>CM060912.1:751623707-752078707 GCA_030737875.1 Allium sativum
ATCTAGCAAGGTGACTAGACGTCTCACCACAAATCAACTTGTCCATGATCTCAATTATCTGCGGGTCTTCCTTCTTCGAAGTCCCTACTTGATCAAGAAGCGTAGGTCTAAGCTCAAGAGATGCTAACGAACTCGTCATCGACTCAACAGCCGTTGTGAAATCAAAGGTTGCCAAGAACTCTAGGTTCTTTATTTCAACAAACAAGGGACTCAAAGTCAACCTTCTTCTGCTTAGTGCATCTGCCACAACATTACCCTTGCCGGAGGTATAAGCTATCTCGAAGTCATATGATGCCAAGAATTCCATCCACCTTTGCTGCCTTAGATTCAGATCTTTCTGCGAGAAGAGGTACTTGAGCGACTTGTGATCAGTATATAACTCAAACCTTTCGCCTAGAAGATAGTGGCGCCTAGGGCTGTCAACGGATACTTTCGGATGCGGATAGTGCCGTATCCGCATCCGCATCCGAAACTGTTTTCGGATATCGGATATCCGCATCCGCGAATACGGACGGATATCGGATAATTATTCGCTCCGCCAACGGTCAATAAATCAATGAACATAAATGAATTTTTTAGCTTAATATTAAGTTTTTTCAACCCAATTGATTACTAAAGTGCTAAAAATAAATAAATATGATGGTAATATATAATTTTGAGCAATATGCACGCATTTAGTTGACTTTCAATTTTGCAAAATAATAAATTATTATACTTAATTATGTAAAAATACACATAATTTAAGCTATAATCGTGAAAAAAAGTGGACGGATAATTTTCAGATGCGGATATGCCTATATCTGCATCCGCATCCGCTTTTCCGGATATCGGATATTTATCCGCTTTTCGGATGCGGATGCGGACGAATTTCGGATTTTTCGGATATCCATTGGCAGCCCTAGTGGCGCCAGGATTTGAGTGCAAAGTCGATCGCCGCCAACTCCAAATCATGAGTGGGATAGTTCTTCTCATGAACTTTAAGTTGCCTACCCCCATAACATATCACTCTTCCTTCCTGCATCAGAACAGCACCTAACCCCGTGCCACATGCATCGGTGTACACGGTAAACCTCTTACCGCCATCGGGTAACGCCAAAACTGGAGCTGTGGTAAGGGCTCTCTTGAGCCTTTGAAAAGCAAGCTCACACTCTAAGTCCCATGTAAAGACTAAGTTCTTCTTCGTCAACTTAGTAAGAGGGGCTGAAATCTTAGCGAAGTCCCTAATGAACTTCCTATAGTAGCCTGCCAGACCGAGAAAGCTTCTTACCTCGGTTGCATTCTTAGGAGTCTTCCAGTCTTGTACCGCAACCACTTTCGCGGGATCCACAGCTATGCCTTGGTTAGAAACTATATGTCCAAGAAACCGAACTTCCCTTCTCCAAAAATGGCATTTGGAGAACTTGGCTTTCAACTGATGAGCTCTAAGCGTATCCATCACTTCCTTGAGATGTCTAGCATGTTATTCCTCATCCCTTGAGAAGATCAGGATATCATCCACAAAGACAACAACAAACTTGTTAAGGAACTCCCTGAACACTCTACTCATCAAATCTACGAAGTAGGCGGGTGCATTAGTCAAACCGAATGGCATGACAAGCCATTCAAAGAATCCATCTGGAGTCCTAAACGCAGTCTTATCGATACTATCCTCAGCCACTCTAAGCTGATGGAATCCGGTGGCTAGATCGAGCTGAGAGAAAACAGAAGCACCAACAAGCTGGTCAAAGAGGTCATCAATCCTCGGTAACGGGTGCCTATTCTTCTTTGTCAGCTTGTTCAACTCTCGATAATCAACACATAGACGAAGCGAACCATCCGCCTTAGTAGCGAATACCACAGGAGCACCCCATTCAGAAATGCTTCGCCTAATAAAATTCTTCTCAAGCAACTCCTTGATTTGCTTGCTAAGCTCCCTTCTTTCTTGTGGGGCCATGTGCCTAACGGGCAATGAAACTGGCTTGGCATTATCAACAAGATAAATGTGGAAATCTATCTCTCGTTTAGGGGGTAACCCCTTAACCTCTTCAAAGACATCGGGATATTCTCGAACCACCCTTACTGATTGCAGATCATCGATGGACGAGTCAAGAGATTCAAGATAACACAACATGACGGGATCCAGCGGGTTGCAAGAAATCTCTAGTGTATTACCGAGGCGAGTCATGAGCCTCACCACCCTATGCTCACAATCGAGAATGGCTCCATAACTGGACAACCAATCCATGCCCAAAATCAACCCATATCCCGTGAACCCGAGAACATAAGCATTACACGTGAATTCTACGGTCAAGATAGAAATCTTCAAATCCACACAAATCATAGAAAGATGGGCGGAACCCCCAATTGGATTTGAAACACTAACGGGATCCTCAACTAGACTAGTACTTAGGTGCAAACTTTCAACAATGTCAGAAGAAATAAAGGTATGCGATGCTCCAGAATCAAATAAAGTGCAAACTGGAAAATCAGAAATATAAACAAGGCTTTCTACAGAAATACTACTTCGGTCCTGAACTGGAGCAGTGTTGAGAGCATGCACTTGCCCTCCAGAAGGTCCTGCACGCTGAGTCTTCTCTTGCCCTTGTCCTTGCTTCTTGGGGCAATCCTTGCTAAAGTGTCCAGTCTCTCCACAATGAAAGCATTCGCCCAACTTCCTCTTCTTCTTTCTACAATCTTTGGCTATGTGCCCAACAATCCCATAGAAGTTGCACTTTCTTGGGTCCTTTGCCTTGTTGTTGTTGGCCTTGTTACCCTTGTTGTTCTTGTTGTTCTTGTTGTTCTGATTGCTCTGATTCCCTCCCCACATGGAGTCCGCCTTCTTGGTTTCAGTCTCATTAGGTTTGACTTCTTTCTTGCCATTCTTATCGTCTCCCTGAAGCAATGCCATGTCCACTAGGCTTTCAAAAGTGGCCCCCATGGGTATATGTGACATGGCTAAACCTTGTAATGGCTCATTCGACCCTCGTGCAAAGCGTAGAGCCTTCTTCTGGGGGGTATTAACCATGTCCAAACCGAATGGAGCAAGCTGGTTAAACTTATTCACATACTCTCTTACTGTCATATCCCCTTGCTTCAAAAACATAAACATCTCCAATTGCAGATTCGCCTCAGCAGATGATAGAAACTTAAGCCCAAACCTCATCCTAAAATCGGCCCAAGTCTCTATAGGCCTAGTAGCGTTGGTGACCTCCCACCAATAAGCAGCTTCCTCTTTCAATAGCCATACTGCCAACAAAACCTTTCTACGGTCTTCCACATCAAAGATGGCGAAGAGATTTTCAGTTTCTTTCAACCAATTTCGCGCCTCAACAAAAGTCTCCGTCCCAATAAAATTCTTGCCACCCATTGCCTTAAAGTCTTTGCAAGCCTTTGCGAAATCTGCTTGCGGATGCTGAGGAGGAGGAACCTCAGTTACGGTAGGAGTGTTTGCTGGGCCCACATCGTTGGCCCTAGCTTCCAAGTACCTCCGGAACCATCCGGGAATGGTTACTCCCTCGGGAAGGTTAAGATCGGCCATGCTGAAAAAGGAAAAGATAGATTTAGAACGAGGAAACGAAGGATAGTGCTAATGGCTTTTGGGGAATAACCTTTTATAAAATAAACTAGACTTTCCTTCGAAAATACTTAATTGGTTTTGAAAATAGTTTTTAAAAAAGGGTTTTAAAAATTTTTGTCCGGTCTAGTAAAACCTTATGCTCTGATTCCAAATGTAACACCCCACCTCCGCCAATGGCACTCTTGCAAGCACACTAGCTTTGGAGGGGCGTTAAACAAGGTAAACATGCATGCAGATATCACAAGACAGAACTTATAAGTAAAAACAAAGTAAATAAAGCAGCGGATAAAACTAACATTTCAAAACCATAGTCAAGTTACATCAAAGTACTTGGTCGTTATTTTCCACAAAACAAAGTCTAGAAACATAAACTGAAAACTGGAAAGAAAATCATAAAGTAGCTATCCCCAAGGTAGAATAAAGCCATAGCAAGCTCAAGTCTAAACCGTACATGAGCTATCCAGAAAAGCAGCTAAAGATCCAAGCTAGGTGCTGGTGTTCCCACCCTGTAAACCTAGGGGGGGGGGAACAAAAGAAAAGAGGCGAAAGAAAATGGGTCAGTCAAAAGACTGGTAATTCCTATCTACTATTAGTATAAAAACTAATAAAGTTAACTGGACATGTAAAACAGAGATGAAACATAGGATGATAACTGGCATGGTGAAAAGTTAACAAGATAGTTCAAGTGTGGCATCGCATATACAAGGTTAAGTTTTTGCACCAAGTGTACTAGTATTCCAACCCATGTCAAGTATAAACAAGAAGTGACCCCTTGGCCCAATCTTGGCCCAATATCACGAGATAACCTAAATCAAGGTCCAACAACACGGTCTAGTCGATCGGCTCCCTAAAAGCCTAATTCGTCAAGTGTCGGTGTCATACGGCCCAACCACGAAGTGTAGTCGAACTGTGCTAGGTCCACCCTAGGGTGTATCAAGCCCTAGGGTGCCAACCACGGACACACATCAAGCACGCACAGTCTAAACCTACTGGTGCCCGTGTCTGCTTTTTCAACTCCGGACTATGTGCACGACCATAGCCCGCCTGAACCTACACCGGCGCACCTACTCAGCCGTCATTTTGGTCGCTTACATGTCAGCCCAGTAATCGTGCCCCACCCTAGCCTAGTCCCTAGGGTATCATGATACAACCAAGAGGGTTACTGGTGAAAAGGACCACGTAACTAGGGTTTCTAATGGGTTAAACGTGGTTAACCCTATCCAATCAAGTATCAAATTGGTTAAGTGCACCCAAGGTCCATGACTTAACCCCATCAACCCATTGTGTTTAATTGGTTAAGTATTCAAGTGGTCCATGACTTAACCCTATCATGTGGCATTAATTAATTTAATGCACCCAACCTCTCACATTAGACCTTGTTGTGGTTACTAGTTAAGCCGGGTGGGTCCGGGTAGCTTTACACCACAACTTAGTCTAACCTCGGGTTTCACGTGCGACATGACCAACTACTCACATTGGGTCCTATTGCTTGTAGCCACTAGTTAAGCCGGTCGGTTCCGGGTAGATTTATGCTACAAACTCAACCCAACCTCGAGTTGGCCATTCTCATGTTTTCTAGAAGTCATGTCCAAGCTCATGTTCATGTTTCAAGCATAATCACATGTCATATTTCATGTCATCTTTTCAAGTCATGTTTTTATGTCATTTTAGTTTACCCATAACGTTTCCCCATCGCATGTAAGTTCGCATAAACGCAAATAGATTTCAAAGAGGGAACTTAGAAGCATGACATAATTAATAAGATTTGGCCACAAGTTAAACATGGTGGCATATGAGGCAAATGTATTCATAAACTTGCATATTACATTATAAGCCTCAAAACATGCATGATATCAACTTTAGCAAAATAGGTGAAACATGGTCATAAATGACATAGGATGATAGCTAGTGATTCACATATAACATCATATGCAAGATATCATAAGGGTTATGAGAGTTTCTATGTTGCTTTATGCAACATTTCAAATCAAAGCTCATAGCTTTTTATGCACAAAGTCAAGGTGATAGCTTTACAAACATGCATAGAATAAACCTATGCATAACATGATAGAATCAAAGCACAAATCATACTTAGGCCCAAACTCAAACTTGCAACATGTCATATTTAACTTCATAGTTAGAATCTAAGAGTAGTATAGGGCTTACAATGCTATAAAGACTTATAAAATAAAATAAGATTGAGACGAAGCCACTAGCAACTCTAAAAACTCCCAAAATGATAAGCTCCAATGAAAGCCCTTGAGAAACAATAAGAAGATCCTTTCTTTGATGAAGAAAGATTGAACTTTGGCCTTGAATCAAACTTAGAAACTCTCAAACAAGCTTAGAAACTCTCATATGAATGAAGATGGAGACTATGACAAGAGGGTGGAGGCCATGATTAAACATTTTGGCATAATCAAGTTGTAGGATTGATTTATGATGGTTTAGGCAAGGTATTAGGGTCCTTTTATAGAAGTTTAGGTTAGTTTAGGCCATAGGATTAACCCTAAATCAGATCTGAGCCTTTAAAATCTGTCACCAGCCTTAAAAAGATGTCTTGAGGAACAAGTCAGGTGCACCTGTCCTGCTCTGCTGAATTTGAATTTGAATCTGTTTTTAAACTTGAATTTTCTGAAAACTTTGACGGGTCATAACTGGGTCATACGGATTCCGATTTTCGAAAACTCGGACCCTATTTCGTGTATTTTTCCGAGACGAACGCAATGGCGTAGCCCGTTTCCCTTGATTCGGATTTTATCATTTAATTCTGCCTTGATTTATGTTATAACATGTTATTCAAAATCCGGGTTGTTACAGAAGATATCAATACAGATGATTAGTTAGGCATATTCTATCAGACATTCGTCCATAAAGTTGTCTTGGGACTGGACAAACTGAAGGCACCATCCCATCAATCCATCTTAGGCAATTTCTACCTAGGATTAACAAGACAACCCTTGCGTTTTACTCTGTCTTCGATTATCTTTAGCATAATTTGATTCACAATGCTTATGCCTATACGAAGTGGTTTTCAAATAATAAACCTAATCCCGGTCTCTCCGTATTGACAACATAAATATAAAATGGGCCAAAACTTTAATAGTCAGTTATCTAACTATCAAAGGAAACATCCATAAAACCAATAATCCTATTTCCAACTGGAAATTCTACTGATCAACCATCAAGCAGCACTGAGCCCTTTAAATTAATTTATTATTAATTTATCATTTCCAAATTTCTCGTCTTCCACTTTCCCTATCTTTTCCCATATAATTCTCAAAACTCGTTTGGCCTCTCACAATTTTTGGAAAACATTTCCATATATCATAAACTATTTATTTTCTATATTGCAGGAAATATCTCCTATTAACATCAACATTTCTGTATATTCACAAATTCTTATTTTCTATATTTAGAAAATATACGTTATTAATTACTGGAAAGCATTTCCATATATTTACTTTTCTTATTTCCATATATTCATGTTTTCAAATTTCCATATATTCATATTTCTTATTTTCTAATCAACCACATTCCATTTTCTATGCTTAGAAAACATCTTTGATTATATTTGGAAAACGTTTTCAAAACTCATTTTAATGGATTTAAACGAATGTCGTATAAAACATCGGTACGACAACTCAACCCATTAATCACTCATTAACTAACTGTATCTTTAACCAATCCTCACTACCGAACCTTAACAATTCCTTAATCAAAATGAAATCAATCAAGTTGGGGTATAATACCTCTCAGACCTTAATTGAACAACATTCTTAACATCGAAATAGACAAAGCTCACAACCTATAATCTTTAACAAACATTTCTTTACAGATTCTCGGATTTAGTTTAAGAATCTACTTCTTTAACGGAAAACATTGATTATAACGATAGCGTTATAATCCCTACTTCCGAAATATTTAACTTTTAAAATGTAATTTATTTTCATTAATTTGATAAAAAAATAAAAAATCCTTGATTAAAACGGAAGGAAGAACTTACTTTCCTAAATTCAATATAGTCGAATTTCTATGAATAACTCTCTTTCGAATAATTTCTATATTCGATTGGCGTTCCAAACTTCGGAATGAATTACCTTTTCGGGTTAACTCAAATTCCATTTTTCATTCTAAATTCACTTTTGCACTTATCACTTCCAAATACTTACCAATTTCCCTTTATAACCTTTTCAATCTACAAAACGTTTGCTTTTAACCAATATCCACTTTAAAATGCAAATATTATTTCTTTCTAGAAATCGAGACTTGTTATATCAAATCAATCTTGCTTGTAATTTATAAATACTATTACAGGTTCAAATTCTGTTTATTTGAGTCATTTTACAACTTCTCATTCACATTCAATTCATTATCAAATCTCGTTTACACATAAATTTTCTAGTTATTTATTTAATAAGTTTATAACTCTATATTGATTTTACGTTCGATTATAATATATTGGTTTTAAACGGAATATTAGTTATCTTGTAAGATTATGAATAATATAATATATAATTTCTAAAAATAAGTATTTTTATAGACTTCGACATAGTCGAATACCAATTATAAATCCTTATGGATTTATTTTAATTCTACTCATATTTCGAACATCGAAATAAATTTCATCGTTTCCCTTTTTAAACGATTTCTAATTCCCTTTTAATTCACTCTTAAATTTACATCCTGGATTATTCAATGACAATTCTTTCATTTCATTTATAAACATCATTCATAAATCAAACTACTTGTTTTTATATAATAAAAACTAGTTATTATTTTCTACTCCATTCGAAATTAATTTTCTATTTTAAAAAAAAATAGATTTTTTCTTTTAAATCTCAAAATCTCTTTTTATGACAATTTAAATATCAACATTTAGGGCCAGTTCTATTCTAACATCCAAACATAACAAAATCTATCACATGGCAGTTAACACCTAATATATCACAATATATGAAAACAAACAGTGATAATTTTAAAGAATCCAGTTGGATCCCTCCAACCCGTTTTTCCTGCATTCACAGATGTTAGACAACATAAATAATACCAATCCCGCTTCAAGACGGAATATCGATGTAATGACACGAAATTTCTGAACCAATTAAAAATTTTATTTTAGCAATTTTAATGGGTTTTGAATATTTAAAATGATTTATTTTAAATAATAACGACTAAAAATTTATTTAAATCGAAGTTAGAACGTATAAATTTATTTTTTATTTTAATTACAAAACGAACTCGAAATGGCGTGGTAGTTTGAAAATTTGGTTTTGAACTTTAAATGTATGTACATAATGAATTATAAATTGGATTTTAGTAAAATCAGAAACGTAATAATCTGTTTAATTATATCTTTCTAATGAATGTGAAAAATTCTGATTTCATAATATAAATTAAAAGTTATGACCAGTTTAAAATTCAAAATAGTCGCTATGGGATTTATATATATTTTAAATAATATATAGCCCTTAAAAATAGCCCTTTTGCAAACGAACTCCATTTTCGGCGAAACCACTTTTGTTGGATCCGGAATGTCAAATTATTATCAAGATTAAAATTTCATAATTTTTGGAGTTAATATGTGAGTGTGATGAATTTAAACGTGTTTTCCATTTCAAATTGAATTTAATCGACCAGTTAAAAGGCCTTTTTTCAAACGGCCTCCAAAATCAACAAAATTAGTTTTGTTAGGACCGTCAAAACATAGCTAGATTTAATTTTCTTGTAATTTTTGGAGTCAATATGTGGCCCCGATAAATTAAAATGTACGTTAAAATTCAATATTGAATGTTATACTAATTTATATTTTAATTCTGATAAAAACTGATCAAAACTGTAGAATTGGCTTATGAAACATATTCCATTGTGTCTGAAATGGTGTGTTTGGCTAGGGATGACAGTCGTTGGGTTTGATTTGGAGTTTGAATGAAAAATCTTATTCAAACGAATTAAAATATTATTAAAAATATAATATATATATATATATATATATAGTTTTTAACCCTAATTCTTATCATAACCTTGAGCCGCCACTTCTCCAATAATTGGTTGAACTGCTCTATAAGTCCTCACGATTTTTCTCTCAACCCATTCAATTTCAATCAAAACTCATAACACAAAAATCTTAGCCCTCTCCACGATCTTCAAAATGATACGAAAATGATGAGTTATAATCGAGCAGTCCATTTGATTTTTGGCCTCAAACTCACCGATTTTGCACGAGATTTCATCTCCCCTGGGGCATTCGAGTTCGACGCCATTTAAGGAGGTGGTGGCTCTCATGGTGGCATTTCGTGTGGAGTACTCGGATCGAGCTCCGATCATCCAGGGAAGCGGCGCAATGAAACCCTATTTTTAGGTTTGAGTTCAACGAAATAGCGTTTTTCTAAGTATAATTAATTAGTTCCATAATTATTTTAATTATATTAAATTGTTTTAAAATCTAGTAAAATTCATAGTTCGTTCACTCGACATCAGAATTTGACGAAACGAAGTGCGTTGGAATTGTAACAACAAGGAATTTTGCTCGATCTGAATCGATCGCTAAACTGACCAAGACCATTCGAAACCCCTAATTGTTTTGAGAATACGACAAATTGAAACGCAAGCAGAAGAACATTTCATTGCTTATCACAACAATTCCATCAGAATACAAGAATATACAGAGTATGAATGAATATTATACATCAGAAAAATATCAGAATTTCCAATATACGAATTGGAATGGATTTGAATCGAAATTATCTTCGGAATATTTCGATGTTGGATTTCGTGATTATACAGATATGGTTGTGGAAATTTGAAAGATATATTTATATCGTTATTTCCAATACGATATTTGTTGGTTTCAGTATTTGATATTGAATATAAGCCGATATATTTTCTATTCAGAGCCTTGTATTTAATATCAAATGGGATTTTGGGTTCATCGTGAATGGTGTCTTAAATAACACTGTTCTTGAACTCAGTTTAGAAAAGAATAAATCTTTTAATTAAGATTTAGTTAAATTGTCCAGTTAATTAGTATTTAATTAGAATTGAATTTAAATTGGGTTTTGGGGTTTATTGTGAGTGGTGTTTTGAATAACACATGTTCTTTAACCCGATTAACAATGGAATGTGATTTTGGGTTTATCGTGAACCGTGTTTTAGATAACATTGGTTCTGTAATCCAGTTAAAGACAGGAAATTGATTTGTGGGAAGATTAAAACTAAGTGGAGTTTTAATGAATCTTTAATTATAATAAAGTGATCGAGAATGGAGTATCACCAGTTTTGCTCCAGGCGATAGTTAAATCTTTAATTAAATTTGAACGTGAAATGGTAATTAATATTTACCGATAATGCCGTGGTGTTAGATATGGAGTATTACCAGTTTTTCTCTATGGGATGAATAGGTTGGGATTGGGAAATAAAATAAATGATTACTTCGGTGTGGTTCGCTAATCCCGACTAGTTTGGAAAAACCTTAACATGGTTTGAAATGATATCCAAAGGAAGATTAAAGAATAAATTTAGAAGAATTCATCTTTGATAAAATTAATGGAAACTTTCCCTAAGAATGTGAATATTTGAATAAAAGAATATTCTAAATTGGAATGAGGCGTATGTTGTGTTTGTGTAACACTTGTTTATTATATACGCGAGTTATTTGGAAAGGCCGAATTTATACCCATTCTGAATAACTGATTCAATGATAAGTCGAAGATGAAGACTGTGGCTGAAGACCAGAGGTCTTCACATCGTTTGGATGATTATTGATGATCTTGATTGGGCTGTATACCCAAGAGGAAGGAATCAGTTGGTGATCGTCCAGACCCAGAATGAACTTGTAAATGGACTGTGTGTCTGACATTGGATTTTATTCTGTGTGATTGATCTCTATTAAATATATATATATCTGTTTGGTGGCGGGGAATTTATTCTCTTGCTTTACGCCCTTCTCTGAGACGTACGAGCTCAGAAGTTATATATTGATGGATATCAATCGCATGAATTTCCTATGTGGCATGCCTAAGTGGCAGATGATTAAGGCTTCTGTTGAAAAGCTTTGTGGTTGATGATCAAAGCATACCCTATGTGGCATAGCATTGTGTATGGCGTTAATTCGTGAGCCTCACACCTCGGTATGAGTCAAAAACGAGATAAGGAACCAAGGATAACACGTCGTTTCTTTCTAGCTATGGGTAGTGTCAGCGACTTCTAGCCCTGACATTTATATAATTTTTACATGTGTGGTTGTTGGATGCAAGGCGCCTCGATATAAGTCCTATAGGACTGGGAAACATGTGTTCAGGAATAATTAATCCTAAAAAGTAGGAGAGGACCGACCTTGGAGGTTCCAAGGATCGTTGTGTGTTGTCCCGATACATTTGCTAGAGTGTCTCGAACAGAGAGGAGTTTGCCCCTTTCCTCGACTCATGACGAAAATCCAATTTCCAATACATGACATTTCGGTTTTATTTGTAGAGCCTAGTATTGGCGACATAGTAGCATGGGATGCTATGCCGTCTAGAATTGATACATTTATATTTGAAGTTGTTTTGACACTATACACTTATAATAGTATCAAATGATTTTTTTTAAACGTATCAAGCATTATTTGGCTATTATAAGGGAAAACCCTATCCTCCGGCTTGCGTTGCATTGTGTGATGGGACCTGGGTCTTATAATAGCTTCATTTTTCTTTATTTAGCATTGCGCTGTTTGTTTTATGCACTAGTATTCTTGGGAGGAAACCCATTCCATGTTATACGGCGTGGTCCCTTGATTTACCTAACTTTAAAAATAAATATTAATAACTGTTTTAATTCTCAAACCAGTCACATAACTGATCTGGAGTTTATTGTTTTAACCTAAACTCTGGGTACCCCTATTTCCGCACGGGCAGCTAGTAGTTTTGGTTTTGCAGATTTATATTCACAGGATCCTGGTTTACAACTAGAATGATATTCGGAAAGCTCTGTATCCGTATATCGCCTTCAGTTGTGCTTTGTATTATTTTTGCGCTGCTATGTATTTAAATGTAATTTGAATCTCTGATATTTTTTTGATGTATAATATTTATTAATACTATGTATATTCTTGTATTCTGATGGAACTGTTGTAATGAACAATGAAATGTTCTTCTGTTTGTGTTCTGATTCGTCTTGTCCTCAAAGCAGTCCGGGGTTTTGAACGGTCTTGGTCGGTTTATTGATCAATTCGGATCGAGCGAAATTTTCAATTGTTACATTTGGTATCAGAGCTTTGGTTTGCAGAGCTCGAGAACAAGACACATTAGAACCAAACAAAAGAATTCATCAGAGATTGGACTTGTAATGTCCAATAAGAATGGCTCGTTATAGATGGGATCAGTAGTATCCTAGAGTGAGTCGAAAGAGTGTTATTTTTAAAATAAAAAAAACGAAAACAAGTTTTGTTTTGAAAATCTAAACCATTTTGTACGTATTTGAATATTTTATTTGTATTGAATTTGGACAATCGAGTATATAAAGATTTTGCATATACGCGTCATGAACGTATATTCGAAGTTTTAATATATTGGATAGATATAGAATCACACTCTAGTCACCTGGAGATAATTCTAGTAATGCGGCTGGATTATCAGTATTTGTGTTCGAGTTTCAAAAGGTGTGATATCTATATATTTCCATTAGACTGGTGTGAGAACCAAAACTAGATAGGATTTATTGTTGTGAATTGGCACCAAAAACATGATTTTCTGTATATATATCACAATTATGAATTTGAAACCTTAATTCACTAATTGATTGATGGTTGTGTTGTATGATAATTGTTTTGATTAATTAAAATTTTGAATCATTTAGCCAAATTGAACAAATATTGAACTGAGTTGAAAATTGATTACAATTGCATGCATATACATGTATATCTATTGAACAGGTCATAGCAAGGAGGCTAGAGAAGAGGAATAAAATTGTTTGCCCAACAAATAGGTACATGTTTACAAATTTATTGGGTTTGGATGATTTTATGAGCCGCTAGGCTGTTTCTTTTTCTTTTTGGATTGGTGAGGCCTGAATGGCAATTTCTGGATTTTCCCGGTGCTCTCGTGCAGGGGAGGTTATGGCGAATTTTTTCGAAAATTTAGGGTGTTAGCCAAATTTTTGAAAAATTTGAAAAGTTCTTAGAGACAGAAAAGTTGAAGAACTTAAGCCACAATTAAAATAATGGAAGTTGAGTTGATTAGTTAAACAACTTTCAGCTTCGTTCCTTTTCGAGGACGAAAAGATTTTAAGTAGGGGAGATTGTAACAACCCGGAAAATCCGAGCCAATTTAAAATTTTTATTTTGACAAATTTTAGATTTTTAAAATGAATTACTTTAAATAATAACGACAAGAAATTTATTTTGAATAGAATTAGAATGTACATATTTATTTGAATCGACGTTAGAATATAAATATTTTATTTTAATTATAAAAGGAATTGAAAATGTTGTGGTAGTTTGAAATTTCGATTTCAAAATTCAAATGAATGAACGAGGTTCAAAATAAACCGGATTTTGGTGAAACCAAAAATATTAGAATCTAAATGAAAATATCTTTCCAATGAATCCGAAAAATCAAAATTTCATAGCGGGAATAAAAAATTATGCCCAGATGAAATTTCAGAATAATCGCTATGGAATTTTTGGCCCTTAAAAATTGAAGTTTTGCAAACGACCTCTGTTTTCAACGAAACCACTTTTGTTGGTTCGGGACATCAAATTATTTCTAAGTTTCAAAATTCATAATTTTCTGAATTAATATGTGAGTGTGGCAAAGTTAAACGTGTTTTAACAGTTCTAGTCAATTTCGATCGACCAGAAAATGGCCATTTTTCAACGGTCTCAGAATTTGACGAAATTAGTTTTGTTAGGACCATATCGTCAATAGGAAGCTAGAAATAAGTTTTCTGGAATTTTTAGAGTCCTTATGCGGCCCCGGTAAATTAAAATTTGAATTTAAATTATAATGATTTATATTTTAAATTTAGTGAAAACCGATCATAACAGCCGAATTGGATTACGAAACATATCCCATTGTGTTTGGAATGGGGGTAATTAGCTAGAGGCGACAGTCGTTGGGTCTCATTTGGAAGTCGAATGAAAAGTTAACTTTTATGGAAAATAATAATATTAAATTATTATATATATTTAAACTCTCCTCCCCCTCTCACTTTCTCTCTCCCTGAATATCGTTCTGAAATAAAAAAACCGTAACCCTAGCCGCCGCCTCTGTCAGTCGCCCCTCCCCCCCCCCCCCCGGGCCGTCGCCGGAAAGCTCCCCCCTACTCCTTGCTCCGCCCCTCCCCGTTCTCTCCCTTCCTCATCGATTAGAAGACCGCCCCATGAAACCCTAGGCGCCGCGCCCTAGCTAGATAACCCACGCCTCCGCCTCTGAAGGTCGCCGTCGGTCAGCCCAGTCTCCCCCACCGCCTGCGTGCGCAGTCCCGACCCCCTCCTCGACTCTGATTTCCCCCATACAGCGTAGAACAAGGTGAGTTTTTATTTAATTTTAATTTTTGTTTTTAATATATGAAACCATGTCTTAAAATCTAATTTTTCAGGAATATCACATAGGATTAAATATTGAATTTTTATATATGTGAAGGAAGTATAAAAATCGAATTTTTCTATATGTGAATGAAGTATAAAGATTAGATTTTTAAATGCGAAAAGATAAGACTTTTATCATATATGAAAGAAAGGATTTTTATAACATGAAAGGAAGGATTTTTATAACATGAAAGGTTGGATTTTAAATTTGAAAAGTTTGATTTTTAAACAAGAAAAGAATTGAATCTTGATAATATAAAAATCGAATTTTTATATTAGAAAAGTTTGAATCTTTATATAGTTGAAATGGTGAAGTAAAAATGAGATTTTTATATATGAAGTAGTGAAATAAATTTTTTATCTTTATAATGTAAACATCGTGTTAAAGACGTGATTTTTACACATATGGCTTTGAAGTAGAAATATAATTTTATTATATGAATAGAATTATAGAAATACGATTTTTATATATGAATACATAGAGAATTAAAATATAATTTTCATTGTATGTAGAGTATAAGAATATAATTTTTATATAATGTAGAGAATAAAAATATGATTTTTATATAATGAGAAGAATTAAAAATGTGATTTTTATCTCTATAGAGTCGAAATAAAAATGTGATTTTTAATGTGAACAGCGTGAAAAAGATTGTGTTGGAAGTACGGGCAAATCCAGACTATTCTGAATTTCAGAAATAAAATGGCGGAGTTGATCCCAAAGGTGAGAACTTCCCACTTTATTCTGTTTTCTAGTTAAAATATATACTAGGATGCAGACGGTGCTTAGCAGCACCCGACACCCATTGTCCACAGACCATGGACGACTTATTTGATTTTGTTGTGTGGTGAAAATTGATTGTGATGTGGAATAGAAGAAATATATATTCATGTGTTGAAATAAATTATTTATGTACACTGATTTGACTGATATTGATTGGGATGATAAATTTTACACGTCGCCTAACTGCACAAATAAAAATCTGTGTTTGTTGACTGAAACCCCACACGGGTATTGGGATGACATTTGACGTACACTAATCCCGATTGTTTAGTTATATGTCAATTGATGGGTTGACAGACTGTGTAAGCGTTAATTATTTATATTTAATGCTTATGCATTTGTGTGGTGTACTTTGGATGATGGTTGATTATTTATCATTGCTATTATATACATGTGCTGTATAGAATCCACATAAATACCATTATATGGTAATTGAGTGGGTCTCATTCCAATTTAGAAAATAAATTATATTCATGTGTTGAATAAACAAAATAGTCATGTGTTGACAATACTCATGTGTTGAGAATATTCATGTGTTGAAACCATCCATGTGTTGAAAATACTCAGGTGTTGAGAATATTCATGTGTTGAAAATATTCATGCATTGAATAAAATATTTTATACAATAAAATTCACATTTTTATTGTAAGTAAGAATTAATAAATATTCATGTGTTGAAAGAAATATATATTCATGTGTTGAAGAAAATATTCATTTGTTGAATAGAATAACGAAGTTATTGAAATATATAAAGCCGTGTTGATTAGATTTGTGCTATTTTGACGCGAACGATATTCATATCGATTATATTCATTTCTATAATGAATATAGATAAGGAAGTGATTTCAAAATATAACGTTTCGAAAATATTATCATTTATATATTAATAATATGGAATATTCAATTTTGATTTAAAATTGAATATGAAGTTAAAATCATTTTGAAAACGAATTTAAACGATTTATAAAATACATTTAGAATTGAAATCGACAATATATATATAATATATATATTAAATGGCCTGAATAGAACGCGCCGCGCCGCGGCAGTTCGCGAATTTCAACCATTGACTTCGAATTGATGTTACAGGAGATCCGACCGTCAGATTCTTCTGAAACCAGAACCGTTCGGTTCGTATCGAAAAGAGCTTTCCAATGAATATTAGAAATTTGAAATCTAATGATTGGATTTGAAATTATGTACAAATCAAATTTGGTAAAGGTCGCTGTAAGTGTAGTTCAACGACCGTTATTGGAAATCGACTGTACGGGCCTTGATAAAATTATTAAAAATATCAATAATTTGTGTAAAATCATAATAAATGATTTAGAAAGAATTGGGGTGAAAAATCCCATATTTAAAAAGGATAAAAATATATTTTTATCGAAATGAACTAGTTTTGAACTAGAATTATAATCCAATATTTTTGAATAAATAAATTGGATTTGAAGTGGTTTTAAAAATAATCAGAATTTCCAATATACGAATTGGAATGGATTTGAATCGAAATTATCTTCGGAATATTTCGATGTTTTATTTCGTGATTATACAGATATGGTTGTGGAAATTTGAAAGATATATTTATATCATTATTTCCAATACGATATTTGTTGGTTTCAGAATTTGATATTGAATATAAGCCGATATATTTTCTATTCAGAGCCTTGTATTTAATATCAAATGGGATTTTGGGTTCGTCATGAATGGTTTCTTAAATAACACTGTTCTTGAACCCAGTTTAGAAAAGAATAAATCTTTTAATTAAGATTTAGTGAAATTGTCCAGTTAATTAGTATTTAATTGGAATTGAATTTAAATTGGGTTTTGGGGTTTATCGTGAACGGTGTTTTGAATAACACATGTTCTTTAACCCGATTAACAATGGAATGTGATTTTGGGTTTATCGTGAACCGTGTTTTAGATGACATTGGTTCTTTAACCCAGATAAAGAAAGGATATTGATTTGTGGGAAGATTAAAACTAAGTGGAGTTTTAATGAATCTTTAATTAGAATAAAGTGATTGAGAATGGAGTATCACCAGTTTTGCTCCAAGCGATAGTTAAATCTTTAATTAAATTTGAACGTGAAATAGTAATTAATATTTACCGATAACACCGTGGTGTTAGATATGGAGTATTACCTGTTTTGCTCCATGGGATGAATAGGTTAGGATTGGGAAATAAAATAAATGATTACTTCGGTGTGGTTCGCTAATCCCGACTAGTTTGGAAAAACCATAACATGATTTGAAATGATATCCAAAGGAAGATTAAAGAATAAATTTAGAAGAATTTATCTTTGATAAAATTAATGGGAACCTTTCCCTAAGAATGTGAATATTTGAATAAAAGAATATTCTAAAATGGAATGAGGCGTATGTTGTGTTTATGTAACACTTATTTATTATATACGCGAGTTATTCGGAAAGGCCGGGTTTATACCCATTCTGAATAACTGATTCGACGATAAATCGAAGATGAAGACGGTGGTTGAAGACCAGTGGTCTTCACATCGTTTGGATGATTATTGATGATCTTGATTGGGTTGTACACCCAAGAGGAGGGAATCCGTTGGTGATCGTCCAGACGTACCTGGAGATCGATGGATATGCGAGGAATAAGGTTCCTCCGGTTTCGTTCAGATCTAGAACGAACTTGTAAATGGAATGTGTGTCTGACATTGGATTTTATTCTGTGTAATTGATCTCTATTAGATATATATCTATTTGGCGGCGGAGAATTTATTCTCTTGCTTAACGCCCTTCTCTTAGACGTACGAGCTCAGAGGTTATATACTAATGGATATCAATCGCATGGCATGAATTGCCTGTGTGGCATGCCTAAGTGGCAGATGATCAAGGCTTCTATTGAAAAGCAAATTCTTGTGGTTGATTATCAAAGCACGGCCTATGTAGCATAGCTTTGTATATGGCGTTGATTTGCGAGCCTCACACCTCGGTTTGAGTCAAAAACGGGATAAAGACCCAAGGAGAACATGACGTTTCTTTCTAGCTATGCGTAGTGTAAGTTACTTCTAGCCCTAACATTTATATACTTTTTACCTGTGTGGTTGTTAGATGCGAGGCGCCTCGGATATAGGTCCTATAGGACCGGGAAACGTGTGTTCAGGAATAATTAATCCTCAAAAGTAGGAGAGGACCGACCTTGGAGGTTCCAAGGATCGCTGTGTGTGGTCCTAAGGCATTTGCTAGAGTGTCTCGAACGGAGAGGAGCTTGCCCCTTGCCTCGACTCATGACGAAAATCCAATTTCCAATACATGACATTTCAGTTTTATTTGTAGAGCCTAGTATTGGCGACATAGTAGCATGGGATGCTATGCCGTCTAGGATTGATACATTTATATTTGAAATTGTTTTGACACTATACACTTATAATAGTATCAAATGATTTGTTTTAAACGTATCAAGCATTATTTGGCTATTATAAGGGAAAACCCTATCCTCCGGCCTGGGTCTTATAATAGCTTCATTTTTCTTTATTTAACATGCGCTGTTTGTTTTATGCACTGGTATTCTTAGGAGGAAACCCGTTCCGTGTTATACGGCGTGGTCCCTTCATTTGCCTAACTTTAAAAATAAAGATTAATAACCACTTTAGTTCTCACACCAGTCACATGACTGACCTGGAGTTTATTGTTTTACCTAAACTCTGGGTGCCCCTATCTCCACACGGGCAGCTAGTAGTTTTGGTTTTGCAGATTTATATTCACAGGATCCTGGTTTATAGCTGGAATGATATTCGGAAAGCTCTGTATCCGTATATCGCCTTCAGTTGTGCTTTTATTATTTTTTCGTTGCTATGTATTTAAATGTAATTTGAATCTCTAATACTTTCTGATGTAAAATATTTATTCATACTCTGTATATTCTTGTATTCTGATGGAATTGTTGTAATAAACAATGAAATGTTCTTCTGTTTGTGTTCTGATTCGTCTTGTCCTCAAAGCAATCCACGGTCTTGGTCGGTTTAGCGATCAAATCGGATCGAGCGAAATTTTCAATTGTTACATTATAATTTGGCATCCCGGATCGAACAAAAGTGGTTTCATTGAAAACAGAGATCGTTTGCAAATTTCTATTTTTAAGGGCCAAAAATTCCATAGTGACTATTCTGAAATTTCATCTTGGCATAACTTTTTATTCCCGCTATGAAATTTTGATTTTTGGGATTCGTTGGAAAGATATTTTCAATTAGATTCTAATATTTTTGGTTTCGCCAAAATCCGTTTTATTTTGAATCCTGTGCATTTATTTGAATTTTGAAATCGAAATTTCAAACTATCGCGCCATTTTCAATTTCTTTTATAATTAAAATAAAATATTTATATTCTAACGTCGATTCAAATAAATATATACATTCTAATTCTATTCAAAATAAATTTATCGTCGTTATTATTTAAAATAATTCATTTTAAATATCCAAAATTCACTAAAATTACCAAAATAAAAATTTTAAATTGGCTCCGATTTTCCGGGTTGTTACAGGAATCATGGCAAAGAGCACTACACTGTGGAAATAACCATGACGGATTTTGAGCTAGTTACAGTTTCTAGTAAATTTAAACATCTAGTTTATTTTGACTCAAAATAGAAATTTAGAAATAAAGACTGACGGAGTGGAAACCAAATGAGAACTCCTTCTCACTCAGTATTTTATCGTGTATTTGTTTTTGGAATTCAACACACGAACTCCCACAAATCATTTGAATTTGAAAGCGATGTATGGATATTAACGACATTTGCATTTCATACTCCGCAGATGACCACTTATGGCATCGCAAATGGCATTGGGTAGTTGAGTATTCATTTATATGGATGATTAGGTGATTTGTGTATTGTGATGGTGATTTTGTGGTATCTAACATGTTAGAAAAATGTTAATATATTTATGGTAGTTGAAATGGAATAAATATTCATTTACAAGTCAGACGACCTATTTATGTACACCTATTTAAATGGTCTTGATTGGGACGATAAATTTTTACACACGCCCAAATGCACGAATAATAATTAGCATTTGTTGGATGAAAACCCCGCACGGGTATTGGGATGATATTTGACATACACTAATCCTAGTTGTTTAGTTGTATGTCGATCGATTGATTGACGAACTGTTGTAAGCATTATTTATTTATTTAATGCTTATACAGTTGTAGAATGCACTTTGGATGTTGCTTGAATATTTGATGATTGTTTATCATTATTGCTAAATACATGCAATGTATGAAATCCATATAAATTAAAATTATATGGTAATTGATTGAGTCACATTCCAATTCGGAAGTAACGAATATCTTAATATAATATTCAGTGAAGAATTAAATTATGATTTTGATGTCCGATTTTGGATGGACACAAAAATATTGAAATACGAAGCCGAGTTAAGTATTTAAGCGTCATTTTAACTCAAACGATTTTTATATCGATTTTATTCATTTTATAAATGGATATGAAAAGGGAAATGGATTTCAAAACCAGATATTTTGAAAATATAATCATTTTAATATTATAATGATATGGAATATTCAATTTTGATTTAGAATTGAAAATGAAGTTGAAATCATTTTAAAACGAATTTATAAACGATTTATAATATATGTTTTGAATGGAAATTGACGATATTATATATATATATATATATATATATATATATATATATAGCTTGAATAGAACGTGTCGTGCAGCGACTGGTCGCGAATTTCAACCATTAACTTCAAATTAATGTAACGGAAGATCCGACTGTCGGATTCTACCAAAACAAGAACCATTGGGTTTGTATCGAAAAGATCTTTCCAATGAATATAAGAGATTTAAATTTGAATGGTTGGATTTCAAATTATGTCCAAATCAATTTCAATAAAGGTTGCTATGTATGCAGTTCGGTGGTCGTTATTGGAAACCGACTGTAAGGGCCTTAATAGAATTATTGAAAATATGGAAAAAATTGTGTAAAATCATAATAAATGATTGGATGGATTTTAGATGAAATATTCCAAGTTGGAAAGATAAAATTTTATTTTTATCGAATTGAACTAGTTATTAACTGGAATAATAATCCAATGTTTTTAAATAAATAAATTGGATTTGAAATGGTTTTGATATAACTAGAATTTTCCAATATATGAATTGGAATGGAAATAATCTTCAGAATATTTCGATATTGGATTCCGTGATTATACGGATATTATTGAGGAATTTGGAAGATATAAATATCGTTATTCCCAATACGATATTTGTTGGTTTCCGAATTTAATATTGAATATAAGCCGATAAAATTTCTATTTAGAGCCCTGTATTTAACATCAAATTGGATTTTGGGTTGGTCGTGAACAGTGTTTTAAATAATATTTTGTTCTTTAACCCAATTAACAGTGAAGTTATGATTAGGAATTTATAAATCTTTTAACTAAGATTTAATGGAAATTTTCCAAAGTAATGTTTCCCAATTTAATACATTAAATTGGAATTGAATGGAATTAAATTTGGTAATAATCGAGAAGAGCTTCTGTAAAGGAAGACCGTTACTATATATGGAATTTAAAAGGCATTGCCGTTATTCCATATATAATATTATTCTGATACAGAAATTTATATCGATTATATATTGATGTGTTTTCCATCCATATTTAATGGAAGTTGATTTGGGTTTATTGTGAATTGTGTTTTAAAAAACATTGGTTCTTTAACCTAGTTAAAGACAAGATTAATTTCTTAAAGTTGAATAATCATAAAGTAATGATTTATGATATTAAAACCAAGTTGGAGTTTTAATAAATCTTTAATTAGACTAGAATGAGAATGGGATAATTAAATTTATCGAATTCATGAAATGATCGAGAATGGAGTACCACCAGTTTTACCCCAGTCGATAGTTAAATCTTTAATTAAATTTGAATGTGAAATGGTAATTATATTTACCGATAGCACCGTGAGTGTTAGATATGGAGTACTACCAGTTTTGCTCCATGGGATGAATAGGTTGGGATTGGGATAATAAAATAAATGATTATTTCGGAAAGGCTCGATAATCCCTACTAGTTTTATAAACCTTAGTTTGGTTTAGAATTGTTAAAGGATAAAATAAAATATTTTGAAAATGATATCCATAGGAAGATTAAAGAGAAAATTTAAAATAATTTATCTTTAATAAAATTAGCGGGAACCTTTCCTTAAAAATGTGAATATTTGAATAAAAGAATATTCTGAATTGGAATGAGGTGTATGATGTGTTTTTATAGCACTTTATTATAAGATATGCGAGTTATTCGGAAAGTTCGGGTTTAACCCATTCTGAATAATTGATATGACGATTGAAAGTCGACGATGAAGACGATGGTTGAAGACCGGAGATCTTCACAGCGAATGGATGATTACTAATGTCTTGATTGGGTGTAAACCCAAGACAAGGTAATAAGTGGTGATCGTCTAGACATACTTGGAGATCAACCGAATATGCAAGGGCCTCTCTCCTGTATTGGGCATATGGAACGAGGAATAAGGTGCCTCCGGTTTCGTTCAGACCCAGAACGGACTTGTAAATGGATGGTATGTCTGACATTGTATTCCATTATACTGTATTCGTTGATATCTACTAAATATATATATTTGTTTGGTGGCGGAGAATTTATTCTCTTGCTTAACACCTTTCTCTCAGATGTACGAGCTTAGAGGTTATATATTGGTAGAAATCATTGGTACGGTATGGACTGACAAGGCGACATGCTGAGAGGCAAATGATCAAGGATTTTGTTGAAAAGCAAAGTCTTGTGGTTGATAATCAAAGCACGACTTTAATTAGCATAACTTTGTGTAGCGTTAATTCACAAGCTTCACACCCCGGTACGAACCAGAAACTGGATAAGGAATGTATGGAAATGGACATATGTTAGTTTCTAGCTACGAGTAACATCATGGTATAGAGCCCATACATTTTACTCATGTGGATGTTGAAATTTTTTATTGATGGAAAGCGAGGTACCTCGGAATTGATAGAACCGACTAAAAGGTTCTAGATGGTCGATGTGACTGACCATTTTGGAGGTTCGGTAGAACCGGCTAACATATAGTTTATGGTATAACTAATCATCGATGGATGATCGACCATGCGGCTAACCTAGGGTTGCCCGTAGGTGTGATCCTGAGTCATTGCTAATGTGTCTTGAATCAGTAAGGACAATCGCTTGCTTCGGTTCATAGATGGAAACCTAATTTCCAATACGCGATTTTACGGTTTAAGTTATAAACCTATATAGCAACATAATCCAATGGTACCTACACCACCTATGATTGATACATTTATATTTGAATTTGATTTTTTCACTTATAGTAATAACAAAAGATGAAGTTTCGTGTATTAAGCATATTTGGCTATTACAAGGTATAACAACCCGAACTTCCCCGTAAAGGAAGACCGGATTGTGTTTGAGAACACGACAAATCATAACACAAACAGAAGAACATATCATTGCTTATTACAACAATTTACATCAGAGTACAAGAATATACAGAGTATGAAAAAATAATATACATTTGATAAATATCAGAGATTTATAAATTAAAATGCAGCGGAAAATAATACAAAAACACAACTGAAAGGAATATACGGATACAGAGATTTTCGAATATCATTCCAGCTGTAAATCATAATCCTGTGAATATAAATCTGCAAATCCAAAACTACTAGCTTCCCGTGTGGAAAATAGGGGCATCCAGTGTTTAGGTTAAAACTATAAACTTCAGGTCAGTCATGTGACTGGTGTGAGAACTAAAACAATTATTAAATCTTTACTTTAAAACAAGGTAAATCAAGGGACCACGCCGTATAACACGGAATGGGTTTCCTCCCAAGAATACCAGTGCATAAAACAAACAACGCAATGCTTTTTGGAAAAATGTAGCTATTATAAGACTCAGGTCCCATCACATAATGCAACGCAAGCCGGAGGATAGAGTTTTACCTTATAATAGCCAAACATGCTTGGTACGTTTAAAACAAATCATTTTGATACTATTATAGTGTAAAGTGTATGAAAACAACTTCAAATATAAATGTATCAATCATAGATGGCATAGTGCCCCATCCCACTATGTCGCCATACTAGGCACTACAATCAAAACTGAAATGTCACGTATTGAAAGTTGGATTTCCATCTGTGAACCGAGGCAAGGGATTGCCTTTATAGAATTGGAGACGCTATAGCCCACCCCTTAGGACACTGCCGCAACTGCACCTTGGATCGCCAGGGCCGGTCCACTCGATGTGGATCAAAATGCCTGACACTACGTTTCCCCGCCCTATGGGGCGTCAATCTGGTCTTTATAAAGGCCATACCATCCATCGGCCTCGCAGTGCCGATATATCCGAGGCACCCAGCTATCCATCATCCACATAAGTAAAACGTCTAGGCATGCAAAAACCAGACACTACTCCTAGCTAGAAGGAAACACATGTCCTCCCTGATGTCCTCTCCTATTTCTGGTTCACATCGGGGTGTGAGGCTCGCGAATCAACGCTGTACACAAAACTATGCAATATTAAAGTCGTGCTTTGAACATCAACCACAAGACTCTGTTTTTCAACAGAAGCCTTGATCATTTGCATCTCAGCATGCCACACAGGCAATTCACGCAACGGAATTGATGTATATCAATCACACAGAACGAAATCCGATGTTAGACACACATCCATTTACAAGTTCGTTCTGGGTCTAAATGAAACCGGAGGCACCTTATTCCTCATCCCATATGTCCAATACAGGAGAGAGGCCCTCGCATATCCGGTCGATCTCTAAGTACATCTGGACGATCACCACTTATTACTTTGTCTTAGATGTACAGCCCAATCATGACATCAGTAATCATACAAATGATGTGAAGACCTTCGGTCTTCAACCACCATCTTCATCGTCGACTCATCACCGATTCAGTTACTCAGAATGGGATAAACCCAGTCTTTCTGAATAACTCACGTATATAATAAACAAGTGCTATAAAAACACAACATACACCTCATTCCAATTTTGAATATTCTTTTATTTAAATATTCATATCCTTTGGGAAAGGTTCCCATTAATTTTATCAAAGATAAATTCTTTAAATTTATTCTTTAATCTTCCTTTAGATATCAATTCAAACCAAATTATGATTTATCTAAACTAGTCGGGATTAGCGAGTCTTAACGAAGTAATCATTTATTAAAATTTCCAATCCTAACCTATTCATTCGAAGAAGAAAAACTGGTAATACTTCATATCTAACACCACGGTGTTATCGGTAAATTCAGTTACCATGTCACGTTCAAATCTAATTAAAAATTTAACTATCGCCTGGAGTAAAATTGGTGGTACTCCATTCTCGATCATTTCTTGAATTTGATAATTTTAGTTATCAAATTCACCTTTCAATCTATTTAAAGATTCATTAAAACTCTAATTCAGTTTTAATTTCCAAAAATCATTACTTAATGATTGTTCAAAGTTAATAAATTAATCTTATCTTTAACTGGGTTAAAGAGCTAATGTCATTTAAAACACAGCTCACGATAAACCCAAAATCACATTCCATTAACAATGGAATCTTCATGGAAAACCGATCAATATATATAATCGATATGAACTTCCATTCCATTCCAATTTATTTTATTAAATTGGAAAACTTTACTTTGGAAAATCTCCACTAAATCTTTAATAAAAAGATTCATAAGTTCCAAATCTCATTTCACTGTAAATCGGGTTAAAGAACGAACGTCGTTAAAACACAGTTCACAATAAACCCAATTCACATTCCATTTCAAATCCAATTAAATGTTAATTAATTGTTAATTCTTCTCTACATCTTAATTAAAATATTTATTCTTTTCACACGGGGTTTAAGAACAGTGTTACTGAAGACCCCATCCCATCAGTCTCTAACCGTAAATTAGTTGTAATAACCCGGAAAATACGAGCCAATTTAAAATTTTTAAATTGGTTATTTCAAAGGAATTTGAACAATTGAAATAGAATACTTCAATAAAATAGTGAATTAGAAATAGTGAGTCGGTTTGAAAATTTGAATTCGAACTTTGACTGACTGTGCAGGGTGGAAAATATAACGGATTTTAGCGAAACCAAAAATATTTAAATCTGTTAGTCAATACCTTTCTAACGAATCTGAAAAATCGAAGTTTCATAACGGGAATCAAAAGTTATGGCCGAATGAATTTTCAGAAGAGTCGGTATATAGAATATATAGCCCTGGAAAATTGATATTTTGCATACGACCTCGGAATTCGACGAAACAACTTTTGTTGGGTCCGGGATGTCAAACTATTGCTAGGTTTCAAATTTCATAATTTTTGAATCTAGTATGTGAGCGTGGCAAAAGAAAATGTGTTTGGTCGATTTCTGTTAAATTGGATCGACCAGAAAA
Source organism: Allium sativum (assembly GCA_030737875.1). NCBI lineage: Eukaryota > Viridiplantae > Streptophyta > Magnoliopsida > Asparagales > Amaryllidaceae > Allium > Allium sativum. Next base: position 751,651,044 of record CM060912.1, read on the forward strand.
TGGCCATTTTTCAAACGACCTCAGAATTCGACGAAACTAGTTTTGTTGGGACCGTAGCATCAAAACATAGCTAGATTTATTTTTCTGGAATTTTTCGAATCAGTTTGTGGCCCTGGCAAATTGAAATGTGCGTTCAGAGTTAAAAATTAAATGTTTTATACTTTAATTTGAAAAATAACCGACTGTAACAGTCGAATTGGCCTACGAAACATATCCCATTGTGTCCGGAACAGGGGTATTTAGCTAGGGGCGACAGTAGTTGGGTTTAAAAAGGAGTTCGTTTGAGAAAACACTATTTAAAAATTTAATATAGTCTTCGGCCAATCATATTTCTCCATTCATAAATAAAAAAAAAATCAGTAACCCCCCCCCCGACCCCGACATCGACGACGGAAAGCTTTTCCCCCCTTCCCTGGCGATTTCCGATCGCCACAGCCTGAATTAGCTCCTCCCCCAGTTCAACTTTTTGTAGTTCTCCTTCCCCTCTTCAAATCCATATAAGGAGATCCCCCTATCGTTGCTTCTACGTCGAGATATCCCCTTCCAAAGTTCCGACCTTTAAACCGCCGCCGCCGCCGATCTGGACCACCGAACGCCACCAAACCGCCGCGCGCCTGTAGCCCTCTCGAAGCTCTTCCACGTCCAACTCCCTGATCGTCCCCTCGTGCCCCGGTTCTCGCGAAAACCGCAAACCTAGTTTTGAAGATTCGTGAAAGTGAGTTTTTCTTTGATCTTTACACTTTGAAAAATCATATCTTTTTGGTGTGTTGACGAAATTCGATGAAACAGGAAACATCGAGACCGCAAGGAAGCTCTCTACCCAATAGAAGAAGCTGCGGATTTTTCTGACATCGTATCGATTTTTAGCGCTCAGAAAACCAAGGTGAGAAATCTAAATTAACGTGAAATTGAATGGAAAATGTCGTGTATAATTTATATAAGCGAAATATAAATTACATACGTGTTGTATACCTCATGTACATGCGTAGTGTAAGCTATATAAGCGAAGTATGAATTTTTACATGCATAGAATAAGTGATATATGTGTTGAAATGCTAGTGAAATATAGCAAATATATATATATATATATATATATATATATATATATATACACTCCCCTCGTCCACAAACCATGGACGATATTTATTGTGGTGAATTGGTGTGAAATATTGGATGAAAAATACGAATGGTTGAATAATTGTTTGTGGTTGATATTGTTTGGTTGTGGTTGAAAAATACCCATTGGTGATTGAAATCAATTGAAAATATTTGTGGAAATAAAAATAAACATGCCGCCTGCGTGCGAATTAGATGCATGAATCCCCATTGTCAAAAACCGCGAGGTTTTAAGGTAGAGCGAGGAGCCGTACTAGGGACGGTGCCGGTTTTAACTACCCTGCCGTTATGCTGCCGAAATTTTGAATAATCTTTGTGTGTTAGAATTATTTTCATATGTTGAAATTATTTTCTTGCGTAGAAATTAAAGTCATATATTGAAACTATATCCATGTGTGGAAATATTCATGTGTTGAAAAGTGTTGTGTGAAAATTAAATTCATTTGTGAATGAATGAAGTGGTTAAACAATAAAAAAAATCACATTTTTTTATATATATGAAGTATGAAAAATATTCACCTTATATAAATAATTTCAACCATAAAAATCCCATCTTTCTAATATGAACAATATAAATAAAATGTCCATGTGTGGAAATACTCATTTGTTGAGAAGTGTGTGTAGTGGAAAAGTTCATGTGTTGAATAAAAAGATCGAACGATAAAAATTACATTTTTATTGAAACTATGAAGTGCAGAAACATCTATTTGTAGAATAAATATTTAAATGATAAAAATATCATTTTTATCATATTTGTGATATGCTAAAGATATGCGGACGTTGAAATAAATATTTGTGATAGAAATATTATTTTTAACATGCATAGGAACTAAATAAAATAGTCATGTGTTGAAATCTATTTTAGTTTGCCAGAATTATCATCTTTGAAATGTGAAGTGTTAAAAATAGCCACTTGTTCAAATAAACGTGCATGAGTTGAAATATACATTAACTAGCTAATGATATGATTTTAGCCTATGCATGCAACATTAGAATGAATGGTGTTTTTAAACCAAAGCAAATCAAATATGAAATTGAATGGAAAATGATGAATGTTATAAATTGTATATATGTACATGCATATCTATTGAACAGGTTAAAGCAAAAGGGGCTAGAGAAGAGAAATAGAATTTTGTGCCCGACAAATAGGTACACATTTACCGCTTTGTTTGGGTGATGATTTTATGAGCCTGTTGGCTAGCTGCTTGGCTTTTTCTTTTTCTTTTTGATATGAGACGCCCGTGTGGCTATTTGGGAATTTTCCCAGACCCTCCCGTACAAAGGAGGTTATGGCGAAATTTTCCAAAAATTAAAGGCGTTAGTGAAATAATTGAAGTGGAAACGATATAGGAATTTTTGAATGAACTATATTTATATAAATATATAAATATAAATAGAATTAAAACGAAACGTGGCCGTGCAGTTCATATTTTGAAACTGTGATTTCAAACGACTAGTGCGGAAGATCCGACCATTTGATTTTCCCGAAACCTCAACCGTTGGGTTCGCCTTGGAAATATCTTTCCAACGGCACCAACTTTGTGAAGATCCGACGGTTGGATTGTCTGGAATGTTTAATTGAAAACTGAAGAAAAACAGCGCTAGAAACGATTATATTTATATATATATAAATATAATTAAATTAAATCGAATAACGACGCTGCAGTTCATAAATTGAAATTGTAACTTCAAATGGTTAGTGTGGAAGATCCGACCGTCGGATTTTCCCAAAACTGAAACCGTTGGATTCGTTTTGAAAAGACCTTCCTAATGATGTAAAATTTGTGAAGATCCAACGGTTAGATTTTCATATATGTGTAAAACAAAATTAGTGAAAAGCAGCGCCAGTGCATCGACACGACCTGAAACGTCGTTTAATTAAATATGGCCGTTTTGAATCAAATAAAAATGGCGATATATCGTTATAAAATATTATGGACGATATAGAGTGGAAATAAACCAATTTTGTTGTGTTTGCTTGATATGTGATGGTTGAATGTATTTGACATGAAAATTATAACAGAATAACTAAAATGTGATTGTTGAAGAGTCCAACCATGTGATTGATTGATTTGAAAATCTAAATATACGTGGGTTATTTGAAAAGGCCGAGTTTATCTCATTTCAAATAATTGATCGATGTTGAGAAGTCGAAGAGTCGAAGATGACTGAAGACCGACGATCTCCACATTGGATGGATGGGCGCTACTGATGCTCGTGATTGGAGTAGCTACCATGAAGGAATTGAAGTAGTAGCCGTCCACACATACTGTTGATTGTACGGATATGCGAGGAATTGGTGCCTCCGGTTTCGTTCAGACCCAGAACGGACTTGTAAATGAACTGTGTGTCTGACATTGGATTTTGTTCTGTGTTGATTGATCTCTGTTAAATATATATCTGTTTGGCGGCGGAGAATTTATTCTCTTGCTTAACGCCCTTCTCTGAGACGTACGAGCTCAGAGGTTATGTATTGACAGAAATCAGTCGCATGGAGTGGATTGCCTGTGTGGCACGCCTAAGTGGCATATGATCAAGGCTTTTGTTGCAAAGCAAAGTCTTGTGGTTGATGATCAAAGCATGGTCTGTGTGACGTAGCTTTGGGTATAACGTGAATTCGCGAGCCTCACACCCCGGTATGAGTCAAAAACGGGAGAAGGACCCAAGGAGTGCATGACATTTCTTTCTAGCTATGGTGGTGTCAGTGACCTCCCAGCCCTGACATTTATATCTACTTTTCACCTGTGTGGTTGTTGGAATACGAGGCGCCTCGATTATAGGTCTGTAAGGACCGGGAAACGTGTGTTCAGGAATAACTAATCCTCAAAAGTAAGAGAGGACCGGCCTTGGAGGATCCAGGGGATTGCTATGTGCGGTCCCGAGGCATTTGCTAGAGTGTCTCGAACGGAGAGGAGCTTGCCCCTTGCCTCGACTCATGAAGGAATCCAATTTCCAATACGAAATATGTGAATGTGATTGTATTACTAGTATGGCGACATAGTAGATGGTAGCTATGCCGCCTAGGATTGATATTTATGATTGAATTGCTTTTGAAACATATATGCACTAGTAATAATATCAAACACCTTTGTTTTATTCGTATGAAGCATCTTTGGCCATTATAAGGTAAAAACTCTATCCTCCGGCTTGCGTTACATTGTGTGATGGGACCTGAGTCTTATAATGGCTTCATTTTATAAAAAGCATTGCATTGATTTAATCATTTATTTTATTTCATGCACTAGCACTCATTGGAGTAAACCCGTTCCGCGAAAGTGGCGTGGTCCTTTGATTTGCCTTATTATTGTTGTTAATAAGTTAAGTAGATTTCTCATAGCAGTCCCATGACTGACTCGTAGTTTGTTTCACCTTGCAAACTCGGGTGCCCTCATTTTTCACATGGGCAGCCTAGTTACAGGTTTCTGACGCATCTTTTGGCTTATGGTGAGGCTTGACCATACTGTGCTAACTTGGATTTTCTCCGCCATTATTGTATCTATATTATGATTCCGCCACTGGCGATGTAGACTGATATTCCTTTTGTGTACTCTTTATGTATGATTCCGCCTCAGGCGATGGTGACTGATTATGTATCATTATGCACTAAGTTTTATCCTGTACTGTGCTTCTCTGATGTGATGATATCTATATGATTCCGCTGTCATATGTGTGTAAATTATTCTATTTTCTGTTTATGCTATTATCTGTGATCTGCTAATGATGATTAATGTGTTATATTCCAATGATTATCCTTAACACCATGTCACGGGGTTTTGGGATCGTCACAGCTGGTATCAGAGCTTTGGTTAACCTTAGTTCTGGAGTCTAACACATTAAACACTTCGTCAAAATAGAATCAGTAGTATTCTAAGGCGAGTCGCTCATTAGAGATAGGACTAGCAAAGTCCTAGAATGAGCCTAGCAGAATAGCAAAAACAATTGATCAGTCCATCGTTATCTTTCCGTAGAATTTCTACTTAACTATGCAATAGACTATCATTTCTGTTAGCTGACTTTTTTCGTTGCTTATACAGAATTTGAAAGTGGCTACCAGAGCAGCCGCCGCTAGAGGAGGCCGTGCCGGCCGAGGTCGAGGAAGGGGAGAAATCCCAGCTCAAGAAGGACCTTTGATTCAACCTCCGGCAGCTCAATACTTCGAGCTTGACCGTGTAGCTAAGAGATATAAGAACTTAGGAGGCAAGACCTTCTCAGGAACTGGCACCGTAATAGAGGCCCTTGCATGGCTCAAAACATGCGAGAAAATTCTTGAAGGCCTAAGGCTTGGAGACGAAGACAAAGCTATTATGGGCGCCTGGCTTATGCAGGAACAAGCTGAATTATGGTGGGAATCTCTTACCGCTGGGAATAGGGAAGTTGGAAGAACATGGGATGGATTTAAAGAACTCTTCAAGGAGAAATATGTCCCAGAACAAGCTTTAGAAAGAATGCACGATGACTTCACCAATCTCCAGCAAGGGGATCTTTCCGTGCAAGATTATCTGAACAAATTTACAATGTTGTCGCCCTATGCTCCAGAGCTCGTCGCCACTGCGAAATCCAAAAATAAGAGGTTTATCCTTGGGCTAAGACGACAATATCATGATAGAGCCATGGCCCATGTCAAGCTGGAATTCAACGAGCTAGTGGAAATGACATGCAACTATGAAGACCTTGATCAAAGGCATCTGGATCAGGATCGCGCTAGAAGCCAAGCCGGAAACAAGCGCAAGCCTGCTGTAAATCAAGGCGAGTCAAGCCAAGCAGCATCTTCAAAGCCTCAGACTGGCAAGCCGCCAAGAGGAAATTGCTTTAACTGTGGTAAGCCGGGGCACTACTCAAACGTCTGCACAGCTCCGAAGAGACAGAAGACAAATTCTCAAGGCTCGAGCCAAGGCTCTCAGAACCCTCGCTCGTGCTTCAATTGTCGCAAGACCGATCATCTGGTCAAAGACTGTCCTTTGCTGAAGAAAGCTACAGTAGCTCATGTCTATGATGGGTCGAGCCCGCCAGCTGCTTCCGATGGAGCAGGTAAACCCGATGTTTTGGGAGGTACCCTTACAATTAGAAATATTCCTGTTTCTGTATTATTTGACACAGGTGCATCGCGTAGTTTTATTGCTAGACACATAATGCACAAACTAAAGTTAAAACAGCGAAAGCTTAAAGAATCGGTTGAAGTTCATAACCCGATAGGGGGTCCTATCACTCTCAGTTCTTGTTGTAAAGTGCCAATATCTTATTCTTTCTACAAGTTTCCTTTCAATCTAATCGTTATGGATTTCCCCGAATTCGATATTATTCTCGGGCTGCATTGGTTAACGAAATATGAAGCTGAGGTAAATTGTGCAGAAAGAATCGTTAAAATTCGAACGGAGCTTGGACATATATATATTCCCTGTCATGGTTCGAATCCGAATAGAGAAGAATTTTGGTCAGCATTAGAACTTATCCCCACTTCCATGGAAAAGATTCCGATTGTTAGCAACTATGCGGATGTGTTTGAAGAAGTTGAAAACTTACCTCCGCAAAGAGAAATAGAATTCCGAATCGATCTAATTCCCAATGCCAGACCAGTGGTACATCCAATTCGTAGAATGACTCCGAAAGAAAAAGAAGAACTAGGCGATCAAACTCATCAACTGTTGTGGAAAGGTCTAATCAGACCGAGTTTTTCTAATTGGGGTGCAGCTGTTGTGTTTGTCCCGAAGTCAGACGGTACTCTTAGATTATGTGTTGATTACCGAGACCTCAACAAACAGACGCTTAAAAATAAATATCCATTACCCCGCATTGATGATTTGCTAGACCAATTGAATGGGGCGAAAGTATTTTCCCGAGTGGACCTAGCTACAGGTTTTCATCAATTGAGAATAGCAGAAGAGTGTGTTCCTTTGACAGCTTTCAGAGGTCCAGACATATTCTATGAATGGTTAGTAATGCCGTTTGGCCTATGCAACGCTCCAGCATACTTTGTCGATCTAATGAATAGAGTGTTCAGGGGAGTTCTGAATAAATTTGTCCTCGTATTTATCGATGATATTTTAATATACTCCAAATCAAAACCTGAGCATGAAAAACACTTAGAACAAGTATTGGAGATTCTAAGGAAGAACGTCTTCAAAGCCAAATTCTCTAAATGTGTCTTCTGGCAAGAGGAAGTCAAATTTCTCGGCCATGTTGTGTCAGAGAAAGGAATTTCTGTTGACCCAAGCAAAATAACAGCGATTCAAGACTGGAAACAACCCACTACTCCCACAGAAGTTAGAAGTTTTATGGGGTTGGCTAGTTATTATCGAAAGTTCGTTAAGAATTTTTCGAAGATATCCGGTCCGTTAACGAAGCTCACAAAGAAACATGAGAAGTTTAAGTGGACTTCCGAGTGTGAAGAAGCTTTCCAGGAATTGAAATCGAAGCTGACCACCGCTCCAGTGTTAACAAATATTGATGGCAATCAGGATTTAACGGTTTGGACAGATGCTTCTATTAGAGGTCTTGGTGCAGTGTTAATGCAGAGAGGCCAAGTAGTCGCTTATGCAAGCCGCCAATTGAAACCGCATGAGAAGAATTATGTAACTCATGATCTTGAGCTGCTAGCTATCGTTTTTGCTTTGAAAATCTGGAGGCATTATTTATTGGGCGAGAAATTTATACTGTACACAGATCATCAATCATTGAAGTATTTATATACCCAGAAAGATCTGAATCTGAGATAGCAGCGTTGGCTAGAATTTCTTGCAGCGTATGATCTTGATATCCTGTATACGCCGGGGAAAGCTAACGTAGTAGCGGATGCGCTTAGTAGAAAGACCGCAATCGTTTCCTATCTTATAATTACACCTGGATTGATTGATAGGATTTCAGCCCTTCAAAAAGACGATGAATTCATTCAGAGAATCCGTCAGAGGGTCAAGGAAGGTGAAACCACGAGTTTTCGTATTGACAATAGGGGGGTTCTCAGGTTAAATAATAGGATTTGCATCCCAAATATTCCAGGCCTTCGAAGAGAATTGCTGGACGAATGCCATAAATCCAAATTTTGCATCCATCCTGGGGTGAGTAAAATGTACAACGATATCAAACGCACTTTCTGGTGGAAGGCAATGAAAAGAGATATTTCTTTGTATGTTAGCAGGTCCCCTACTTGTCAATTGGTCAAGAGTGACCAACAGAAGCTAGCTGGACTGTTACAACCGTTGGAAGTCCTAGGCTGGAAATGGGAACAGATTTCCATGGATTTCATAGATGGTTTGCCGCGAACCAAGAAAGGTAATGACAACATTTGGGTAATCGTAGATCGCTTCACGAAGACTGCCCATTTTATACCTGTCGGGTCCAATAGAACTGCCCAGAGTCTAGCACAGATATATTTCAAAGAAATTGTTAAGCTGCATGGAATTCCCATCAGCATAGTCAGTGATAGAGATCCCCTATTTACTAGCAAGTTCTGGGAGGCTTTCCAGACAGAATTGGGAACAAAACTGAATATGAGCACCGCTTATCACCCTCAAACATATGGCCAAACTGAGCGGGTGAATAGAATCCTAGAAGATTTATTGCGGGCTTGTATAATCGATTTTGGTGGGTCATGGGAAGATCATTTGCATTTGGCAGAATTCTCATATAACAATAGCTATCAAGCAAGTTTGAGAATGTCACCATTTGAAGCATTATATGGCAGACCCTGCAGATCTCCAGCATGTTGTGTAGAACCTGGCAACAGACTTGTACTAGGACTCGATATGATTAGGGAAGCATCTGATAAAGTGGACTTCATCAAGAAGCGATTGAAAACCGCCCAAAGCCGACAGAAAAGTTATGTAGACTCTAGAAGGAGAGATTTGACATTTACTGTTGGTGATCATGTTTATTTAAAGGTTTCTCCGATGAGAGGAGTAATCAGATTTGGAAAGACTGGGAAGTTGGCACCGAGATTTATTGGTCCCTTTCCTATACTTGAGCGAATTGGAACTCTTGCTTATAGGGTTCAATTACCAGATTGGTTGCCTGGAGTGCCCAATGTATTTCACGTATCTCAACTTAGAAGACAGGTGCATGATCCAGATCTTGTTGTAGAAGAAGCAGCGCAACGGGATGTGGAGATAACTCCAGAATTAGCACTTAAAAGAGAGCCATTAAAGATTGTTGGCAAAGAAACTAGAGAGCTCAGAAGCAAAAAGGTTCATTTAGTTAAAGTGCAGTGGAGCAGTGATCCTAGAGACTGTACTTGGAAAACTGAGGAAAGCATTAAGCAAGCTTACCCCAAATGCAGAGTGGATATCTCTGACTAACTCCGGTGCAAGGTACCTTTACAATACTTTGCATTTACATTTTATTTCCTACTTTACTGTTGTTTCCTTTTCGAGGACAAAAAGTTTTAAGTAGGGGAGATTGTAATAACTCGGAAAATACGAGCCAATTAAAAATTTTTAAATTGGTTATTTCAAAGGAATTTGAACAATTGAAATAGAATATTTCAATAAAATAGTGAACTAGAAATAGTGAGTCGGTTTGAAAATTTGAATTCGAACTTTGACTGACTGTGCAGGGTGGAAAATATAATGGATTTTAGCGAAACCAAAAATATTTAAATCTGTTAGTCAATACCTTTCTAACGAATCTGAAAAATCGAAGTTTCATAACGGGAATCAAAAGTTATGGCCGAATGAATTTTCAGAAGAGTCGGTATATAGAATATATAGCCCTGGAAAATTGATATTTTGCATACGGCCTCGGAATTCGACAAAACCACTTTTGTTGGGTCCGGGATGTCAAACTATTGCTAGGTTTCAAATTTCATAATTTTTGAATCTAGTATGTGAGCGTGGCAAAAGAAAATGTGTTTGGTCGATTTCTGTTAAATTGGATCGAACAGAAAATGGCCATTTTTCAAACGACCTCAGAATTCGACGAAACTAGTTTTGTTGGGACCGTAGCGTCAAAACATAGCTAGATTTATTTTTCTTGAATTTTTCGAATCAGTTTGTGGCCCTGGCAAATTGAAATGTGTGTTCAGAGTTAAAAATTAAATGTTTTATACTTTAATTTGAAAAATAACTGACTGTAACAGTCGAATTGGCCTACGAAACATATCCCATTGTGTCCGGAATGGGGTATTTAGCTAGGGGCGACAGTCATTGGGTTTAAAAAGGAGTTCGTTTGAGAAAACACTATTTAAAAATTTAATATAGTCCCCGGCCAATCATATTTCTCCATTCATAAATAAAAAAAATATATCAGAAAACCCCCCCGACCCCGACATCGATGACGAAAAGCATTTCCCCCCTTCCCTGGCGATTTCCGATCGCCACAGCCCGAATTAGCTCCTCCCCCAGTTCAACTTTTTGTAGTTCTCCTTCCCCTCTTCAAATCCATATAAGGAGCTCCCCCTATCGTTGCTTCTATGTCGAGATATCCCCTTCCAAAGTTCCGACCTTTAAACCGCCGCCGCCGCCAATCTGGACCACCGAACGCCACCAAACCACCGTGCGCCTGTAGCTCTCTCGAAGCTCTTCCACGTCCAACTCCCTGATCGTCCCCTCGTGCCCCGGTTCTCGCGAAAACCGCAAACCTAGTTTTGAAGCTTCGTGAAAGTGAGTTTTTCTTTGATCTTTACACTTTGAAAAATCATATCTTTTTGGTGTGTTGACGAAATTCGATGAAACAGGAAACATCGAGACCACAAGGAAGCTCTCTACCCAATAGAAGAAGCTGCGGATTTTTCTGACATCGTATCGATTTTTAGCGCTCAGAAAACCAAGGTGAGAAATCTAAATTAACGTGAAATTGAATGGAAAATGTCGTGTATAATTTATATAAGCGAAATATAAATTACATACGTGTTGTATACCTCATGTACATGCGAGTGTAAGCTATATAAGCGAAGTATGAATTTTTACATGCATAGAATAAGTGATATATGTGTTGAAATGCTAGTGAAATATAGCAAATATATTTATATATATATACTCCCCTCGTCCACAAACCATGGACGATATTTATTGTGGTGAATTAGTGTGAAATATTGGATGAAAAATACGAATGGTTGAATAATTGTTTGTGGTTGATATTGTTTGGTTGTGGTTGAAAAATACCCATTGGTGATTGAAATCAATTGAAAATATTTGTGGAAATAAAAATAAACATGCTGCCTGCATGCGAATTAGATGCATGAATCCCTATTGTCAAAAACCGCGAGGTTTTAAGGTAGAGCGAGGAGCCGTACTAGGGACGGTGCCGGTTTTAACTACCCTGTCGTTATGCTACCGAAATTTTGAATAATCTTTGTGTGTTAGAATTATTTTCATATGTTGAAATTATTTTCTTGCGTAGAAATTAAAGTCATATATTGAAACTATATCCATGTGTGGAAATATTCATGTGTTGAAAAGTGTTGTGTGAAAATTAAATTCATTTGTGAATGAATGAAGTGGTTAAACAATAAAAAAAATCACATTTTTTTATATATATGAAGTATGAAAAATATTCGCCTTATATAAATAATTTCAACCATAAAAATCCCATCTTTCTAATATGAACAATATAAATAAAATGTCCATGTGTGGAAATACTCATTTGTTGAGAAGTGTGTGTAGTGGAAAAGTTCATGTGTTGAATAAAAAGATCGAACGATAAAAATTACATTTTTATTGAAACTATGAAGTGCAGAAACATCTATTTGTAGAATAAATATTTAAATGATAAAAATATCATTTTTATCATATTTGTGATATGCTAAAGATATGCGGACGTTGAAATAAATATTTGTGATAGAAATATTATTTTTAACATGCATAGGAACTAAATAAAATAGTCATGTGTTGAAATCTATTTTAGTTCGCCAGAATTATCATCTTTGAAATGTGAAGTGTTAAAAATAGCCACTTGTTCAAATAAACGTGCATGAGTTGAAATATACATTAACTAGCTAATGATATGATTTTAGCCTATGCATGCAACATTAGAATGAATGGTGTTTTTAAACCAAAGCAAATCAAATATGAAATTGAATGGAAAATGATGAATGTTAGAAATTGTATATATGTACATGCATATCTATTGAACAGGTTAAAGCAAAAGGGGCTAGAGAAGAGAAATAGAATTTTGTACCCGACAAATAGGTACACATTTACCGCTTTGTTTGGGTGATGATTTTATGAGCCTGTTGGCTAGCCGCTTGGCTTTTTCTTTTTCTTTTTGATATGAGACGCCCGTGTGGCTATTTGGGAATTTTCCCAGACCCTCCCGTATAAAGGAGGTTATGGCGAAATTTTCCAAAAATTAAAGGCGTTAGTGAAATAATTGAAGTGGAAACGATATAGGAATTTCTGAATGAACTATATTTATATAAATATATAAATATAAATAGAATTAAAACGAAACGTGGCCGTGCAGTTCATATTTTGAAACCGTGATTTCAAACGACTAGTGCAGAAGATCCGACCATTGGATTTTCCCGAAACCTCAACCGTTGGGTTCGCCTTGGAAATATCTTTCCAACGGCACCAACTTTGTGAAGATCCGACGGTTGGATTGTCTGGAATGTTTAATTCAAAACTGAAGAAAAACAGCGCCAGAAACGATTATATTTATATATATATATATATAAATATAATTAGATTAAATCGAATAACGACGCTGCAGTTCGTAAATTGAAATCGTAACTTCAAATGGTTAGTGTGGAAGATCCGACCGTCGGATTTTCCCAAAACTGAAACCGTTGGATTCGTTTTGAAAAGACCTTCCTAATGATGTAAAATTTGTGAAGATCCAACGGTTAGATTTTCATATATGTGTAAAACAAAATTAGTGAAAAGCAGCGCCAGTGCATCGACACGACCTGAAATGTCGTTTAATTAAATATGGTCGTTCTGAATCAAATAAAAGTGGCGATATATCGTTATAAAATATTATGGACATTATAGAGTGGAAATAAACCAATTTTGTTGTGTTTGCTTGATATGTGATGGTTGAATGTATTTGACATGAAAATTATAACTAAATAACTAAAATGTGATTGTTGAAGAGTCCAACCATGTGATTGATTGATTTGAAAATCTAAATATACGTGGGTTATTTGAAAAGGCCGAGTTTATCTCATTTCAAATAATCGATCGACGTTGAGAAGTCGAAGAGTCGAAGACGACTGAAGACCGACGATCTCCACATTGGATGGATGGGCGCTACTGATGCTCGTGATTGGAGTAGCTACCATGAAGGAATTGAAGTAGTAGCCGTCCACACATACTGTTGATTGTACGGATATGCGAGGAATTGGTGCCTCTGGTTTCGTTCAGACCCAGAACGGACTTGTAAATGGACTGTGTGTCTGACATTGGATTTTGTTCTGTGTTGATTGATCTCTGTTAAATATATATCTGTTTGGCGGCGGAGAATTTATTCTCTTGCTTAACGCCCTTCTCTGAGACGTACGAGCTCAGACGTTATGTATTGACAGAAATCAGTCGCATGGAGTGGATTGCCTGTGTGGCACGCCTAAGTGGCATATGATCAAGGCTTTTGTTGCAAAGCAAAGTCTTGTGGTTGATGATCAAAGCATGGTCTGTGTGATGTAGCTTTGGGTATAACGTGAATTCGCGAGCCTCACACCCCGGTATGAGTCAAAAACGGGAGAAGGACCCAAGGAGTGCATGACGTTTCTTTCTAGCTATGGTGGTGTCAGTGACCTCCCAGCCCTGACATTTATATCTACTTTTCACCTGTGTGGTTGTTGGAATACGAGGCGCCTCGATTATAGGTCTGTAAGGACCGGGAAACGTGTGTTCAGGAATAACTAATCCTCAAAAGTAAGAGAGGACCGGCCTTGGAGGATCCATGGGATTGCTGTGTGCGGTCCCGAGGCATTTGCTAGAGTGTCTCGAACGGAGAGGAGCTTGCCCCTTGCTTCGACTCATGAAGGAATCCAATTTCCAATACGAAATATGCGAATGTGATTGTATTACTAGTATGGCGACATAGTAGATGGTAGCTATGCCGCCTAGGATTGATATTTATGATTGAATTGCTTTTGAAACATATATGCACTAATAATAATATCGAACACCTTTGTTTTATTCGTATGAAGCATCTTTGGCCATTATAAGGTAAAAACTCTATCCTCCGGCTTGCGTTGCATTGTGTGATGGGACCTGAGTCTTATAACGGCTTCATTTTATAAAAAGCATTGCGTTGATTTAATCATTTATTTTATTTCATGCACTAGCACTCATTGGAGTAAACCCGTTCCGCGAAAGTGGCGTGGTCCTTTGATTTGCCTTATTATTGCTGTTAATAAGTTAAGTAGATTTCTCATACCAGTCCCATGACTGACTCGTAGTTTGTTTCACCTTGCAAACTCGGGTGCCCTCATTTTTCACACGGGCAGCCTAGTTACAGGTTTCTGACGCATCTTTTGGCTTATGGCGAGGCTTGACTACACTGTGCTGACTTGGATTTTCTCCGCCATTATTGTATCTATATTATGATTCCGCCACTGGCGATGTAGACTGATATTCCTTTTGTGTACTCTTTATGTATGATTCCGCCTCAGGCGATGGTGACTGATTATGTATCATTATGCACTAAGTTGTATCCTGTACTGTGCTTCTCTGATGTGATGATATCTATATGATTCCGCTGTCATATGTGTGTAAATTATTCTATTTTCTGTTTATGCTATTATCTGTGATCTGCTAATGATGATTAATGTGTTATATTCCAATGATTATCCTTAACACCGTGTCATGGGGTTTTGGGATCGTCACATTAGTAAGAGAACAATTCCCTAAGTATTAATCCCAAAGGCCGAAACCAACATCAGATCAATACCCAGGAAACCATTCAACTTAGCTAATCTCCAGTTAGTTTCTAATTTTCTTAACTCCATTGGGTTTAAGAATAGTATTATTAAAGATACCATTCACGACAAACCCAAAATCTCATTCCATTATTAATCGGGTTAAAGAACCATTGTTATTTAAAACACAGTTCAGGATAAACCCAAAAACCAATTTCAATTTAATTCCAATTAAATGTTAATTAATTGGTAAGCTTCATTAAATCTTAATAAAAATATTTTTATCTTTTATCAACTGGGTTCAAGCACAGTGTCATTTAAAACACAGTTCACAACAAACCCAAAACCCAATTCAATATTAAATACAAGGCTCTAAACAGAAATTATATTGGCTTATATTCAATATCAAATTCTGAAATCAACAAATTTCGTATTGGGAATAACGATATATATATATATGTATATGTATATACATATATCTTCCAAATTCCTCGACAATATCTGTATAATCACGGAATCCAATATCGAAACATTTCGAAGATAATTTCGATTCAAATCCATTCCAATTTATATATTGGAAATTCTGGTTATTTTTTAAACCATTTCAAATCCAATTTATTTATTTAAAAATATTGGATTATAATTCCAGTTCATAACTAGTTCATTTCGATAAAAATCTATTTTTATCTTTTCATATATGGACTTTTTCATCCCAATTCTTTCCAAATCATTTACTATGATTTTACACAAATTACTGCTATTTTTAATAATTTTATCAAGGCCCGTACAGTCGATTTCCATAAACGGTCATTGAACTGCACTTACAACGACCTTTTCCAAATTTGATTTGGACATAATTCCAAATCCAACCATTAGATTTCAAATCTCTTGTATTCATTGAAAAGCTCTTTTCAATACGAACTCAACGGTTCCGGTTTTAGGAGAATCCAATGGTCGGATATCCCGTAATGTACATTTGAAGTCAATGGTCGAAATTCGCGAACTACCGTGGCGCGGCGCGTTCTACTCAGGCCATTATATATATATATATATATATATATATATATATATATATATATATATTATATATATTTTGTCGATTTCTATTTAAAACGTATTTTATAAATCATTTTAAATTCGTTTTCAAAACTGTTTCAACTTCATATTCAATTTCAAATCAAAATTGAATATTCCATATCATTAATTTATAAATGATAATATTTTCAAAACATTAGATTTTGAAATCATTTCCTTTTCGATATTCATTATAAGAATGAATAAAATTGATATCAATATCATTGACATCAAAATGGCGTTAATCTAATCAACATGGCTTTATATATTTAAATATATTCGTGTCCATCCCAAATCGGACATCAGAATCAGATTTTGATTCTTTTCTGAATATTATTTTAAAATATTCATTCTTTCTGAACTGGAATTAGACACAATCAATTACTGTATAATGTTATTTATATGGATTTCATACAACACATGTATATAACAACAATGAAAACAACAATCCATCATCCAGAGTGCATTCTACACTGTATAAGCATCAATTATAAAAATTAACGCTTTCAACAGTCTGTCAACCAATCGATTGGCATATAACTAAACAATTGGGATTAGTGTACGTCAAATATCATCCCAATACCCGTGTGGGGTTTCAATGGACAAATAATGAATTTTATTTTTGCAGTTGGGCGATGTGTAAAATTTTATCGTCCCAATCCATATCAGTCAAATATGTGTACATAAACAAATCGACCGATTTGTAAATGAATATTTATTTTCATTCATATATACATTAAAAATTATATTTTTAACTATACAATATTTATTTCAATACGCGAATATTTTATTATCCACTTCACATCAAAATCACAATCAAACTTCACAACACATCATAATCAAACAAGTCGTCCATGGTCTGTGGACGACGGTGTCGGGTGCTGCTAAGCACCATCTGCATCCTAGTATATATTTTAACTAGAAAATAAAATTAAAGTGAGAAGTTCTCACCTTTGGGATCCACTCCTCCATTTCATTTCTAAATTTCTGAATAGCTTGGATTTGCCCGAAATTCAATGCAATCTTCTTCACGCTATTCATAGTAAAAATCACATTTTTATTTCAATTCTAGAAATTATATTTTTGCTTCGCTAAAAATTATATTTTTACTTCGCTATGTAAATAAAAATCATATTTTTATAGTGTTAAAAATCAAATCATTATGTAATTAAAAATCTAAACTTTTCTTATTTAAAAATCTTAGCTTTGCTTGTTTAAAAATCTTAACTTTCCTTGTATAAAAATCTTAACTTTCCTTGTATAAAAAAAATCTAAACTTTCCTTGTGTAAAAAAAAAAATCTAAACTTTCCTTGTATAAAAAAAAATCTTAACTTTCCTTGTATAAAAAATATAAACTTTGCTTGTATAAAAAAGTCTATACTTTCCTTGTATAAAAAATCTAAACTTTGTTGTTTAAAAATCTAAACTTTCTATGAACTGCAAAATCCTATTTTTATACTAAGAAATCAAAATCAGAGGAACATACCCCTTTTTTTTTAGGGTTTTTGGTCGGAGGGGGGGGTCCACGGAGGTCAGTGGGGGTCGGGATGGCGGCTAGGGGTGGGCGCCGACCTGAAGGGGAGGGACTGGAGGTTGCGGTGGCTCAAAAGGGGCCTACGGCTGATTTCCAAGCGATCGGAGTGGTCTTCAAAGTGGGTCGGGGTGTTGAACTGAGAAGAGGCTAGAGAGGGGGGTGCGCCGGCCTCTAGCGGCGGTGGGGGAGGTCCGGCGATTGGCGAAGGGGCGCGGTGATCGACGTCGGGGGGGGGGGGGGGGGGGAGGAAAAGGGCTGAGCGCGGTGGATTTTTTTTCATTTCTGAATGTACGGGGAAAGGGGAAGAGAATAAAGGTGGGGGCTTATATTAAAATACATACATATATATATATATTTATTTAATTCAATTTAATTCCATAAAGTCAACTTTTTAATTCGAACTCTAAATCGAACCCAATGACCATCGTCCCTAGCTAATCACCCCTATTCCGAACACAATGAGATATATCGCACAAGTTGATTCGACTGTTTTGATCAGTTTCCGTTAAATTCAAAATATAAATCTATATATTGAATTTGAACACATGTTTCAATTTACCGGGGCCACATACGGACCCCAAAAATTCCAAAAAATAATTCTAGCTGTGTTTTGACAATATGGTCCTAACAAAACTAATTTCGTCGAAAATGGAGGCCGTTTGAAAAATGGCTATTTTCTGGTCGATCTAATTTGACTGAAATTGTTAAAACGCATTTTCTTTTGCCAAGCTTACATATTGATTCCAAAAATTATGAATTTTGGAATCTGGCAATAATTTGACATTCCGGATCCAACAAAAGTGGTCACGTTGAAAAAGGAGGTCGTATGCAAAATCGCCATTTTTAAGGGCTAAAATTCCATAGCGACTATTCTGAATTTTCAACTGGACATGACTTTTTATTCCCGTTATGAAATTTCAATTTTTCTGATTCGTTGGAAAGATATTTTCAAATAGATTCTAAAATTTTTGGTTTCACTAAATCCGGTTTATTTTGAATCCTGTACATTCATTTGAAATTTGAAATCGAATTTTCCAACTACCGCGCCATTTCCAATTCCTTTTATACTTGAAATAAACATTTATATTCTAACTTCGATTCAAACAAATATATACGTTCTAATTCTATTCAAAATAAATTACTTGTCGTTATTATTTAAAATATTTCATTTTAAGTATTCAAAAATTCATTAAAATGCCAAAATAAAAATTTTAAATTGGTTCTGATTTTCCGGGTTGTTACAATCTTCCCCACTTAAAATCTTTTCGTCCTCGAAAAGGAACGGTGCTGAAAGTTTATTAACCAAACAACTCAACTTTCATTCTGGCTTTCATTCTTCAACTTTTCAGTTTCTAAGAATTTCTAATTTTTCAAAAATTTGGCTAACACCCTAAATTTTCGAAAAATTTCGCCATAACCTCCTTTGTATGGGGAGCACCGAGAAAATCCCCAAATAGCCACACAGGCCCTCTCATCTCAAAAAGAAAAAGCCAAGCGGCTAGCCAATTAGCTCATAAAATCATCCAAACCCAAGAAATTAGTAAACATGTACCTATTTGTCGGGCATACAATTTTATTCCTCTTCTCTAGCCTCCTTGCTATGACCTGTTCAATGTATATACATGTATATCCATGCAATCTCAAACAAATTTTCAAGTCTGGTTCAATATTTGATCCATTTGGCTAAATTCACCATACATTTACATGTTGGTTCAAATGAATAAACACACAACGAAATCAACAATCAGCAATCAATTTGTTGATTAATGTTTCAAACACATAACTTTAATACGTAGTCAAAAATCATACTTTCGATGCCAATTCACAACAATATATTCTAACTATATTTTGGTTCTCACACCCGTCAATTGGAAACATATAGGTATCCCAATTTCGTCACTCGAACATAAATTCTGATGATGATATATCAATCATCAGAATCATCCCCGGACGACTAGAGTGTAATTCTATATCCATCCAGTATATTTGAGACTTCAAATACACATGGATTAGACATATATGAAAATCTCTATATACTGGATTGTCCAAATTCAATATAAAATAAATATTCAAATACGTATAATATGGTTTAAATTTAAAAACTAAATTTGTTTCCATTTTTATTTTAAAAATAACACTCTTTCAACTCGTTCTAGGATACTGTTGATCCTACCTCTAACAAGTCATTCTCATTGGATATTACTAATCCAATCTCTGATGAATTCTTTCGTTCGATTCTAATATGTCTTGTTCTCGAGCTCTGTAAACCAAAGCTCTGATACCAAACTATAACAACTCGAACTTCCCCATAAAGGGAGCCCGGATTGTGTTTGAGAACACAACAAATCAGAACACAAACCCAAGAACATATCATTGCTTATTACAACAATTTACATCAGAGTACAAGAATATACAGAGTATGAACAAATAATATACATTTGATAAATATCAGAGATTTACAAATTACAATGCAGCGAAAAGTAATACAAAAACACAACTGGAAGGAATATACGGATACAGAGCTTTCCGAATATCATTCCAGCTGTAAATCAGGATCTTGTGAATATGAATCTGCAAGACCAAAACTACTAGCTACCCGTGTGGAAAACAGGGGCACCCAGAGTTTAGGTTAAAACACTAAACTCCAGGTCAGTTATGTGTCTGGTGTGAGAACTAAAACAGTTATTAAATCTTTACTTTAAAACAAGGTAAATCAAGGGACCACGCCGTATAACATGGAACGGGTTTCCTCCCAAGAATACGAGTGCATAAAACAAACAGCACAATGCTTTTTGGAAAAATGAAGCTATTATAAGACTCAGGTCCCATCACACAATGCAACGCAAGACGAAGGATAGAGTTTTACCTTATAATAGCCAAACATGCTTGGTACGTTTAAAAAAAATCATTTTGATACTATTATAGTGTAAAGTGTATGAAAAAAACTTCAAATATAAATGTATTAATCATAGACGGCATAGTGCCCCATCCCACTATGTCGCCATACTAGGCTCTACAATCAAATCCGAAATGTCACGTATTTGAAGTTGGATTTCCATCATTGAACCAAGGCAAGGGATCGTGCTTACTGAATTCGAGACGCTCTAGCCCGCCCCTCAGGATACAGCCGCAACTGCACCTTGGATCGTCAGGGCCGGTCCACGCGATATGGATTAAAATACCTGAAGACTACGTTTCCCCGACCTATGGGGCATCAATCTATTCTGTATAAAGACCATACCATCCATCGGCCCCGCAGTGCCGATATATCTGAGGTGCCTCGCTATCCATCATCCACATAAGTGAAACGTCTGGGCGTGCAAAACCTAGACACCACTCCTAGCTAGAAGGAAACGCATGCCCTACCTGATGTCCTCTCCCGTTTTTGGTTCACAACGGGGTGTGAGGCTCGCGAATCAACGCTATACACAAAGCTACGCTATATTAAAGCCGTGCTTTGATCATCAACCACAAGACTCAACTTTTCAACAGAAACCTTGATCATTTGCATCTCAGCATGCCGCATAGACAATTCACGCTATGCAACCGATGTATATCAATCAAAATGAAATCCGATGTCAGACACACGTCCATTTACAAATTCGTTCTGGGCCTGAACGAAACTGGAGGCACCTTATTCCTCGTCCCATATGTTCAATACAGAAGAGAGGCCCTCGCATATCCGGTCGATCTCCAAGTATGTCTGGACGATCAGTACTTATTACCTTGTCTTGGGTGTACAACCCAATAAAGACATCAGTAATCATCTAAACGATGTGAAGACCTCCGGTCTTCAACCACCATCTTCATCGTCGACTCATCGCCGATTCAGTTACTCAGAATGGGGTAAACCCGGTCTTTCTGAATAACTCGCTTATATAATAAACAAGTGCTATAAAAACACAACATACGCCTAATTCCAATTTTGAATATTCTTTTATTTAAATATTCATATCCTTTCGGAAAGGTTCCCATTAATTTTATCAAAGATAAATTCATTAAATTTATTCTTTAATCTTCCTTTAGATATCAATTCAAACCAAATTATGGTTTATCCAAACTAGACGGGATTAGTGAGTCTTACCGAATTAATCATTTATTAAATTTCCCAATCCCAACCGATTCATTCCTTGAAGAAAAACTAGTAATACTTCATATCTAACACCACGGTGTTATCGGTAAATTCAATTACCATTTCACGTTCAAATCTGATTAAAGATTTAACTATCGCCTGGAGTAAAACTGGTGGTACTCCATTCTCGATCATTTCTTGAATTTGATAGTTTTAGTTGTCAAATTCACCTTTCAGTCTATTTAAAGATTCATTAAAACTCTAATTCAGTTTTAATTTCCAAAAATCATTACTTAATGATTATTCAAAGTTAAGAAATTAATCTTATCTTTAACTGGGTTAAAGAGATAATGTCATTTAAAACACAACTCACAATAAACCCAAAGTCACATTCCCTTAACAATTGAATGTTCATGGAAAATCGATCAATATATATATATATATAATCGATATGAACTTCCATTCCATTCCAATTTATTTTATTAAATTGGAAAACTTTACTTAGTAAAATCTCCACTAAATCTTTAATAAAAAGATTTATAAGTTCCAAATCTCATTTCACTGTAAATCGGGTTAAAGAACGAATGTCATTAAAACACAGTTCACAATAAACCCAATTCACATTCCATTTCAAATCCAATTAAATGTTAATTAATTGGTAATTCTTCTCCACATCCTAATTAAAAGATCTATTGTAACGACACACATTTTCCTGACCTTAATCGACCGCTAGATCGATTAAAATCGTTCAAAACCCGCATACGTTAACTTTGGGAATATAACACATTAGAACAATAACAACAGACTTTTATAAACATTATAATAATGCTACATCAGAGTACAGAATATCAGAGTACATCAAATAAAATAATAAAGCTTAAGATAAATTACAATGAATATAATACAGTGCAGCGGAAGACTTAAACTGATACAGCGGAAGGCTATCAATGCTCTAGACACAGCTTTAAGCTTCGATCCAGGATCCTGCTAAAAGAATAGATATCTGTAAATAAGCTACTCGACTGCCCGTGTGGAAAATATGGGCACCCGAGTTTGCCAGTGAAACAAACTACAGGTCAATCATGGGACTGGTATGACCAACCTAACTTAACTAATCTAAAATAAGGCTAATCACAGGACCACGCCGCTAACGCGGAATGGGTTTACTCCATTGGATTTCCAATGTATAAAATAAAGTAGGTCATTAAACAACACAATGTTTTTTTAGAAAAATGAAACCATTATAAGACTCAAGTCCCATCACACAATGCAACGCAAACCAGAGGATAGAGTTTTACCTTATAATGGTCAAAAGATGCTTGATACGATAAAATGGATTTGATATTATTATTAGTGTATATATGTTTTCAAAAACAATTTCAATCATAATGTATCAATCGTAGATAGCATGGGTACCATATATCATGTCGCCAAATAAGTTCTACAATCAAAACCACATTGTGTCATATTGGAAATTGGGTTTCCATCATGAGTCAAGGCTAGGAACGATCTCCTTACTGATTCGAGACACTCTAGCAAATGCCTCACGATCACACCTATGGGAAACCCTTGGACATCTGCAGGGCTGGTCCACACCTATGTTAGTGGATTGGCAATTCCTGAACACACGTTTCCCGGTCCTTTTGGACCTCAATATGGCCACTAACAACCTATAAAACCGAGGTACCTCACAAACCATCATCCACATAAGTAAAAACGTCAGGGATGGTAGGTCGCTGACATCACTCTAGCTAGAAAGAAACGTGTGCACTCCCTACGTTCCCTTGCTCCGTTTTAGACTCTTACCCAGGTGTGAGGTTCGCGAAGTCACGCTATACACAAAGCTACGCCCAAACAGGCTATTCTTTAATCATCAACCACAAGGCCTGCTTTTCAACAAAAGCCTTGATCCATGCATCTTAGCATGCCACATTGTCAATCTATATCATACCATTGATTCCCACCAATATAAAACCTCTAAGCTCGTACGTCCCAGAGAAGGGTGTTAAACACCAAATAGATATATATTTAGCAGAGATCAATGAATACAGTATAAAGGAATACAATGTCAGACATACCATCCATTTTCAAGTCCGTTCAGGGTCTGAACGAAACCGGAGGCACCTTATTCCTCGCATATCCGAACAATCAACAGGTACGGCCGGACGACTACTTTTGACTCCCATTCAAGGTAGCTACTCCAATCATGGGCCTCATTAGAAACACATCCATTCGACGTGAAGATCATTGGTCTTTAATCACCGTCTTTAACTCTTCGACTTAGATCGTCGTATAATCATTTGAAATGAGATTGAACTCGGACTTTTCAAATGATCCTCACGTGGTATTTTAAAATCATTTCATATCGTATCAATCTTTAATAACGATTTATCTATATATATATATATAATTGCTATATTCATTTAACGACGCTTCGGGTCGATCGGCGGCCCTGGCGCTGCTTTTATCCAAATTTGATTTTCACTTATCTCGAAATCTAACAGTTGGATTTTGACGAGAAATATATCGTTGGAAAGATCTTCCCAAAGCGGTCCTAATGGTTCCAATTTTGGAAAATCCGACGGTCGGATATTACGGTATAATCGTTTAAAGTTACAATTTCAAATCGCGAAATGCAACAGCGCGATTCGTTTAATTTCAATTAGTATTTATATATAAATATAAATATAAATATAAATCATTTGGCGATTTCAACTACTTTCCATCAATCACATCTAAAATGTAACTTTAAATTCTATTCTTTTTATTGCATCTAAAATGACGATAAAAATGTAACCTTTCATTCTATCATTTTTGTTACATCTAGAAAGACATTAAAATGTACCATTAAAATCTAATCTTTTTATTTTCTTTATTTTGACAATAAAGATAACATTAAATTCTATCCTTTTGATTACATCTAAAATGACATTAATTTCTATTCTTTTTACCGCATCTAAAATGACGATAAAAATGTAACATTACTTTCTATTCTTTTTATTACATCTAAATGTAAATAAAATGTCATTTTCAATTCTATGCCTTTATTTACATCTAATATGTAAATAAGAATATAACTTTTACTCTATTCTTTTATTAACATCTAAAATGTAAATAAAGATGTAACTTTTTAATCTATTCTTTTATTTAATAAAAATGTATGTTTTTGTCTAACTCTTTTTAACTAACAAAAATGTATATTTTTGTCTAACTCTTTTTAACTAACAAAAATGTATATGTGTGTCTAACTCTTTTTAACTAACAAAAATGTATATTTTTGTCTAACTCTTTTTAAATGATAAAATGAATGTTTTTATCATTCTTTTACATTTTGTTTCAACTAACATAACACCTTTATTTCCCTACCTTTTTCTTATGTACTCTAGTGACAAATAAAAGTACATTTTATTTGTTTACCCTTTTTTTGTGTTCTAATAGCATGTAAAAGAATATTTTATATGTTCACAAATTTGAATGTATTCTAATATCATATAAAAGAATATTTTTCAATGTTAACATTTCTATGTATTCCAGTATCATATAAAAGGATATTTTCCTATGTTAACATTTTCTATGTGTTCTAATATCATATAAAAAGATATTTTCCTATGTTAACATTTTCTATGGTTTTTATTTGTATATAAAAAATATAATCTTTTTCTATATTTCTCATATTTCCTAAAAATGTTTTTTTAATGTAAAACATGATTTCATAATAAAACATGAATCTTTTGTCTGTTCTAACATTACATTAAAAATATATGATCTTTTATTCTCAAAAGAGAATAATGCTAACAATGTACTTTTTATCCTCAAAAGAGAATAACGCTAAAAATGTTCTTTTTCAACTTATGTTTTTATTTACATCTAATATGTAAAATGTACTTTTCTTTTATTTGCATCTACGATGTAAATAAAGCTATCGCAAAAAATTTGTTCTTTCTATACAAATATGGCGATGACACTACTGACATGTCATACTAAAAAATGATTCATTTTTAATTAAACTAGTTTTACATCAAAGATGATCAATTTAATGTTAAAAAAATATGCTACTAACATGTCATATTATAAAAAGTGCTATTTTGTTTCAACAAAAATGTTATGAACACAAGAGTCATTTACGTTTCCACAAAAATAATATGAATAAAAGAATCATTTTTGTTTCAACGAAGGTAATATGAATAAAAGAGTCATTTTTGTTTCAACAATTTTACTTTTACGAAATGCCAAATTTGTTTCAACTTAACTAATTAGACCAATATTTGTATTTGGTTTTAACTAAACTAATTAGACAGAATATGTTTATTTGTTTTCAACTAAACTAACTAGACAAAGTATGTTTTCTATGTAATCCAATGACAAATAAATGAATATTTGTTTGTAAACAATTATCTGTGTATATTTATGATACATAAATGCATATTTCATTTGTAACAGTTTCCTATGTATATTAATGACACATAAACACTTATTTTATTTATAAACAATTTTCTATTTATGTTAATGACACATAAATGCATATTTTATTTTTAAACAATTTTCTATTAATTCTTATGACATATAAAAGTAAATTTTATATCTAAATGGTACTTTAACCAGTCTTAACATTTTATAACTAAAATGTTAATTTATCAATCTTAGCATTTTATACCTTAAATGGTATTTTCATAAATCTTAACATCTTATAACTACAATGTTATTTTAATCCATCTTAACATTTTATACCTAAAATGTTATTTTCAAAAAAATTAATATTTATTCGTAAACAATTTTCTATGTTATTCAAGTGACAAATAAATGGTCATTTATTTGTAATCAATTTCTATGTTATACAAATGACACATAAATGATCATTTATTCGTAGTCAAATGTTCTACGTTATACAATTGACAAATAAATGGTCATTTATTTGTAGTCAAATTTCTATGTTATACAAATGAAAAATAAATGGTCATTTATTTGTAATCAAATTTTCTATGAACTCTAATTAACCAAAAATGACATTTTGGTTTCATCAATTTTATCTTAACAAACATGAGATATTGTTTTTAAACAAACAAATAGGATATATTTGTTTTCAGCTAAACAAACATGATATGTTTATTTTCAATTATTTTATAACAAACAGGATATATCATATAATTTATATATACAATAAAAATGTAATTTTTCTTGTATACACAAAATTCTGACAAACATGAATTCACACAATTCAATTCAGCGGTTCATCGCAATCACAACACAAATCAACATTTCAACAAAGATATACAACATCACATAAATTTTATGTGAAATAAATATAATTTTCACATTTCAGCAAATAATTAATTTTTAAATTATAAAATAGAAATCTCACCGTGATATTATTTCTGTACAATTCAGATTCAAATTATTCCCAAATTTTGAATTGCTCTATTTCAGTTCTAGTCAGTTCTATTGTGTAGATCTCATCATTGTGATTCCATCAGATCCAACCGTGCGAAATTCTGAAGTCATATGTAAAAGTTATACATGTTTTACTATTTGAATTTCAAATTTATATAGTTTAAATAACAAAACTCCTCACCCGATAGAACATTGCCACATCAGCAACTAGAAGGACCGTCCCTTTTTTCCTCATGGAAATCGCGATACCTGCTGAAATGTTGAACCCAAAACCACATTCAATCCTATCACCACGCACGACAACCGAGGACACCAGAGTCTGATCGGAAGGTATCTCCATGACCGACTTCGCCTGCAGTCCCCACGCGCGCCATCTCGCTAAACTCGATGGTGCCCTGGCCTCGAAACTTGAGCACAAACGCCGAGACTTTGAGCTCCAATTCGGGCAAACTTAGCCCCCTAAACCCGATCTTAGCCGTATAGAATCGAAGAGCATAGAGAGCTCTACAATTCTCGTTTTGGTTTTGGGATTTTATTTGATTCGGAGTGGGAGAAATTGATCGATTTCATTTGGATGATAATGACCATTGAATTCTTTAATTAGCGGCTTGTTAGGTTAGGGTTTGAGAATTGACTTAGGGTATATTTATATTAAAATATTATTTAAGTGAACCCCTAAGGCCCGTTTAGCTACTAACTCCAATTCAGGTCCAACGACAGACATCGCTAGCTAATAACCCCCGTTCCGGACGCAATAAGCCATGTCCCGTCAGCCCAAACGAACGTCTGTAGCCTGTTTTATTTAATTTAACATTTAAATCATTTATTTAATTAATTCAATCTTACATTTAAATTCACCGGGGCCACATACGACCTCTAAATATTATAGAAAAATTATTTCTAGTTATGATTTGACGATACGGTTCTAACAAGACTAATTTCATCGAATTCCTAGATTGTTTGAAAAATGACTATTTTCCAGTCGATTAAATTTGACTGAAATGGACAAAACACATTTTCTTTTGCCACGCTCATATATTAACTCGAAAAATTATGAAAATTGAAACCTAGCAATAATTTGACATTCCGGTTCCAACAAAAGTGGCTTCGTCGAAAACAAAGATCGTTTGCAAAATGGCTATTTTTAAAATTAAGATATATATATTCTATAGCGACTATTCTGAATTTTAAGCTGGGCATAACTTTTGATTCCCGCAATGAAACTTCTATTTTTCGGATTCGCTAGAAAGATATTCTTAAACAGATTTACATATTTTTGGTTTCACTAAAATCCCATTTATTTTGCATCCTATATGGTCAGTCAAAGTTCAAATTCAAATTTTCAAACTACCGCGCTATTTTTAACTCCTTTTATAATGAAAATAAATATATTCGTTCTAACTTCGATTAAAATAAATTTTTAATCGTTACTATTTAAAATAAATCATTTTAACTATTTAAAATCCCATTAAAATTTCTAAAATAAAAATTTTAAATTGGCCCCAAAATTCCGGGTTGTTACCATCTCCCCCACTTAAAATCTTTTCGTCCTCGAAAAGGAATGAAGCTAAAAGTTATTTTAATTAATCTCCCTAAAAAAAATTTCTTTATTTTTTGATTAACTTTTCAAATATATATAAATTTTATATATTTAAAAATCATATTTTCTAAGACCGAATTATATATATAATCACAAATACGCTAATTATAAACTTTTCACTCTGAACTCACTCTAGGCATTAATAACCCCATCTCCAATGAGTTTTCTCATTCTAGGATACTACTGATCCTATCTCTAATGAGTATTCTTGTTGGATATTACTAATCCAATCTCTGATGAGTCTTTTGTTCAGTTCTAACGAGTTGTATCCCAAAGATTTGAGCTAACCAGAGCTCTGATACCAACCGTAACGACACGCATTTTGCCCGACCTTAATCGATCGCTAGATCGATTAAAATCGTTCAAAACCCGCATACGTTAACTTTGGGAATACAACACATCAGAACAATAACAACAGACTTTTATAAACATTATAATAATGTTACATCAGAGTACAGAATATCAGAGTACATCGAATAATATAATACAACGGAAGATAAATTACAATGAATATAATACAATGCATCAGAAGACTTAAACTGATACAGCGGAAGGCTATCAATGCTCTGGACACAGCTTTAAGCTTCGATCCAGGATCCTGCTAAAAGAATATATATATCTACAAACAAGCTACTCGACTGCCCGTGTGGAAAATATGGACACCCGAGTTTGCCAGTGAAACAAACTACAGGTCAATCATGGGACCACGCCGCTAACGCGGAACGGGTTTACTTCATTGGATTGCCAGTGCATAAAATAAAGTAAATCGTTAAACAACGCAATCTTTTTTTTTTAGAAAAATGAAACCATTATAAGATTCAAGTCCCATCACACAAAGCAACGCAAACCGGAGGATAGAGTTTTACCTTATAATGGTCAAAAGATGTTTGATACGATAAAACGGATTTGATATTATTATTAGTGTATATATGTTTTCAAAAACAATTTCAATCATAATGTATCAATCATAGACGGCATGGGTACCATATATCATGTCGCCATACTAGTTCTATAATCAAAACCACATGGTGTCGTATTGGAAATTGGGTTTCTATCATGAGTCAAGGCTAGGAACGATCTCCTTACCGATTCGAGACACTCTAGCAAATGCCTTAGGAGTACACCTATGGGCAACCCTTGGATATCTGCAGGGCCGGTCCAGACCTAGCTAGTGGATTGGAAATTCCTGAACACACGTTTCCCGGTCCTTTTGGACCTCAATATGGCCACTAACAACCTATAAAACCGAGGTACCTCATAATCCATCATCCACATAAGTAAAAATGTTAGGGCTAGTAGGTCGCTGACATCACTCTAGCTAGAGGGAAACGTGTGCACTTCCTGTGTTCCCTTGCTCCATTTTAGACGCTTACCAGGATGTGAGGTTTGCAAAGTCATGTTATACACAAAACTATGCCCGAACAGGATATGCTTTGATCATCAACCACAAGGCCTGCTTTTCAACAAAAGCCTTGATCCATGCATCTCAGCATGCCACATTGTCAATCCATATCATACCATTGATTCCTACCAATATATAACCTCTAAGCTCGTACGTCTTAGAGAAGGGTGTTAAACACTAAACAAATATATATTTTTAGCAGAGATCAATGAATACAGTATAAAGGAATACAATGTCAGACATACCATCCATTTTCAAGTCCGTTCTAGGTCTGAAAGAAACCGGAGGCACCTTATTCCTCGCATATCCGAACAATCAACAAGCATGTCTGGACGGCTACTCCTAACTCCCCATCAAGGTAGCCACTCCAATCATGGGCCTCAGTAGCAACACATCCATTTGATGTGAAGATCGTCGGTCTTCAATCACTGTCTTCAACTCTTCATCTTAGATCGTCGTATAATCATTTGAAATGAGATTGAACTCGGACTTTTCAAATGATCCTCGCGTGTATATGTATTTTAAAATCATTTCATGTCGTATCAATCTTTTATAATGATTTATCACTATTTCTATATATACAAAATAACTATATTCATTTAACGACGCTTCAGTCGATCGGCGGCCCTGGCGCTGCTTTTATCCAAATTTGATTTTCACTTATCTCGAAATCTAACTGTTGGATTTTGACGAGATTTATATCATTGGAAAGATCTTCCCAAAGCGGTCCTAACGGTTCCAGTTTTGGAAAATCCGACGGTCGGATCTTACAGTATCATCGTTTAAAGTTACGATTTCAAATCGAGAATCGCAGCAGCGCGATTCGTTTGATTTCAGTTTGTATTTATATATAAATATAAATATAAACCGTTTGGCGATTTCAACTACTTTTCATCAATCACATCTAAAATGTAACTTTAAAATCTATTCTTTTTATCCCATCTAAAATGACGATAAAAATGTAACCTTTCATTCTATCATTTTTGATACATCTAGAATGACATTAAAATGTACCACTTAAAATCTAATCTTTTTATTTTCCTTATTTTGACAATAAAGATAACATTAAATTCTATCCTTTTGATTACATCTAAAATGACATTAATTTCTATTCTTTTTACCACATCTAAAATGACGATAAAAATGTAGCATTACTTTCTATTATTTTTATTACATCTAAATGTAAATAAAATGTCATTTTCAATTCTATGCCTTTATTTACATCTAATATGTAATTATGAATATAACTTTTACTCTATTCTTTTATTAATATCTAAAATGTAAATAAAGATGTAACTTTTTAATCTGTTCTTTTATTTAACAAAATGTTTGTTTTTGTCTAACTCTTTTTAACTAACAAAAATGCATATTTTTGTCTAACTCTTTTTAACTAACAAAAATGTATATTTTTGTCTAACTCTTTTTAACTAATAAAAATGTATATTTTTGTCTAACTCTTTTTAAATGATAAAATGAATGTTTTTTTTATCATTCTTTTACATTTTGTTTCTACTAACATAACACCTTTATTTCCCTACCTTTTTCTTATGTACTCTAGTGACAAATAAAAGTATATTTTATTTGTTTACCCTTATTTTTTTGTGTTCTAATAGCATATAAAAGAATATTTTATATGTTCACAAATTTCTATGTATTCTAATATCATATAAAAGAATATTTTTCTATGTTAATATTTCTATGTATTCTAATATCATATAAAAGGATATTTTCCTATGATAATATTTTCTATGTGTTCTAATATCATATAAAAGGATATTTTCCTATATTAACATTTTCCTTGGTTTTTATTTGTATATAAAGGATATAATCTTTTTCTATATTTCTCATATTTCCTAAAAATGTGTTTTTAATGTAAAACATGATTTCATGATAAAACATGAATCTTTTGTCTGTTCTAACAATACATTAAAAATATATCTTTTTATTCTCAAAAGAGAATAACGCTAATAATGTACTTTTTATCCTCAAAAGAGAATAACGCTAAAAATGTTCTTTTACGACTTATGTTTTTATTTACATCTAATATGTAAATAAAAATGTACTTTTCTTTTATTTGCATCTACGATGTAAATAAAGGTGTCGCCTGAAATTTGTTCTTTTTATACTAATATGGTGATGACGCTACTGACATGTCATACTATAAAATGATTCATTTTTAATGTAAACTAGTTTTACATCAAAGATGATCAATTTAATGTTAAACAAATACGCTACTAACATGTCATATTATAAAAAGTGCTATTTTGTTTCAACAAAAATGCTATGAACACAAGAGTTATTTTCGTTTCCACAAAAATAATATGAATAAGAGAATCATTTTTGTTTCAACAAAAGTAATATGAATAAAAGAGTCATTTTTGTTTCAACAATTTTACTTTTACGAAATGCCAAATTAGTTTCAACTTAATTAATTAGACCAATATGTGTATTTGGTTTCAACTATACTAACTAGACAAAATATTTTTATTTGTTTTCAACTAAACTAACTAGACAAAATATGTTTTCTATGTAATCCAATGACAGATAAATTAATATTTGTTTGTAAATAATTATCTATGTATATTTATGATACATAAATGCATTTTTCATTTGTAACAATTTCCTATGTATATTAATGACACATAAACGCTTATTTTATTTATAAACAATTTTCTATTTATGTTAATGACACATAAATGCATATTTTATTTTTAAACAATTTTCTATTAATTCTAATGACATATAGAAGTAAATTTTATATCTAAATGGTACTTTAACCAGTCTTAACATTTTATAACTAAAATTTTAATTTATCAATCTTAGCATTTTATACCTAAAATGGTATTTTCAAAGATCTTAACATCTTATAACTACAATGTTATTTTCATCCATCTTAACATTTTATACCTAAAATGTTATTTTCAAATAAATTAACATTTATTCGTAAACAATTTTCTATGTTATTCAAGTGACAAATAAATGGTCATTTATTTGTAATCAATTTCTATGTTATACAAATGACACGTAAATGTTCATTTATTCGTAATCAAATTTTCTATGTTATACAAATGACAAATAAATGGTCATTTATTTGTAATCAAATTTCTATGTTATACAAATGACAAATAAATGGTCATTTATTTGTAATCAAATTTTCTATGAACTCTAGTTAACCAAAAATGACATTTTGGTTTCATCAATTTTATCTTAACAAACATGGGATATTGTTTTTCAAACAAACAAACAGGATAAATTTGTTTTCAGCTAAACAAACATGATATGTTTATTTTCAATTATTTTATAACAAACAGGATATATCATATAATTTATATATACAATAAAAATGTAATTTTTATTGTATACACAAAATTCTGACAAACATGAATTCACACAATTCAATTCAGTGGTTCATCGCAATCACAACACAAATCAACATTTCAACAAAGATATACAACATCACATAAATTTTATGTGAAACAAATATAATTTTCACATTTCAGCAAATAATTAATTTTAAAATTATAAAATAGAAATTTCACCGTGATATTATTTTTGTACAGTTCAGATTCAAATTATCCCCAAATTCTGAATTGCTCCATTTTAGTTCTAATCAGTTTTGTTGTGTAGATCTCATCGTTGTGATTCCAACGGATCCAAACATGCGAAATTCTAAAGTCGTATGTAAAAGTTATACATGTTTTACTATTTGAATTTCAAATTTATATAGTTTAGATAACAAAACTCCTCACCCAATAGAACATTGCCACGTCAGCAACTAGAAGGACCGCCCCTTTTCTTCTTCATGGAAATTGCGATACTGCTGAAATGCTGAACCCAAAACCACATTCAATCCTATCACCACGCGCGGCAACCGAGGACACCGGAGTCTGATCGGAAGGTATCTCTATGACCGGCTTCGCCTGCAGTCCCCACGCGCGCCATCTCGCTGAACCTGGTGGTGCCCCCTCGAAACTTGAGCACGAACGCCGAGACTTTGAGCTCCAATTCGGCAAACTTAGCCCCCTAAACCTGATCTTAGCTGTATAGAATTAAAGAGCATAGAGAGCTCTACAATTCTCATTTTGGTTTTGGGATTTTATTTGATTCGGAGTGGGAGAAATTGATCGATTTCGTTTGGATGATAATGACCATTGAATTCTTTAATTGGCGGCTGTTCATGTTAGGTTAGGGTTTGAGAATTGACTTAGGGTATATTTATATAAAAATATTATTTAACTGAATGCCTAAGGCCCGTTTAGCTACTAACTCCAATTTAGGTCCAACGACAGACATACCTAGCTAATAACCCCCGTTCCGGACGCGATGAGCCATGCCCCGTCAGCCCAAACGAACGTCTGTAGCCTGTTTTATTTAATTTAATATTTAAATCATTTATTTAATTAATTCAATCTTACATTTAAATTCATTGGGGCCATATACGACCTCTAAAAATTATAGAAAAATTATTTCTAGTTATGATTTGACGATACGGTTCTAGCAAGACTAATTTCATCGAATTCCTAGACTTTTTAAAAAACGGCTATTTTCCAGACAATTAAATTTGACTCAAATGAACAAAACACATTTTCTTTTGCCATGCTCATATATTAACTCGAAAAATTATGAAAATTGAAACCTAGCAATAATTTGACATTCCGGTTCCAAAAAAAGTAGTTTCGTCGAAAACAGAGGTCGTTTGCAAAATGGCTATTATTAATATATATATATATATATATATATATATATATATATATAAATTCTACAGAGACTACTCTGAATTTTAAACTGGGCATAACTTTTGATTCCCACTATGAAACTTCGATTTTTCGGATTCGTTAGAAAGATATTCTTAAACAGATTTACATATTTTTGGTTTCACTAAAATCCGATTTATTTTGCATCCTATATGGTCGGTCAAAATTCAAATTTTCAAAATACCGCGCTATTTTTAACTCCTTTTATAATGAAAATAAATATATTCGTTCTAACTTCGATTAAAATAAAATTTTAATCGTTATTATTTAAAATAAATCATTTTAACTATTTAAAATCCCATTAAAATTTCTAAAATAAAAATTTTAAATTGGCCCCAAAATTCCGGGTTGTTACATTTATTCTTTTCACACGGGGTTTAAGAACAGTGTTACTGAAGACCCCATCCCATCAGTCTCTAACCGTGAATTAGCAAGAGAACAATTCACTAAGTATTAATCCCGAAGGCCGAAACCAACGTTAGATCAATACCCAGGAAACCATTCAACTTAGCTAATCTCCAGTTAGTTTCTAATTTTCTTAACTCCATTGGGTTTAAGAACAGTATTATTAAAGATACCATTCAGACAAACCCAAAATCTCATTCCATTGTTAATCGGGTTAAAGAACCAATGTTATTTAAAACCCCGTTCCTGATAAACCCAAAAACCAATTTCAATTTAATTCCAATTAAATGTTAATTAATTGGTAAGCTTCATTAAATCTTAATAAAAAGATTTATTTCTTTTCTCAACTGGATTTAAGAACAGTGCCATTTAAAACAAAGTTCACGACAAACCCAAAACCCAATTCAATATTAAATACAAGGCTATGAATAGAAATTATATCGGCTTATATTCAATATTAAATTCTGAAATCAACAAACACGTATTGGGAATAACGATATATATATCTTCCAAATTCCTCCACAATATCCGTACAATCACAGAATCCAATATCGAAATATTCCGAAGATAATTTCGATTCAAATCCATTCCAATTCGTATATTGGAAATTCTAGTTATTTTTAAAACCATTTCAAATCCAATTTATTTATTTAAAAATATTGGATTATAATTCTAGTTCATAAGTAGTTCATTTCGATAATAATTTATTTTTATCTTTTGAAATATGGAATTTTACATCCCAATTCTTTCCAAATCATTTATTATGATTTTACACAAATTACTGCTATTTTTAATAATTTTATCAAGGCCCGTACAGTCGATTTCCATAAACGGTCATCGAACTGCATTTACAGCGACCTTTTCCAAATTTGATTTGGACATAATTCAAAATCCAACTGTTAGATTTCAAATCTCTTTTACTCGTTGGAAAGATCTTTTCGATATGAACCCAATGGTTTTAGTTTTAGGAGAATCTGATGGTTGGATCTCCCGTAATGTCCATTCGAAGTCAATGGTCGTAATTCGCGAACTGCCGCGGCGCGTTCTATTCGGGCCATTATATATATAACATATATATTATATATATTTCGTCGATTTCCATTTAAAACATATTTTATAAATCGTTTTAAATTCGTAAACAATTTCAACTTCATATTCAATTTCAAATCAAAATTGAATATTCCATATCATTAATATATTAATGATAATATTTTCAAAACATTAGATTTTGAAATCACTTCCTTTTCGATATTCATTATAAAAGTGAATAAAATCGATACTAATATCATTTACGTCAAAATGGCGTTAATTTAATCAACACGACTTTATATATTTAAATATATTCGTATCCATCCCAAATTGGATATCAAAATCAGATTTTGATTCTTTTCTGAATATTATTTTAAAATATTCCTTATTTTAAAATATTCGATCTTTCTGAACTGGAATTAGACACAGTCAATTATCATATAATTTTATTTATATGGATTTCATACAACACATGTATATAACAACAATGAAAACAACAATCCATCATCCAGAGTGCATTCTACACTATATAAGCATTAATTATAAAATTAATGCTTTCAACAGTATGTCAACCTATCGATTGACATACAACTAAACAATTGGGATTAGTGTACGTCAAATATCATCCCAATACTCGTGTGGGGTTTCAATCAACAAATAATGAATTTTATTTGTGCAGTTGGGTGATGTGTAAAATTTTATCGTCCCAATCCATATCAGTCAAATGCGTGTACATAAACAAATCGTCCGATTTGTAAATGAATACTTAATTTCATTCATATATACGTTAAAAATTATATTTTTAACAATACAATATTTATTTCAATACATGAATATTTTATTATCCACTTCACATCAAAATCACAATCAAACTTCACAACAATTCATAATCAAACAAGTCATCCACGGTCTGTGGACGACGGTGTCGGGTGCTACTAAGCACCGTATGCATCCTCTGATCCTAGTATATATTTTAACTAGAAAATAAAATTAAAGTGAGAAGTTCACACCTTTGGGATCCACTACTCCATTTCATTTATGAATTTCTAAATAGCTTGGATTTGCCCAAAATTCAACGCAATCTACTTCACGATGTTCATAGTAAAAATCACATTTTTATTTCAATTATAAAAATTATATTTCTACTTCGCTAAAAAATATATTTTTACTTCGCTATGTAAATAAATATCATATATTTATAGTTTTAAAAGTCATATCTTTATGTAATTAAAAATCTAAACTTTCCTTGTTTAAAAATCTTAACTTTCCTTGTTCAAAAATCTTAACTTTCCTTGTATAAAAATCTTAACTTTTTGTGTTTAAAAAAATCTAAACTTTCCTTGTATAATTTTTTTTTAAACTTTCCATGTACTAAAAAAAAATTCTAAACTTTCCTTGTATAAAAAATCTAAACTTTCCTTGTATTAAAAATTTAAACTTTGCTTGTATAAAAATCTAAACTTTCCTTGTATAAAAAAATTTAAACTTTGTTGTTTAAAAATCTAAACTTTCTATGAACTGCAAAATTCTATTTTTATACCAAGAAATCAAAATCAGAATAACATACCCTTTTTTTAGGATTTTTGGTCCAGGGGGGGGGGGGTCCACGGAGGTCGGTGGGGGTCGAGGATGCGGCTAAAGGTGGGCGTCGGCTAAAGGGGGCGGGACTTGAGGTTGCGATTTCCAAGTGATTGGAGCGGTCTTTGAAGTGGGTCAGGGTGTTGAACTGAGAAGGGGCTAGAGATGGGGGTGCGCCGACCTCTGGCGGCGGTAGGGGAGGACCTCCGGCGATTGGCGATGGGGCGCGGTGATCGAAGTGTGGGGGTAGGGGTGAGCGCGGTGCATTTTGTTTTGTTTTTTTTATTTATTTCATTTCTGAATGAACGGGGAAAGGGGAAGAGAATAAAGGTGGGGGCTTATATAAAAATTTATTTATTTATTTCAATTTAATTCCATAAAGTCAACTTTTTAATTCGAACTCTAAATCGAACTCAACGACTATCATCTCTAGCTAATCACCCCTATTCTGAGCACAATGGGATATGTCCCGCATGCTGATTCGACTGTCTCGATCAATTTTCGTTACATTCAAAATATAAATCTATATATTGAATTTGAACGCATGTTTCAATTTACCGGGGCCACATATGGACCCCAAAAATTCGAGAAAAATAAATCTTGCTATGTTTTGATGATACGGTCCTAACAAAATTAATTTCGTCGAAAACGGAGACCGTTTGAAAAATGGCTATTTTCTGGTCGATCGAATTCGACTGAAACTGTTAAAACACGTTTTCTTTTGCCACGCTTACATATTAATTCCAAAAATTATGAATTTTGGAATTTGGAAATAATTTAACATTCCGGATCCAAAAACGTGGTCACATCAAAAAAGGAGGTCATTTGCAAAATCTCCATTTTAAGGGCTAAAATTCCATAGCGACTATTCTGAATTTTCAACTGGGAATAAATTTTTATTCCCGCTATGAAATTTCAATTTTTCAGATTCGTTGGAAAGATATTTTCAAATAGATTCTAATATTTTTGGTTTCACTAAAATACGGTTTATTTTGAATCCTATACATTCATTTGAAATTTGAAATCGAATTTTCAAACTACCGCGCCATTTCCAATTCCTTTTATACTTAAAATAAATATTTATATTCCAACTTCGATTCAAAAAAAAATATACGTTCTAATTTTATTCAAAATAAATTTCTTGTCGTTATTATTTAAAATAATTCATTTTAAATATTCAAAAATTCATTAAAATGCCAAAATAAAAATTTTAAATTGGTTCTGATTTTCCAGGTTGTTACATAAGGTAAAACTTTATACTCGACTGCGTTCATTGTGTGATGGGACCTGAGTCTTATAATAGCTTCATTTTTCTATTTAGCATTGTGTTGTTTGTTTTATGCACTGGTATTCATGAGGGATAATCCCGTTCCGTGTTATACGGCCTGGTCCCGCGATTTACCTAACTTTAAAATAAAAAGCTAATAATTATTTTATTTCTCACACCAGTCCCGTGACTAACTCGAAGTTTATTGTTTCTCCTAAACTCTGGGTGCCCATATTTTCTATACGGGGAACTAGTAGTTTTGGTTTTTGTAGATATTTCTTTACACATGATCCTGGATTTACAATTGGAGCTATATTCGGAAAGCTTTGTGTCCGTATATTTCTTTCGGTTGTTGTAGTTGATGTCTTCCACTGCACATTATATTCGTGTATTATATTTTCTGTTGTTTTGTAACTTGTTAATCTATGGTATTTAAATTTCGCTGTATATTATTTACTTATTCTCTGATAATCTTGTACTCTGATGTAAATTGTTGTAGTAGCAATGAAATGTTCTGTTGTTGTGTTTTGATGTGCCGTGTTCTCAACGCAATACGCGTTCTCGTTCGATCTAGGCTGGATGGGGATTTTGGGTCATTTCAGCTTGGTATCAGAGCTTTGGTTTACAAAGCTCGAGAACAAGACACATTAGAACCGAATGAAAGAATTCATCAGAGATAGGGTTAGTAACATCTAATAAGAATGACTCGTTAGAGATAGGGCTAGTAATACCCTATAATGAGTTGGAAGAGTATTATTTATAAAAACAAATTTAGTTTTGAAGTTTATATTTTATTATACGTATTTGAATATTTTATTTCATATTGAATTTGGACGATCGAATATAAGAAGATTTTACATATACATCTGATCCACGTGTATTCGAATTCTCAAATATACTGGGTAGATATAAAATCACACTCTAATCGCCTGGAGATGATCCTGATGATCGCTATAACATCATCAGTATTTATGTTCGAGTTTCGAAAGTGGGATATCTATATATTTCCAATTAACTGGTGTGAGAACCAAAACTTATTAGGAATTATTGTTAGTGATTTGGCCTTGAAAATTGGATTTTTGAGTATATAAAAGTTACAGTTTGAAAAAAGAACCAATTAATTGATTGATGGTTGTGTTGTACGATAATTAATTTAACTAATAAAAATATTGGATTGATAAAACCAATAAAAGAATGTATGATAAGTCAAGCCAAATCGAGACAAATTTTAAATTGAATTGAAATTTGATTGGAATTGCATACATAGACATGTACATATATATTTTGAACAGGTTAATGGCTTCACATTTAGAAAAGAATTAAATTGTGTGCCCAACGAACAGGTGCACCTTAATGAGTTGGTTGCGAAAATTTATTATTATATCAACTCATGTGAATGAATTTGGATTCGTTGTGTGGTTGCTCTGTGTGAGATTATAAACATACGCCATAGGATAGTAACAAATGAATATGAATTACACCGCATAGCATACTACATGAAGACAACATATCATATCATATTCCATATAAGCATTTGGCGCTTATATGACAAGGTTTGGATTTCCATACGGGCGAGATGCTCATATGGCGATGACTGAATTACAGATTGTACTGAGGACTTATTATGGACTTAATTAAATACATATAACTGTGCTCAGGGCAGGAT
The DNA here is from genome assembly GCA_030737875.1 of Allium sativum. Lineage (NCBI taxonomy): Eukaryota > Viridiplantae > Streptophyta > Magnoliopsida > Asparagales > Amaryllidaceae > Allium > Allium sativum. Next base: position 751,691,722 of record CM060912.1, read on the forward strand.
TTAATAAAAACCCTACACAGGTCTGGAGATGACAAAAATTCACATCTCTCTTGTTGTTAATTAAGGCACGTGAATTATTTTATTTCCAACACTGGGTTAAGGTATAAGATTTCGACTTTTTTACACGTCTCCCTTTGGCATAGATAGGTCACAAAAATTGTGTATTCTTTTTATTGATTAATTGGGTGCCTAATACGACCCAGTAAAATTTTCAAACCCTCCCCGTACAAAGGAGGTTATGGCGATTTTTTTTGAAAATTTAGGGTGTTAGCCGAATTTTTGAGGAATTAGAAGTTCTTAGAAATCGAAAAGTTGACGAACTCAAGCCAGAATGAAAGTTGAGTTGGTTGGTTAAACAACTTTCAGCTCAGTTCCTTTTCGAGGACGAAAATATTTTAAGTGAGGGAGACTGTAACGAGCCGGAATTTCTAAACCAATTTAAAAAAATTATTTTAGCTAGCTTAATGGGTTTTGAATATTTAAAGTAATTTATTTTAAATAATAATGACTAAAAATTTATGTAAATCGAAGTTAGAATGTATAAATTTATTTTTATTTTAATTATAAAATGAACTCGATATGGTGCGGTAGTTTGAAAATTTGGTTTTGAACTTTAAATGAATGTACATAATGAAATATAAATCGGATTTCAGTAAAACCAGAAATGTATGAATCTGTTTAATTATATCTTTCTAACGAAAGTGAAAAATTCAGATTTCATTATATGAATTGAAATTTATGTCCAGTTTAAAATTCAAAATAGTCGTTATGGAATTTATATATATTTTAAATAATATGTAGCCCTTAAAAATAGCCATTTTGCAAACGACCTCCGTTTTCAATGAAACCATTTTTTTGGATCCGGAATCTCAAATTATTGTAAGGATTAAAATTTCATAATTTTTGCAGTTAATATGTGAGCGTGGTGAATTTAAACGTGTTTTCCATTTCTGATTGAATTTAATCGACTAGTTAAAAGGCCATTTTTCAATCGGCCTCCAAATTCGTTGAAATTAGTTTTGTTAGTACCGTATCGTCAAAACATGGAGGGAAGACCATTACTATATATGGAATTTAAAAGGCTTTGTTGTTATTCCATTTATATTATTAGTCTGACACAGAAATTTATATCAATTATATATTGATGTGTTTTCCGTGAAGATTCCATATTTAATGAAAGTTGATTTGGGTTTATTGTGAACTGTGTTTTAAATAACACTGGTTAAAGACGATTAATTTCTTAAAGTTGAATAGTCATAAAGTAATGATTTATGATATTAAAACCAAGTTGGATTTTTGAATAAATCTTTTATTAGACTGGAATGAGAATGGGATGATTAAATTTATCGAATTCATGAAATGATCGAGAATGGAGTACCACCAGTTTTACTCCAGTCGATAGCTAAATCTTTAATTAGATTTGAACATGAAATGGTAATTAAATTTATCGATAGCTCCATGGGTGTCAGATATGGAGTACTACCAGTTTTGCTCCATGGGATGAATAGGTTGGGATTGGGATAATAAAATAAATGATTATTTCGGAAAGGCTCGATAATCCCGACTAATTTTATAAACCTTAATTTGGTTTAGAATTGTTAAAGGATAAAATCTTTTGAAAACGATATCCAAAGGAAGATTAAGGAGAAAAATTAAAAGAATTTATCTTTGATAAAATTAATGGGAACCTTTCCCTAAAGATATGAATATTTGAATAAAAGAATATTCTGAATTGGAATGAGGCATATGATGTGTTTTTATAGCACTTGATTATAAGATATACGAGTTATTCGGAAAGACCGAGTTTAACCCATTCTGAATAATTGATACGACGATTGGAAGTCGATGATGAAGACGGTGGTTGAAGACCAGAGATATTAATATCGAATGGATGATATCTTGATTGGGATGTACACCCAAGAGAAGGTAATAAGTGGTGACCATCCAGATGTACTTGGAGATTGACCAGATATGCGAGGGCCTCTCTCCTGTATTGGACATATGAGACGAGGAATAAGGTGCCTTCGGTTTCATTCAGACCCAGAACGGACTTGTAAATGGACGATATGCCTGACATTATATTCCGTTATACTATATTCGTTGATATCTACTAAATATATATCTGTTTGGTGGCGGAGAATTTATCCTCTTACTTAACACCCTTCTCTGAGACGTACGAGCTTAGAGGTTATATATTGGTGGAAATCAGTGGTATGGTATGGATTGACATGGTGGCATGCTGAGATGCAAATGATCAAGGCTTTTGTTAAAAAGAAAAGTCTTCTGGTTGATGATCAAAGCACGGCTTTAATTGGCATAACTTTGTGCAGCGTTAATTCACGAGCTTCAGACCCGGTATGAACCAGAAACAGGATGTGTAACAACCCGCATTCTACGCACCAGAGAATCGTAGAATATTTATTTCTTTCTCATATGAGGTCGTATGGTCATGTAGAGTTGGGAAACGACTATTGAGATCATTTCCCATGTTCATGATTTTTGTCGATTTTTAAATGACCGTTTTGCCCCTAGCTGATACTGTTTTGGCCATAACTTTTGACTGGGAAGAAATTTTTACCTGAAACAGCTTCCATTAGATTCGTTTGATGGTTTACCTTTCCATAGAGTGGTTATAATAGCTAAACGGACTTACCGTTTGGGAGATATGGCTGAAATAAGGTCTGGAAGGTGAAAAACTGCTTAACTGGGCCAAATTGGTTGATTAGTGAATGGGCCCATAACCCATTTCGGGATTAGGGTTATGGGGAGGCTGAAACCCTAAAAATTCCTAAAAATGGCTCCAACCTCTAAATCACCTCCAAATCACTTTCTAATCAAGGATTAAGCTTAGCAACATCAAATCAAGGGAGATCTTCACCAAATCAAGATTAGAGCTGCTGTTTAGCATTGGTATTCGCGCCATATCAGAGATTTATTTCAGATCTAAGGTTTATTTGTGGCTAAGGTGAGTGATTTGCATAGTTCCTCACTAATTATGGTTAATTAAGCGTAATTAGTGTTGATTAGCGATTTATACACTAATAAATTCTGGAAAAATATTTATAAATTCTTAAATAATGTTTTAGACCTCTGTTAGAAATTTGGGTTAATTTGATTAAGTTTTACTAATCATATCATTTGTTTTGCTTAAGCACACTTAAGGGAAAAATATGGGTTTTTGGCTATGTCTGATCCATTTTAACCTATCATATTGTTGTTTTGATGTTTGTGGTTGATTATACATGTTGCTATGACTATATGGTAGCTTTGTGATTGATCAGAATAGTTAGAGTGGTCGAAAAACACCGTCGAGTGGCGTAAACTGCTTGCTGGACAAAGTGCAGGAAAGTACCCGAACCGATCGGATCGGATAGAAGCACACACCAAACCGCTCACACCAGAAGTTTCTGATCTGATCCGCGTCTCGTGTGCTACTCCGACCCGATCCGCTAGGAGTGACCAAGACCGATCCGCTTGCATCTGAGGATCCCCCGATCCGAACCACCACGAGCTGGAACATGGAGCACGACCCGAACCCGATGGCACCCTCCGATCCGAAGAAACTTGGCACGAATCGATCCAGTGTGGGATAATGAAGGCCGAACTGAACCGATGTACTGTGAAGGGATTTAGAGGACACGACCGGACCCGAAGCACTTGGAAGGAGGCCGATCCGAACTGACAGAGAAGAAGGGCTGAGGAACCGAACCGATCCGGTGATGACCAAAAACCCGAGATGCAAAGGTAGTCCAAATAGAAGTGAGAGCTTAGGATTCAGTTGGGAACCAATGAGTTCACTTCATGATTGGGCTTTGTTGCGGGACGTGTGCTAAGGAGTTGTCGACGTTCATAACTTCGATTCACCATTGAAAAGGAATGATGGGCTACGTATCTGTGTAGTAGACTCATCATGACTCGAGGGGCAAAGTGATCGTAGTAAGACTATGAGCCAGTGCAGTGGAGCCATTATGACTCCATGGGACAGAGTGGACATAGTAAAGGATTAGTAAGGCTATGAGCCAGTCCAATAGGGTGTGTACGACTCCATGGGGTAAAGTGGACATAGCGAAGGATTAGTGGCTATGGATCAGTGCAGTGAAGCCGTTGTGACTTCATGGGGCAGAGTGATCATAACAAAGTATTGGGTGATCAAAGTGGTGGATATCGTATGCTTTACGCACTGAGTGAGAGATGTGAGGATAGTTGTTATGCTTGATTGTTTGCTATCACTATGACATGCACACCCCCACCCCCCTATGCTTGTACACCATATGTTAGTGGCACCCTAGAGTGCTGTACAGTATGTAGTACTAACACTTTGGTTGCAGGTCCAGGTTCAGGTATGGTTTAGTATACCTGTTATTGTTCTGTTTAGCTGCTTATCGCTCATACCAGACTTTTGTTTGACCTAGAGTTTTATGTCTCTTCTTATTACTCTGGGTGCTCCTAAACGAGCAGACTAGAGACAGGTTAGCTGGTGATGTACGAGTAGCTGATCCGGAGGCGAGCAGAAGGCTTCCACGTATGATATATATATAGATATTCTCCCTGTGTCGTTGGTGGTCATTACTTAGGCATTAGTAGTGTACCTTCCTTATCTTGCTTTAGAGACAGTTTTAAAAGTTGTAATAATGATGTTGTGGAATATAAGCTGTATTTGGATTTTCCGTTGCTGTGATAGTTTGTCTTCAGCTTATGCATTGTCTCACCTGTTTTGGGTCAAGTATATGTTATGATTATATTTTATTCCATGCGCTGTGAGACATACTACAGGTTCTTTATTGATTCTTCGTCTTCTTTCTTTTCTTCCGACGACCGTTCCGTGCTAATTGGACATGTGTACAGTGCAATTTTTGGAGTAAATGTCGGTTGGTGCGGGTTGGGCCGTCACATTTGGTATCAGAGCTCTAGGTTGCGTAGTTAACCTAGGAAAAGACACTAGGGAGAGATAGTACGTGTATGAGAGTGCGTATTTGTGATTACTTTGGTTTTCAAAATCTATATATATATACTATTAGTAGTATAAGGATGAAATCGCACTGCACTAGCACCACTATGGAGATGGTTAATCGTTTTCTCTTTATAGATTGAACGATGAGCCGATACGCAAGAGGTGCTGGTAGAGGAGCCAATAATGGGAATGCTGCTGATATGAGGACGATGTTTACTGACCTCATGAGAGAAATGCTTAGGGATGTTCAGGGGGCATCTCCCAATGCCGGTAATGGTGGTGGTCCAGTAGTGCAGGCGCCTAGGGTCGATTTCGCCAAGCTGTGCAAGAATTACATTAACCTTGGTGGGAAGCCGTTCCACGGAACGGAGTCGGCCATGGATGTTCAGGATTGGTTGGATAGCTGTGATCGTATCTTCGACGACTTGGGTTGCGATGAAGAGAAGACTAGCGTCTCGTCAGTTGCAAGGGCAAGCGATGAATTGCTGGAATGCTATTAAGACAGCCACTCCAGAGGATCAGGTTACTTGGGATCAGTTTAAGGCTCGCTTTAGCGACAAGTTTATCCCAGCTGCTCAGAATTCGGAATTGTTTAGGAAGTTCTTGGAGCTTAAGCAGAATGGTAGGGCAGTCTCGGACTATATTGCTGAGTTCGACACTTTGTCGAAGTATGGATTATCCCTTATCGATACTCCTGAGAAGAAGAATGAGAAGTTCATTACTGGTCTGGATGGATACTTGGGGGAAAGGCTTATCAACCACATCGATGAGACTTTTGAATCGATTGTGGGGAAAGCTTTGAGATTAGAGAGTCTTTACCCTAAGTCAAAGACTGAAGCTGCACCTGCAGAAGGGCTGAAGCCACAAGCAGGCGGTGGAGGCAAGAATAACACTCAGAACAAGAGGAAGCAGAACCAAACTAAGGATGGCCAGAAAAAGAGCAAGAAAGATGTTGAGTGCTTCAGCTGTGGTAAGAAGGGCCATTATGCCAAAGAATGTCGGGCCAAGCCAGCAGATAGGAAGTGATACAACTATGGCCAAGTAGGACATCATAAGGATAAATGTCCACAACCTCTTTAGGAGAAGCAAATTGCGAAAGCATATGCTATCAGTGCTATTCCTTCTTCGTCGAATGCCCCAACTGCGGTGGAGAAAGGATAGAATGTCGTCATTCAAGGTATGCTTTCTATTCTTGATGTACCTGTTCGAGTTTTGTTTGATACTGGGGCTTCCCGTTCCTTCATATCTAGTGACCTGGTAGATTGGTTGGGACTGGAACCCGAGATAGTCGATAGACCGTTGGTTGTGACGAACCCGATTAGTGGTTCGACTAACCTTAGTATGATTTGCCGAAATTTGGTCTTATCGAGTCATGGATGTATGTTTGTTTGTGATTGCTTTGTTTTGGGCTTTACTGGTTATGGCATTATATTGGGGGTCGATTGGCTCCAAAGATACGGGGTGGTGGTAGACTGTGAGGGCTTTTTGGTGACAGTTAGGGTGGATGATGGGCGGAGGGTAGTGTTTGGTAGTCTACCTAGTGATGGGGTAATGGCTAGTTTTATAAATTCCCTCGACATCCCGCATGATGAGTTGTCAGATTTGCCCGTGGTTGGTCAGTATCCGGACGTCTTCGAGGAAGTGACCGGACTTCCACCACACCGAGAGATTGAGTTCCGTATTGATTTAGTGAAAGATGCCAGACCTATAGTGATGCCACTTCGTCGTTGGCACCAAGGGAGCAGCGAGAGCTCGGGGTGCAAGTAAGCGATCGTTTGAAGAAGGGGTTTAATAGAAGAAGTGTCTCCGAGTGGGGAGCACCAGTTGTGTTTGCCACTAAGGCAGATGGTTCCCTTCGTTTGTGTGTGGACTATCACGAGTTGCATAAGGTGACGAGGAAGAATAAGTATCCTCTACCGTGGATAAATGATTTGTTTGATCAACTGGAAGGAGCAAGAGTGTTCTCCTAGTTGGATCTCGTGACAGGATTTCATCAGCTCCGAGTAGCGGCTGAGAGTATTCCGAAAACGGCATTTAGGACGCCGTCTGGATTCTATGAGTGGTTGGTCATGCCATTTGGGTTGACCAATGCACCAACATACTTCGTGGATCTTATGAATCGGGTACTCAGAGATTAGTTGAATAAGTTTGTCCTTGTGTTCGTAGACGACATCCTTGTTTACTCGAAGACAGAGGAAGATCACAAGGGACATTTGAGGATAGTGATGGAGTGTTGAGAAAACACCAAACTAAAAGAGAAATTTTCTAAATGTCACTTCTGGAGGAGGTAAGTGAGATTCTTGGGCCATGTTGTTTCAGAGAATGGTATTGCCGTGGACCCTGCGAAGGTGGCTACGGTACAGGATTGGTCTACACCCAAGAATGCAACAGACGTGAGAAGCTTCTTGGGGTTAGCTGGATATTATCGTAAGTTTATCCAGGACTTCTCCAAGATAGCAGCACAGTTGACTCAGTTGACTAAGAAGAATCAAGCCTTCGTCTGGGACGGAGTGTATGAGAATGCATTCAAGAGTCTAAAAGAAAAGTTGACGCATGCGCCAGTGTTAGTCATTCCTAAAGGGAATGAAGAGATGATGGTATACACGGATGCTTGTGGTACCAGACTAAGTGCTGTATTGATGCAAGGAGGTAGGGTTGTAGCCTTTGCTAGTCGGCAACTGAAACCGCATGAGAAAAGATACCCTACCCATGATTTGGAATTGGCGGCGATCGTGTTCTCACTGAAGATGTGGAGGCATTATCTCTTGGGAGAAAGATTTGAGTGGTTTACCGATCATAAATCGTTAAAGTATCTCTTCTCTAAGAAGGATCTAAATCTCCGTCAATAGATATGGTTAGAGTTCTTGGCTTCGTATGATTTTGATATCGCATATACGCCTGGGAAAGGCAACGCGGTAGCCGATTCCTTGAGTAGGAGACATGCCCGTTTAGGGGCTATGTTTCTTGAATGGAAGCAACTGGAGTATATCGCAGGGTATGATTTCAGACCAAAGTGCGAATTGGATCCAGAGATGTTAGCTAGTTCGACGATCAGACCCACTTTGATTGAGCGGATTGGTTCCAGTCAGAGGGACGATCCTAATCTATTGGAAATCATCTCCAAGTTAGAGATGAATATTGACGGTAAGGAGATGAATTTGTATGGGCTTGATTGAGAAAGATGGCTTCGAAAGAATGGAAGACTAGTTGTACCCAAGTGAATGGTTTGAGAGATGAAATGCTTAGGGAATGTCATCACTCAAAACTGACTATACACCCCGGTAGTGATAAGATGTATCGATACATGAAGTAGACTTACTAGTGGGAAGGGATAAAAAGAGACATTGGGAAGTTTATATCCAAGTGCATGAATTGCCAGCAAGTTAAAGCTGAGCAAAAGAAGCCTAGTGGTTTGCCACAACCATTAGAAATTCCAGAATGGAAATGGGAACAAGCGTCAGTGGATTTCATTGATGGGTTACCAAGGACTAAATCGGGACATGATAGCATTTGGGTAATTGTGGATCGATTGACCAAGAGTGCAAGATTTATACCAGTCAAATCGACCAGAACGGCAGCTAAGTTAGCAGAACTGTATATGAAGTGGGTAGTGAGATTTCATGGAGTACCTAAAAGCATTGTGAGTGACCGAGACCCGCTGTTTACTTGTGGGTTTTGGAAGAGTTTACAAGAGGCTCTATGGTCGGAATTATATCTCAGTACCGCGTATCATCCTCAAACCGACGTTCAGACAGAGAGGGTGAATCGTATATTGGAAGATCTCTTGAGAGCTTGTATATTGGATTTTGGTGGATCATGGGATGACCATTTGCATCTAGTAGAGTTTGCATATAATAATAGCTACCAATCCAGTATCGATATGGCTCCATATGAAGCTTTGTACGGAAGACCGTACAACTCACCATCATGTTGGATAGAGACTGGTGAGAAGTTTGTGCTTGGACCAGATGTGGTAAGGGAAACATCAGATAAGATTAAGATCATTCAACAATGGATGAAGGCTGCCCAGGATAGGAAAAAGAGTTATGCTGACAAGAGGAGAAGGAACTTAAAATTCCCCGTTGGTAACTTGGTGTTTGTCAAGGTTTCTCCGTTGAAGAGCGTGATACGATTTAGAAGGAGAGGCAAGTTGGCACCAAGATTTGTTGGCCCATTCCCAGATCTCGGACAAGTTGGGAATTTCGCATATAGAATTGAATTACCAGAGAAGATGGTGGGAGTTCACAACGTATTTCATGTTTCCCAGCTAAGGAAGTTCGTGCACGACCCAGATATGACTATTTCACCTGATCAGTTAGAGGACTTCGAAGTGGAACCAGAGGCGGTTGGGAACCGCAAGACGATTCATATTTTCGAGCACGATACGAAGCAACTTCGAAGGAAGGCGGTGAAGCTAGTCAAGGTTCAGTGGGGCGAGAAAGAGAATGACTGTACTTGGGAGACAGAGGAGAGCATTAGGAAGACGTATCTAGAACTCTTTGCCTGGTAAGATTTACTTTGCAATTTAGTTATTCCACATGCGAGGATAGACTTGTTTTGCATGTTTGATTGTTGTTTTATGGTTGATAGGCATGCAGGACCCTTTGTGTGTTTTAGTTAGGGAATTTCGGGGGCGAAATTTCTTAAGTAGGGAAGAATGTAACAACCCGCATTCTACGCATCGGAGGATCGTAGAATATTTATTTCTTTCTCATATGAGGTCACATGGTCATGTAGAGTTGGGAAACGACTATTGAGGTCATTTCCCATGTTCATGATTTTTGTCGATTTTTAAATGACCGTTTTGCCCCTAGCTGATACTGTTTTGGCCATAACTTTTGACTGGAAAGGAATTTTTTCCTGAAACCACTACCATTAGATTCATTTGATGGTTTACCTTAGAGTGGTCATAATAGCTAAACGGACTTACCATTTGGGAGATATGGCTGAAATAAGGTTTGGAAGGTGAAAAACTACTTAACCGGACCAAATAGGGTGACTAGTGAATGGGCCTATAACCCATTTCGGGATTAGGGTTACGGGGAGGCTGAAAAGAGTTAGGGTTTCATTCTATTTCACTTTTCTAGCCTCCATTTACTTAGAAACCGTAAAAATGGCCTCCAACCTCTAAATCACCTCCAAATCACTTTTTAATCAAGGATTAAGCTTAACAACATCAAATCAAGGGAGATCTTCACCAAATCAAGATTAGAGCTACTGTTTAGCATTGGCATTCGCGCCATATCAGAGATTTATTTTAGATCTAAGGTCTATTTGTGGCTAAGGTGAGTGATTTCATAGTTCCTCACTAATTATGGTTAATTAAGGGTAATTAGTGTTGATTAGCGAATTTATACACTAATAAATTCTGGAAAAATATTTATAAATTCTTAAATAATGTTTTAGACCTCAGTTAGAAATTTTGGTTAATTTGATTAAGTTTTACTAATCATATCATTATAAGCACGCTTAAGGGAAAAATATGAGTTTTTGGCTATGTTTGATCCATTTTAACCTATCATATTGTTGTTTTGATGTTTGTGGTTGATTATACATGTTGCTATGACTGTATGGTATGCTTTGTGATTGATTAGAATAGTTAGAGTGGTCGAAATCGCCGTCGAGTGGCGTAAACAGCTTGCTGGACAAAGTGCAGGAAAGTACCCAAACCGATCGGATCGAATAGAAGCACGCACCGAACCGTTCACACCAGAAATTTGCGATCCGATCCGCCTCTCGTGTGCTACTCCGACCCGATCCGCCAGGAGTGACCAAGACCGATCCGCTAGCATCTGAGGATCCCCGATCCGAACCACCACGAGTTAGAACATGGAGCACGACCCGAACCCGATGGCACCCTCCGATCCGATCCGAAGAAGCTTGGCACGAATCGATCCAGTGGGGGATACTGAAGGCCGAACCGAACCGATGTACTATGAAGGGACTTGGAGGACACGACCCGACCCAGAGCACTTGGAGACTATCCAAACCGACAGAGAAGAAGGGCTGAGGAACCGAACCGATCGGGTGATGACCAAAAACCCGAGATGCAAAGGTAGTCCAAATGGAAGTGAGAGCTCAGGATCCAGTTGGGAACCAATGAGTTCACTTCATAATTGGGATTTGCTGCGGGACGTGTGCTAAGGAGTTGTCGACGTTCATAACTTCGATTCACCATTGAAATGGAATGATGGGTTACGTATCAGTGCAGTAGAATCATCATGACTCGAGGGGCAAAGTGATCGTAGTAAGACTATGAGCCAGTGCAGTGGAGCCATTATGACTCCATGGGGCAGAGTGGACATAGTAAAGGATTAGTAAGGCTATGAGCCAGTGCAGTGGGGTGTGTACGACTCCATGGGGCAAAGTGGACATAGCAAAGGATTAGTGGCTATAGATCAGTGCAATGAAGCCGTTGTGACTTCATGGGGCAGAGTGATCATAACAAAGTATTAGGTGATCGAAGTGGTGGATATCGTATGCTTTATGCACTGAGTGAGAGATGTGAGGATAGTTGCTATGCTTGATTGTTTTCCATCACTATGACATGAACACCCCCACCCCCTATGCTTGTACACCATATGTTAGTGGCACCCTAGAGTGCTGTATAGTATGTAGTACTAACTCTTTGGTTGCAGGTCCAGGTTCAGGTATGGTTTAGTATACCTGTTATTGTTCTGTTTAGCTGCTTATCGCTCATACCAGACTTTTGTCTGACCTAGAGTTTTATGTCTCTTCTTATTACTTTGGGTGCTCCTAAATGAGCAGACTAGAGACATGTTAGCTGGTGATGCACGAGTAGCTGATCCAGAGGCGAGCAGAAGGCTTCCACGTATGATTTTTATTTATATATATATATTCTCCCTGTATCTTTGGTGGTCACTACTTGGGCATTAGTAGTGTACCTTCCTTATCTTGCTTTAGAGACAGTTTTAAAAGTTGTAATAATGATGTTGTGGAACATAAGCTGTATTTGGATTTTCCGCTGCTATGATAGTTTGTCTTCAGCTTATGCACTGTCTCGCCTGTTTTGTGTCAAGTATATGTTATGATTATATTTTATTCCATGCGCTGTGAGACATACTACAGGTTCTTTATTGATTCTTCGTCTTCTTTCTTTTCTTCTGACGACCGTTCCGTGCTAACTGGACATGTGTACAACGCATTTTTTGGAGTAAATGTCGGTTGGTGCGGGGTGGGCCGTCATAGGATGAGGAACACAAGGGAATGGACATATGTTAGTTTCAAGCTACGAGTAACGTCATGGTATGGAGCCCAGACATTTTACTCATGTGGATGTTGGAAAACTTTATTGATGGAAAGCGATGTACCTCGGAATAGATAGAACTGACTAAAAGGTTCTAGATCATCGACGTGACTGACTATTTTGGAGGTTTGTAAGAATCGGCTAACATATAGTTTATGGTATAACTAATCATCGACGGATGACCGGCCATGCGGCTAACCTAGGGTTTCCCGTAGGTGTGATCCTGAGGCATTACTAGTGTGTCTCGAATCGGTAAGGACGATCGCTTGCCTTGGTTCATAGATAGAAACCCAGTTTCCAATACGCGATTTTATGGTTTTAGTTGTAAACCTATATGGCAACGTAATATAATGGTAATACGCCGCCTATGTTTGATACATTTATATTTGAAGTTGATTTCTTCACTTATAGTAATAATAAGAGGTGAAATTTCGCGTATCAAGCATGTTTGGCTATAATAAGGTAAAACTCTATCCTCGACTGTGTTCATTGTGTGATGGGGCCTGAGTCCTATAATAGCTTCATTATTCTGTTTAGCATTGCACTGTTTGTTTTATGCACTGGTATTCATGAGGGATAAACCCGTTCTGTGTTATATGGTGTGGTCCCGTGATTTACCGAACTTTAAAATAAAAAGTTAATAACTGTTTTAGTTCTCACACCAGTCCCATGACTGACTCGGAGTTTATTGTTTCTACCTAAACTTTGGGTGCCCATATTTTCCGCATGGACAACTAGTACTTTTGGTTTTTGCAGATATTTCTTTACACAAGATAATGGATTTACAGCTGGAGCTATATTCGAAAAGCTTTTTATTCGTATATTCCTTTCGGTTGTTGTAGTTGATGTCTTCCACTGCACATTATATTCATGTATTATATTTTCCGCTGTTTTGTAATTTTAAATCTCTGATATTTGTTTTTCCGCTGTATATTATTTATTTATTCTCCGACATTCTTGTATTCCGATGTAAATTATTGTAATAGCAATGAAATTTTCTATTTTTGTGTTCTGATGTGTCGTGTTCTCAACGCAATCCGCGTTCTCGTTCGGTCTAGGTCGGATGAGGATTTCTAGTCGTGTCAATCGCGGTATAAAAGGTCATCCACTATCAACGTTTTAAATCTCGGATATCGGTTGTGTTTCGTCTCTGGGATTTTATAGACTTGATCTCATATCGGAGGAGATCTCAGACGAGATGAGTCTAACTCGGGAATTCGTCTTGGATTTCCATCTAGAGTCTGAAAGTTCATATCGGAAGAATCTCGGGGTACATGATATATTAAAAAATGATATTTTTACAAAATAATTTTTTTGAATGCTATTAAAAACATAGTAACTTTAAATTGAATTGCAAAATAACTTTATTATTCTTTATTTTGTGAAAGATCATTCATACTCTCAATCACAATATGCTTAAAACAGAAATTTTGCCAGAAATAAACCTATAAAAGGATCCAAAACATTAAAAATTTCAGTACAAATAGACCATAAAATGCATAATTTCATAAGTAACATAAAAGATGAATATGAAAATCATAAGCATGTAGAACATATATAAACATACAATTTGGTCATTTAACATGCAAAATGTAAAATAACAAAAGATTATCACAGCTAGATTTGAGTTTTTTAATTATTGTTCTAGTTCTGGCACATATTTAAATTTCAACCAAAAAAACTAAGATCTCAGACGATATTCTAGTATATCATCTCGATCGGTATATCGTTCGATATTGCAATATCTCGGGCGATATATTCAGAAGAAGTTTTGAGTGATATTTGATGTTTCATATCAGAAGGAGCCCAAAACGAGATCTCGAAGGAGATATGGGGATATATTTGCAAGATTTGAAACAGTGTCCGTTGTTATGCAGAGAATATAAGGTTTCATCAGCTAATAGTACTGCGGCAAATATTCAAATACCAACCTTATATATGACTATATATATAATAACAAAGATTGATAATAATATATCAATTCTACCAAATAATTGTAACAACATGCATTCTACGCATCGGAGAATCGTAGAATATTTGTTTCTTTCTTGTATGAAGTCGAATGGTCATATGGCTTTGGGAAACGACCATTGGGGTCATTTTCCATGCTCATGATTTTTGCCGATTTTTAAATGACCATTTTGCCCCTAGCTGATCTTGTTTCAGCAATAACTTTTGATTGGAAAGGAGTTTTGACCTAGGACCACTTCCATTGGCTTCGAATGATGGTTTACCTTTCCGTAGATGGCCACATGTGGAAAACGGACTTACCGTTTTGGAGATATGGCTGAAATAAGGTATGGAAGGTAAAAAACTGCTTAACCGGGCCAAATAGGGAGATTACTGAATGGGCCCATAACCCATTTCGGGAATAGGGTTATGGGGAGGCTGAAAAGAGTTAGGGTTTCATTCCATTTCAGTTTTCTAGCCTCCACTTACCTTTTAGAAACCCTAAAAATGGCCTCCAACCTCTAAATCACCTCCAAATCACTTTCTAATCAAGGATTAAGCTTAGCAACATCAAATCAAGGGAGATCTTCACCAAATCAAGAATGGAGCTGCTGTTTAGCATTGGTATTCGCGCCATATCAGAGATTTATTTCAGATCTAAGATTATTTGTGGCTAAGGTGAGTGATTTGCATAGTTCCTCAATAATTATGGTTAATTAAGGGTAATTAGTGTTAATTAGCGAATTTAAACATGATAAAATTCTGGAAAAATATTTATAAATTCTTAAATAATGTTTTAGTCTGATATGAACTTGGGTTAATTTGGTTAAGTTTTGCTAATTTTATCATTAATTATGCTTGAACATGTTTAAGGAAAAATATGGAGTTTTGGCTATGTTTGATCCATTTTAACCTATCATATTGATGTTTTGGTGTTTGAGGTCACTTCTATTTGTTGCTATGACTTTGTGGCATGCTTTGTGATTGATTAGAATAGACAGAATGGTCGAAAACGCCGTCGAATGGCGTAAACACTCGCTGGAAAAAATTGCAGAAAATGGTGTAGGCATTCGGATCGGATCGGAGGGATGGGCTCGGACCGGATAGTGGAATGGGAAAGGGATCACCGAACCGAACCGAGGCTTGGCACAAGGGAAAGTATGGCAAAAAGGAAGGCCACAATGGTTGAACTAGGATCGGATCGAGCTAAAGAAGGGGGAATCAGATCGACTGGAGGGAAGAGAAGGGGATTGGAACGGAAGAGGAAAGGGAATTGGATCGGATCGGAGACCAGGAACCTGAACCGAATCGATGGAGCAAGGGTACACCGACCCGACCCGCCAGAGAGCACCCAAATTGAACCAATGTACTACGAAGGGACTTGAAGGCCACGACCCGACCCGGAGCACTAGGAAGGAGGCCGATCCGAACCGACAGAGAAGAAGGACTGGGGATCCGAACTGATCCAGTGATGACCAATAACCCGAGATGCAAAGGTAGTCCAAATTGAAGTTAGAGCTCAGGATCTAGTTGGGAACCAATGAGTTCACTTCATGGTTGGGCTTTGCTGCGGGATGTGTGCTAAGGAGTTGTCGACGTTCATAACTTCGATTCACCACTGAAAAGGAATGACGGGCTACGTATCAGTGCAGTAGAGTCATCGTGACTCGATGGGCAAAGTGATCGTAGCAAGACTATGAGCCAGTGCAGTGGAGCCATTGTGACTCCATGGGGGCAGAGTAGACATAGTAAAGGATTAGTAAGGCTATGAGCCAGTGCAGTGGGGTGTGTACGACTCCATGGGGCAAAGTGGACATAGCGAAGAATTAGTGTCTATGGATCAGTGCAGTGAAGCCGTTATGACTTCATGGGGGCAGAGTGATCATAACAAAGTATTGGGTGATCGAAGTGGTGGATATCGTATACTTTACGCACTGAGTGAGAGATGTGAGGATGGTTGCTATGTTTGATTATTTGCCATCACTATGACATGCACACCCCACCCCATTATCTTTACACCATTTGTTTAGTGGCACCTCAGAGTGTTGTACAGTATGTAGTGCTAACTCTTTGGTTGCAGGTCCAGGTTCAGGTATGGTTTAGTATACCTGTTATTGTTATGTTTAGTTGCTTATCGCTCATACCAGACTTTTTGTCTGACCCAGAGTTTTATGTCTCTTCTTATTACTCTGAGTGCTCCTAAACGAGCAGACTAGAGACAGGTTAGGTGGTGATGCACGAATAGCTAATCTGGAGGCGAGCAGGAGGCTTCCACGTATGATATATATACATAGATATTCTCCCTGTGTCGTTGGTGGTCACTACTTGGGCATTAGTAGTGTACCTCCTTTATCTTGCTCCTACATTTAGAGACAGTTTGAAAAGTTGTGATAATGATGATGTGAAACGTAAGCTGTATTTGGATTTTCCGCTGCTATGATAGTTTGTTTTCAGCTTATGTACTGTCTCACCTGTTCTACGTCAAGTATGTTGTTATTATATTTTGTTCTATGCCCTATGAGACATTCTACAGGTTCCTTGTTGATTCTTCGTCTTCTTTCTTTCCTTCTGACGACCGTTCCATGCTAACTGGACATGTGTACAGCGCACTTTTGGAGTAAATGTCGGTTGGTGCGGGGCGGGCCGTCACATTTGGTATCAGAGCTCTAGGTTGCGTAGTTAACCTAGGAAAAGACACTAGGGAGAGATAGTACGTATATGAGAGTGCGTATTTGTGATTACTTTGGTTTTCAAAAGCTATATATATACTATTAGTATAACTAAGGATGAAGTCGTACTGCACTAGCACCACTATGGAGATGGTTAATCGTTTTCTCTTTACAGATTGAATGATGAGCCGATACGCAAGAGGTGCTCGTAGAGGAGCCAATAATGGGAATGTTGCTGACATGAGGGCGATGTTTACTAACCTCATGAGAGAAACGCTCAGGGATGTGCAGGGGCAGCTCCCAATGCCGTTAATGGTGGTGGTCCAATAGTGCAGGCGCCTAGGGTCAATTTTGCCAAGCTGTGCAAGGATTACACTAACCTTGGTGGGAAGCCGTTCCATGGAACGGAGTCGGCCACGGATGTTCAGGATTGGTTGGATAGATGTGATCGTATCTTCGACGACTTGGGTATCGAGGATGCGATGAAGAGAAGGCTAGCGTCTCGTCAGCTGCAAGGGCGAGCGATGAATTGGTGGAATTCTATTAAGACAGCCACTCCAGAGGATCAGGTTACTTTGGATCAGTTTAAGGCTCGCTTTAGCGACAAGTTTATCCCAGCTGCTCAGAAGTCGGAATTGTTTAGGAAGTTCTTGGAGCTTAAGCAGAATGGTAGGGCAGTCTCGGACTATATTGCTGAGTTCGACACTTTATCGAAGTATGGATTATCCCTTATCGATACTCCTGAGAAGAAGAATGAGAAGTTCATTACTGGTTTGGATGGATACTTGGGGGAAAGGCTTATCAACCACATCGATGAGACTTTTGAATCGATTGTGGGGAAAGCTTTGAGATCAGAGAGTCTTTACCCTAAGTCAAAGACTGAGGTTGTATCTACAGAAGGGCTGAAGCCGCAAGTAGGCGGTGGAGGAAAGAATAACACTCAGAACAAGAGGAAGCAGAACCAAACTAAGGATGGCCCGAAAAAAGCAAGAAAGATGTTGAGTGCTTCAGCTGTGGTAAGAAGGGCCATTATGCCAAAGAGTGTCGGGTCAAGCCAGTGGATAGGAAGTGCTACAACTGTGGCCAAGTGGGACATCATAAGGATAAATGTCCACAACCTCTTAAGGAGAAGCAGATTGTGAAAGCATATGCTATCGATGCTGTTCCTTCTTCGTCGAATGCCCCAACTGCGGCGGAGAAAGGAAAGAATGTCGTCATTCAAGGTATGATTACTATTTTTGATGTACCTGTTCGAGTTTTGTTTGATACTGGGGCTTCCCGTTCCTTCATATCTTGTGACCTGCTAGATAGGTTGGGACTGGAACCCGAGATAGTCGATAGACCGTTGGTTGTGACGAACCCAATTGGTGGTTCGACTAACCTTAGTATGATTTGCCGAAATTTGGTCTTATCGAGCCATGGATGTATGTTTGTTTTGTGATTGCTTTTTTTGGGCTTTACTGGGTATGGAATTATATTGGGGGTCGATTGGCTCCAAAGATACGGGGTGGTGGTAGACTGTGAGGGCTTTTTGGTGACAGGTAGGGCGGATGATGGGCGGAGGGTAGTGTTTGGTAGTCTACTTAGTGATGGGGTAATGGCTAGTTTTATAAATTAGCTCGACATCCTACATGATGAGTTGTCAGATGTGCCTGTGGTTGGCCAATATCCGGACGTCTTCGAGGAAGTGACCGGGCTTCCATCACACCGAGAGATTGAGTTCCGTAATGATTTGGTGAAAGATGCCAGACCTATAGTGATGCCACTTCATCGTATGGCACCAAGAAGCAACGATAGCTCGAGGTGCAAGTAAGCGATCTTTTGATGAAGGGATTTATTAGAAGAAGTGTTACTGAGTGGGGAGCACCAGTTGTGTTTTCCACTAAGGCAGATGGTTCCCTTCGTTTGTGTGTGGACTATCGCGAGTTGAATAAGGTGACGAGGAAGAATAAGTATCCTCTACCGTGGATAGATGAATTGTTTGATCAGCTGGAAGGAACAAGAGTATTCTCCCAGTTGGACCTGGCGACAGGATTTCATCAGCTTCGAGTAGCAGCTGAGAGTGTTTCGAAAATGGCATTTAGGACACCGTCTGGATTCTATAAGTGGTTGGTCATGCCATTTGGGTTGACCAATGCACCAGCTATTTCATGGATCTTATGAATCGGGTGTTCGTAGATCAGTTGAATATGTTTGTTCTTGTGTTCGTAGATGACATCCTTGTTTACTCGAGGACAGAGGAAGAACACAAGGGACATTTGCGGATAGTGATGGAGGTGTTGAGAAGACACCAATTAAAAGCGAAATTTTCTAAGTGTCACTTCTGGAGGAGGGAAGTGAGATTCTTGGGCCATGTTGTTTCAGAGAATGGTATTGCCGTGGACCCTGCGAAGGTGGCTATGGTACAGGATTGGTCTACGCCCAAGAATGCAACAGACGTAAGAAGCTTCTTGGGGTTAGCTGGATATTATCGTAAGTTTATCCAGGACTTCTCCAAGATAGAAGCACTGTTGACTCAATTGACTAAGAAGAATCAAGCCTTCGTCTGGGACGGAGTGTGTGAGAATGCATTCAAGAGTCTAAAAGAAAAGTTGATGCGTGCGCTAGTGTTAATCATTCCTAAAGGGAATGAAGAGATGACGGTATGCACGAATGCTTGTGGTACCGGACTAGGTGCTGTATTGATCCAAGGAGGTAGGGTTGTAGCTTATGCTAGTCGGCAACTAAAGCTGCATGAGAAAAGGTATCCTACCCATGATTTGGAACTGGCAGCGATCGTGTTCGCGTCAAAGATCTGGAGACATTATCTCTTGGGAGAGAGATTTGAGTTGTTTACCGATCATAAATCATTAAAGTATCTCTTCTCTCAAAAGGATCTAAATCTCCGATAGCAAAGATGGTTAGAGTTCTTGGCTTCGTATGATTTTGATATCGCATATACACCTGGGAAAGGCAATCGGTAGCCGATGCCTTGAGTAGGAGACATGCCAGTTTAGGGGCTATGTTTCTTGAATGGAAGCAACTGGAGTATATCGCAGGGTATGATTTCAGACCAAAGTGCGAATTGGATCCAGAGATGTTAGCTAGTTTGACGATCAGACCCACTTTGATTGAGTGGATTGGTTCCAGTCAGAGGGACGATCCTAATCTATTGGAAATCATCTCCAAGCTAGAGATGAATATCGACGGTAAGGAGATGAATTTGTATGGGCTTGATCGAGAAAGTTGGCTTCGAAAGAATGAAAGACTAGTTGTACCCAACGTGAATGGTTTGAGAGATGAAGTGCTTAGGGAATGTCATCACTCAAAACTGACTATACACCCCGGTGGTGATAAGGTGTATCGAGACATGAAGCAGACTTACTACTGGGAAGGGATGAAAAGAGACGTTGGGAAGTTTATATCCAAGTGCATGAATTGCCAGCTAGTCAAAGCCGAGCAAAAGAAGCCTAGTGGTTTGTTGCAGCTAAGTTAGCAGAACTATATATGAAGTGGGTAGTGAGATTTCATGGAGTACCTAAAAGCATTGTGAGTGACCGAGACCAGTTGTTTACTTGTGGGTTTTGGAAGAGCTTACAAGAGGCTCTAGGGTCGGAATTATATCTCAGTACCGCGTATCATCCTCAAACCGACGGTCAGACAGAGAGGGTGAATCGTATATTGGAAGATCTCTTGAGATCTTGTATATTGGATTTTGGTGGATCATGGGATGACCATTTGCATCTAGTAGAGTTTGCATATAATAATAGCTACCGATCCAGTATCAGTATGGCTCCATATGAAGCTTTGTACGGAAGACAGTGCAACTCACCATCATGTTGGATTGAGACTAGTGAGAAGTTTGTGCTTGGACCAGATGTGGTAAGGGAAACTTTAGATAAGATTAAGATCATTCAACAACGGATGAAGGCCGCCCAAGATAGGCAAAAGAGTTATGCTGACAAGAGGAGAAGAGACTTAAAATTCTCCATTGGTGACTTGGTGTTTGTCAAGGTTTCTCCGTTGAAGAGCGTGATACGATTTGGCAGGAGAGGCAAGTTGGCACCAAGATTTG
Organism: Allium sativum; assembly: GCA_030737875.1. Lineage (NCBI taxonomy): Eukaryota > Viridiplantae > Streptophyta > Magnoliopsida > Asparagales > Amaryllidaceae > Allium > Allium sativum. Next base: position 751,712,613 of record CM060912.1, read on the forward strand.
TTGGCCCATTACCGGTTCTCGAACAAGTTGGGAATTTGGCATTTAGAACTGAATTACCAGAGAAGATGGCGGGAGTTCACGACGTATTTCATGTTTTCCAGCTAAAGAAGTTCGTGCACGACCCAGATTTGACTATTTCACCTGATCAGTTAGAGGACTTCGAAGTGGAACCCGAGGCGATTGGGAACCGCAAGCCGATTCGTATTGTCGAACACGATACGAAGCAACTTCGAAGTAAGGCGGTGAAGCTAGTCAAGGTTTAGTGGGGCGAGAACGAGAATGACTGTACTTGGGAGATAGAGGAGAGCATTAGGAAGGCGTATCCAGAACTCTTTGCCTGGTAAGATTTACTTTGCAATTTAGTTATTCCGCATGCTAGGATAGGCTTGTTTTGCATGTTTGATTTTTGTTCTATGGTTGATAGGCATGCGGGACCCTTTGTGTGTTTTGGTTAGGAAATTTCGGGGGCGAAATTTCTTAAGGGGGGAAGAATGTAACAACCCGCATTCTACGTATCGGAGAATCGTAGAATATTTGTTTCTTTCTTGTATGAAGTCGAATGGTCATATGGCTTTGGGAAACGACCATTGGGATCATTTCCCATGCTCATGATTTTTGACGATTTTTAAATGACCATTTTGCCCCTAGCTGATCTTGTTTCGGCCATAACTTTTGATTAGAAAGGAGTTTTGACTTGAAACCACATCCATTGGCTTCGGATGATGGTTTACCTTTCCGTAGAGTGGTCATATGTGGAAAACGGACTTACCGTTTGGGAGTTATGGCTGAAATAAGGTATGGAAGATGAAAAACTGCTTAACCGGGCCAAATAGGGTGATTAGTGAATGGGCCCATAACCCATTTCGGGAATAGGGTTTTGGGGAGGCTGAAAAGAGTTAGGGTTTCATTCCATTTCAGTTTTCTAGCCTCCACTTACCTTTTAGAAACCCTAAAAATGGCCTCCAACCTCGAAATCACCTCCAAATCACTTTCTAATCAAGGATTAAGCTTAGCAACATTAAATCAAGGGTGATCTTCACCAAATCAAGATTAGAGCTGCTGTTTAGCATTGGTATCCGTGCCATATCAGAGATTTATTTCAGATCTAAGGTTTATTTGTGCATAAGGTGAGTGATTTGCATAGTTCCTCACTAGTTATGGTTAACTAAGGGTAATTAGTGTTAATTAGCGAATTTAAACATGATAAAATTCTGGAAAAATAATTATAAAATTTTAAATAATGTTTTAGACCTCTGATATGAACTTGGGTTAATTTGGTTAAGTTTTGCTAATCTTATCATTAATTATGCTTGAACATGTTTAAGGGAAAATATGGGGTTTTGGCTTTGTTTGATCCAGTTTAACCTATCATATTGATGTTTTGGTGTTTGAGGTCACTTCTATTTGTTGCTATGACTTTGTGGTATGCTTTGTGATTGATTAGAATGGATAGAATGGTCGAAAACGCCGTCGAATGGCGTAAACACTCGCTGGAAAAAGTTGCAGAAAATGGTGCAGGCTTTCGGATCGGATCGGAGGGATGGGCTCGGACCGGATAGTGGACTGGGCAAGGGATCACCGAACCGAACCGAGGCTTGGCACAAGGGAAAGTATGACAAAAAGGAAGGCCATAATGGTTGAACTGGGATTGGATCGAGCTAAAGAAGGGGGAATCGGATCGATTGAAGGGAAGAGAAGGGGATCAGAATGGGAGAGGAAGGGGAAGTGGATCGGATCGGAGACCAGGAACCCGAACCGAATCGATGGAGCAAGGGTACACCGAACCAACCCGCCAGAGAGCACCCGAACCGAACCAATGTACTACGAAGGGACTTGAAGGCCACGACCCGACCCGGAGCACTAGGAAGGAGGCCGATCTGAACCGACAGAGAAGAAGGACCGGGATCCGAACCGATCCAGTGATGACTAATAACCCGAGATGCAAAGGTAGTCCAAATGAAAGTTAGAGCTCATGATCCAGTTGGGAACCATTGAGTTAACTTCATGGTTGGGCTTTGCTGAGGGACGTGTGCTAAGGAGTTGTCGACGTTCATAACTTCAATTCACCACTGAAAAGGACTGACGTGCTATGTATCAGTGCAGAAGAGTCATCGTGACTAGAGGGGCAAAGTGTTCGTAGCAAGACTGTGAGCTAGTGCAGTGGAGTCGTTGTGACTCCCTGGGGACAGAGTGGACATAGTAAAGGATTAGTAAGGCTATGAGCCAGTGCAGTGGGGTGTGTACGACTCCATGGGGCAAAGTGGACATAGCGAAGGATTAGTGGCTATGGATCAATGCAGTGAAGCCGTTATGACTTCATCGGGCAGAGTGATCATAACAAAGTATTGGGTGATCGAAGTGGTGGATATCGTATGCTTTACGCGCTGAGTGAGAGATGTGAGGATGGTTGCTATGTTTGATTGTTTGCCATCACTATGACATGCACACCCCCACCCCGTTATCTTTACAACATTTGTTTAGTGGCACCTCAGAGTGTTGTACAGTATGTAGTGCTAACTCTTTGGTTGCAGGTCCAGGTTCAGGTATGGTTTAGTATACCTGTTATTGTTCTGTTTAGCTGCTTATCGCTCATACCAGACTTTTTGTCTGACCCAGAGTTTTATGTCTCTTCATATTACTCTGGGTGCTCCTAAACGAGCAGACTAGAGACATGTTAGCTGGCGATGCACGAGTAGCTGATCCGGAGGCGAGCAGGAGGTTTCCACGTATGATATATATATAATAGATATTCTCCCTGTGTCGTTTGTGGTCACTTCTTGGGCATTAGTAGTGTACCTCCTTTATCTTACTCCTACCTTTAGAGACAGTTTGAAAAGTTGTAATAATGATGATGTGAAACATAAGCTGTATTTGGATTTTCCGCTGCTATGATAGTTTGTTTTCAGCTTATGTTGTTATTATATTTTGTTCTATGCGCTGTGAGACATTCTACAGGTTCTTTGTTGATTCTTCGTCTTCTTTCTTTCCTTCTGACGACCGTTCCGTGCTAACTAGACATGTGTACAACGCTCTTTTGGAGTAAATGTCGGTTGGTGCGGGGCGGGCCATCACAATAATCATCACACAACATTGAACTATCACACAACAACTTTAAATTACGTTTATAAAATTTATATACTGGACGAAGTTAGTAAGTTTACTCACTTTGGTCGTTTATCGTTAAATAACGGTAAACGATCAATAGACTCGATTAGGCGTTTTATTTTGCTATAAAGTGTAACGAGCTCCAAATCACTCCAAATCCTGTTTCATTAAATTCTGGTAACGTATGGAAAAGTTATTGATTTTATATGTTTATACAAAATAAAAGGTCATTAACTTATTAAATAATAAGTATTAATATTTAACCTTGTTTACAATCTTAAGCCGCTTAAACAAGATACTTGTCCCATCTTCTCGTTTAAAATCCTGCTGCTCCCTTTTTCAATGGCCACCAATAATTTCAACTCTCCCAAACCTTATCTCTCTATTATTTTTAAATCTTTAAATATCCTCAAACTCCTCTCCAATTTCTCTTCATCTCCACCCCAATAATGTTAAACTTGAACGCGACCTTAAATTCACGGCTTCAGCCTCATTCGTGACGCACTACAACAGACATATCGACATCTTTTATTCCTGAAATTGCCAAAAAAAACCACACAAGTGTGGTTTCATCCCACAAATCCAAAACAAATAACCAACTCTTGAATCATTTCTTAAATCTCCCTATTTGGTGAACCCTAGGTCATGGTAGCTTATTTGGTGCGATAGAAAAGGATGTGGAATGCTCCAAAACTTACATAGAATTGAAGCTTAGGTTTTAAGGATCTCAAATACATAGGTATTATGATTTATAGGATTTTATATGAATTGATATGGAATTTAGACTCTCACGTTCTGCTTACGGATGGTGGTGGCTCAAAAATGGCTTTGACAAGAGGAGAAATAAGTTAGGGTTAGGGTAGTGTAGGGTATTTATAGGATAGATGAATATTTTTTATTTTATTTTATATTCAGTTGTATTCAGCCCTGCTTACATTCGTCGTTTAAAAATTCATATGATTGCATACTTACACCGTTTGCGATGAAAATGGACGTATGACTAAAGTTTGACATTACAAACCCAATGAAACTTGTTTCATCGAAATCCAAGTCCGTTTGCTTATGCAACGTTATTTTAAATTCAAATTATTGATCGATTCTCATTTTGATTACACGGTCACAAAACAACTTCGATTGGTACGAAACTTGAAATCTAGCAATAATTAATCATTACGGATTTAACAAAATTCGTTTTGTTGAAAATGGAGGTCGTTTGCAAAATGGTTGTTCTTATGGCTTAAATAAAACCAATAAAATATTAACAAATTAAAAAACATAATAATAAATCAATATTAAATTTTCAAAAAATAAATAAATCAATATTGTAGTATATATCCAAATAGAATATCATATAGCTCCAAAATACACATACTTGGATTTTTAACTCGAATTTTCAAAATACAGGTTAAATCGATATTCAGTTTATATAAAAATCCTTTTATTTTATAAATAAATCCTTATGGTTTATTAATGATTCTGTAGCGACTTTTTGAAAATCATTATTTGGACATAACTCACAATCTATAATACGAAATCTCAGTTTTTCACTTCCATTAGAAAAATACAGTTCAATAGATTCGAACATTTCTTGTTTTAAAGAAATTCAACTTATTACGAATCATGTATATTCATTTAAAGTTCAAAACGTAAAACTACAAGCTACCACGACGTTACGAGCTCGTTTTTAATTATATTATAATTAATACGTTTAAACTTTGTTTAATAAATAAATTAGTTTTTATAACTCGAATCTAAGCTCAATCAAATATCTTAAATTATCCAATTCACATAGCATTGCAAATCCAACTCATTCCGACTATTTCGGAATTGAATTTATTATTCCAATATTTATATTAATTAAATAATCAAAAATGTTTAATTCAAGTTTCTTAAATTAACAAATCAATATTTAAATAGTTAAATAAATCAATTATTTATCCATTAAAAATCCGGGACGTTACATATGTCAAAATCAAAATTTCAGAAAATTGTTGTAGAATCGTTTGTGAACCATAACATTTTATTTAATAAAATAAAAGGATTTTTAAATAGATTGGATATCGTTTTAACTTGGAATTTAAGAACTTGAATTTAAAATCGAGTTAAGATTAGTTGAATCTATATATATGATAATAATAACTTATTATCAATAGATTTGCTTGTTTTGAAGTCAATTTATAATTTGTTGATTTAATATAACATATAGAATAGGTGATTTTCAAACGACCTCAAATATCAACAAAACTAGTTTGATAAAATCATGAATGGCTAATTATTGTTATACTTCAAGTTTCGCGTCAATCAAAGTTATTATGTGAGCATTCACAAATAAATGTGAATTAGTTAATAATTTAGTATTCAAAATTGCGCTGTTTTTGGAAATGGGCTCGGTTTTCGACGAAACAAGTTTCATTGCGTCCAGGATGTCAAACTATAGTAGGACGCCCATTTTCATCCAAATTAGATTTTTTATGTTATGGTACGAATAAATAAACATCAAATGGAAATAGCAATATTATATTAAGTTAAATTAAATAAAATAATATTTAACTCCGCCTATAAATAATCGTTTACGTCTTCCAACCCTTCACTTATTTCTCTTCTAATTAATACGAAATTCAATCCGCCATTACTTAATCCTTCAAAACAATTATAAAATTGAAAATCAAACGAAAATTGATTTATTGAGCTCGTATGATGTAGAACTTCACGATGATTCCTTTTTCTGAGCTCGATGCATTTTCTTTTGCACCTGGAATGAACAACGCGCCTAAGGTTGATGATTGAGGGGTATAGAAGCATCGATTGGCAAAACAAAGGGTGTATTTGTTTTTGTGATGGAGTTCGGCATGTATTGGTGAATTTTGATGAGTTTTTATTTGAATATGTTTTGCGCCTATTAGTGGGATGGCCCTTGGTTGTGATCTCCTTGGCGAGGTGTTGTTAACCCAGTGGTAGAGAATGTGATGGGGAGTGCGTTGGTGGTCTCAGATTGATGGACGACAGGCTGTGGTTGTAACGACCTGGCATTTTTCCCATTCCAAGTCGGTAATTAAACCAACTCGAAACGTTCAAAATGACAGATTGTTATTGGCTTACATGGTTTAAAACAGAATAAATGCAGTGTAGTGGCTCGCAAATCCGTACTATCTGAGTTGACTACACCACACGTCCAACCCAAATTGCACAGAAATATGAATCATTATTAGAAAGAAGTTAGACGATGAGAAATAGAAAGAAAGAAATATTAGAATAGAAGAAAACGAAGATCACAAACTCACAGCGGAACGAATAAAATATATTAAATAACATAACTTTTGAAATACAAATCAGTACTACATATACATACCATTATCAGAGCACAATAGTTATTCCTAGAACAGTTATAAACACCTGTTTCCAGATACAACATAGTACACAGCGGAAATATGATAGTCTATAGCTAACTGGTGAAGCCTCCTGCTTCCAGCTCTTCCAAGTGAATCTGAAAAATCCCGACTACTTGACTGCCCTTACAAATTTGGGCACCCAAGAGTTTAGGGAAAACAAAACAAAATAAACTCTGGGTCAGTCATGGGACTGGTGTGAGTAAACTTCAACCATTTGTTTAACTTTCAAAATCTTTTCGAGAGAAAAGATAATAGTAAAACCAACCCACACATAAACATGGATGTTTTTTACCTTACTATAACCCAAAACACTTTGATATGGAAATTCAGTGATATTATAATAGTGTCTAAATCAAATAAATAACGATCTAGCAGAACGCTTGCATCTCACGCTCCACATACATAGTGTAAAAATCAAAAAACCGTAAGGCGCTTATTGGAGATTGGATTCCGACTAAGACAAGGTATGGTACCACCTTCCGATCAATGTACTCTAGAGGAGATACACTGGGGTTCAACAAGAACATCTTGCGACCCGGCCCACGCATGACCGACAACTCATTTCGCTTGAGTGTATCGAATGTATATCACCAACAGTTGGAATCAGCAACCGTATCCCGAAAAGGGACAACATCGAATAGAATAAGGAATTAAATGAATCTCTAGATAGGTGATAATACACCCTAATGGGTGCGACCCACATAGCCATGCTGCCTGCCCGATTTTTGTCATTTCCCGGTTGTTGAGGCCTGAGGCTACGATTACTTTCCATTCATTGATAGCACAATTACTTTGAATGCCACATTGTCAGATCCGTTAATCACTAATTGATTTGCACAAATATTCTGGATGTTATGCTAAGGGAATAAATCCGTTGCCACCATATATATTTGTACAGATCAACATATTCGATCATTGGAAATACTTTGTCAGACATCAATCCATATACGTTCGTTCTGGGACTAAACGAAACCGAAGACACAATTTCTATTAATAGAAAAAGCCCTTGCACTTTACTCCGTTTTCGATTATCTTCATATAATCTGATTTGCAACGCTACTGCCAATAAAGAGTGGTTCTCGGATAATAATCCAACCGGCCTCTCCATATTGACAACGATATTGGTAAATACTTCGATAGTCGGTTATTTAACTATCGAAGAAAAATAAACAACCATTCATAGCATCAAACAAACACCGGGCCTTTTAATTTATTTTTCATTAATTAATCACTTCTCCATTTCTTATTAATATTTGTTAACCAATATTTTCGATAATCATCTTGGCCTCTTACGCCATTTGGAAAACATTTCCAAATATCAACTTCTTTTATTTTCTATATTTAGAAAATATCTCTATTTGCAATTGAAAACAATTTCAATCACTTATCTCTTTCCCGACTACTTTAATTACACTCAGGAAATATTTACTTTTATATTTCCAAAATTCCACCACTTGGGCTAAAGCGAATGCTGTGTAAAACATCGTTACAACAACCCAAAATATTTTATTTAACTAACTCTTGTTCAAACACTTGTCTTTGAGACTCGATCTTAATATTTACTAATTAAAAATGAAATCAATCAAGTTGAGGTATAACTACCTCTCAGACCTTGACTGGAAACATCATTAACGTCAAAACAGACAAAACCACTTACCTCGAATAATCAACACCATACAAACAAATTATTCATTTTTAAACGTATATATGTTTCTCTTTCTATTACCAGCCTATCGATTTCCTTTTTGTTTATAATATTCTATTTTTAAATTTGTTCCTTATCGAATTCTGTATATATCGATACATTTATTTCTAACTATCAAATTTTTCTTAAAAATATTCTAACTCCTTAAATTCTCGGAAAAATTCGCCATAACCTCCCTTGTACCTGGAGCATCGGGATATTTCAAATGGCCTCCCATGGCCCTCAACAACCAAAAGAAAAAGAAAAAGCCAAGCGGCTTGCCGATACGGCGCATAAAATCTCATATATGAATATAAACATGTACCTTTTTGTCGGGCACATAAATTAAAATCTTCATATACTCCATCCCATACCTCTCTAACACATGCTCACCTGTATCCAATTAAATTTAACTCAATCCAATCGTTTGAATTCAGTTTCGCTCATTTATTCTTCAATTAGCTATTTTGCCTATTTCACTTCTTTATGTGAACATAACATGTTCAAACAAAATATTTAACTTGCTCATAACCAAATTGAATTTCAATTTCAATTCTAGTTTCCTTTTCGATTTCGAATATAAATTTTCAAATCGAATTCACTTATTCAAAGCCCTATATCAATTCAAAATCTCATGAACTAATTACTATTCAAATTAGTTAATTCTATTCAATAATCAAAAATCTGATTTCTGTTTCAAAAATTAATTCATTACTCCACCTGAGTTCACATATAATCTACAACTCAAATCTGAAATTTTCTAAATAGAAATTCGGATTTTATTCGCTTAAAATACTTTTATAAAATTAAATAAACCGTTATGGTTTATAAATGGTTATGGCGCTGTTTTTCTAAAAATTTGATTTTGATGTAATCAAAATTTATTCGACGAAATTTAGATTTTTCTCCTCCATTAGAAAACTATTATCAAATCGGTCTTGACGTTTCTTGTTTCAAAGAATTCCAACTTCAATTGAGTTATGTATACTCAATTGAAGTTCGAAACGCCAATTTACGAACTGTAGTGCTACGGCGAGCTCGTTTTAATTATATTTATAAATATAAACGTTTTAACTTCATTTATAATAAGTTCAACTCCATTCTGGTATATTTTTAATATATATCAAATCCAATTTTTCAATTCAACATAATATTTTCGATCTTCTAAAATTGTCGAGTTTCCCTCTCTCAGAAATAAATTTATTTATACTTCGATCTTCTATATTCAAATTCTACTTCAAATTGAATTTCCTATATTCAAATTCCATTATCAATCACCATTTGAATTTCAATATATTTTCGAACTTCATTTGGATTTTTATATTCAAATCTATTTTCCAACTCCATTTGGATTTCAATATATTCAAATCTATTTCAAATTCTATTTTGAAATTCTATTTCAAGTTCTATTTAAATTTCTATATTAAATTTCCATTTCCTTTTACAAATTATAAATCCTTCGGATTTATTTCTATTCTATTTAAAAATCCACATGCTGAAAATATATTTCGTCGTTCCCATTTCGAAATGATTTCAACTTTCTATTTTCATATTCTATTTGAATTTTCTATATTCAAATTCCTTATATTCGAATTCTATTCAAATTCTCTATATTCAAACTCTATTCAAATTCTATATTTGAATTTCCTTTATATTTTCTATATTAAAATTCTATATTTGAACTCCATTTGAATTTCTATATTCAAATGCCACTTGAATTTTTATATTCCATTTCTGTTTGAATTTTCTTATTCAAATTCTTAAACAAGTCTCGATTTCAATTTCTTTTGAAATCGATATTTCTACTTTTGGAAAATAGATTTCCCTTTTCAATTTCACACTTGTATTTTATTTCTGAATTATCCAATGATAATTCTTTTCACTTCATTTATAAACTTCGTTTATAAAAGAACTACTTGTTTTTATTCTTTTAAAACAAGTAAATATTTTTATTCTATTCAAATTTCAAATTCTGTATTAAAAAAAATAAAATTTCCCTTTTTTATCTCTGGAAATTTCCTTTTTACGATATTTTAAAATATCAACATTTTGGCCTAGGGATATTTAAACATCAAACAACCAATTATTTATTTCTGGTTTTCTAACACATCATATATGATAGTATATATGCAAACAAATAAACAAACAGATAATATATATTTTGAGGAATCCAGTTGGATCCCTCCAACCTGTTTCCCTGCATCCACAGACGTTAGTCAACATAGTAATACCCATCCTGCTTCGACTCAGGATGTCGCGGTATGAAGGTCATCCACTAATATATTTGTGGGGCGCATAGGGAAATCATCCGCTATGAAACTGCAGGCATCCGCTAATGAGACTGCGGGAATCCAACAAATCATCAACCCAATATATATATATATAATAGTCAACCCTAAATAACTAATATATTTAAATCAACCAAACAGCATTCAAACAAGCAACAACAATTACTTTTAATGAATAAAAATAATTCTAAATAACAGGTGAGTGAGATTTACTCACCGTGATTTGTATTTGGCGAATATCCCGTTTAATTCCGTATTTCACGATGCATCCATTCGACTTGTCTCAAAGGAATTTATAAACCACCTAAAATAATTTAATTTTATTTATCGATTAACTATTTTTAATTTAACTCAACTATTAAAATAATAAATTTTCTAAGTATATTAAAATTTCAAATAATGTATACCTTGTCTTCTTGCAACTTAATCGACCAATTCCCGAACCAAAGTCCGAGACAGTCCAAAATATTGTAATAGCCCAAACTGTCCCACACCACTCTGCATTTCATTAATTTTTTCAAAAACAACTACCATCCCTCTTTAACACCCACTGCTTGCTACTGCGCTTACCAGATTAATCAACATCGCTGCTTGTACTGCCCAACGACCTCATCCTCACCACATTGCTCCAGTTCAGTCCCTAAACCTCCCAAACACCCTACTGCTTCCATTAAACCAGAGCCACCAAACACCACTTGAAATCCCACCAGTCCGCAATACTGTCGAGCCCCAGAACTGCACAAAAATTCCTAGTAAGGTCCCTTTTTATCTTCTACAATTTAATTGAATGCCAAAGTTAAGGATTGCTTACCACGTGCTTCAAAAACCTGATCGGTGGCCTCACTGGAATTTCCGTCCACCCAACAGAGCTCGATCAGAATCCCTCTTCTGTAACTCAGCATCACTGCCATCTAACACCAATTCGAGCTCGTCAACACCCATCGAACCAGCGTGCTTGTCCAAATCGAACATCAACCCTCCAGTTGACAGCGCACCAATTTCTGTAGCTCGCGATGCCACCATATCACCTCGTCAGCCCTCCATCATCGATCAAAAAATTCGATCGAGATCCCTAGCCCTTACTCTGAATCGTTGATCTCGCGATGCCAAAAAATGACGCTCCAGGAGCCTTGCGATATTGAAGTGTATCGCACCCAAAATTGTTCGATTTGCTGATGGGTGATACAGTCGACTCCTTAATGGAATGTCAATTCGATTTAGGAATTTATTTAGAGTGGCCATTTCTATTTCTGAGCTTCGATTTTTGTTTAAGGAAGTGGCCATTTTTGTTTTCTAATCTGAATCTTTGAGTTTTGTAAATGAACAGAAAGGGGAACTGTCGCGTTACTTATAAATGAAGAGGGGAACCAACGTACAGGTTATTTAATGGATTGTCTCCCAAAGTACACACTCGATTTAATTTGATTTGAAATAAAGCAATTTTTATTTGATCTAAATGGATATCGATTTGATTTCGAGCTCATCCATTATAAATATCTCGGGGTTCACAGTTAAAAATCGTGAACCGCTATTTTTGCATACCGACCGTCGTTCCAATGTTATAGCATTATACTGAACTCAACAGAATATTTTTTCTGAATTTTATTTCGAATATGTATAAAATAATCAGAATTCATAAACCACTCAACAGACTAACCTACACAATATAAAATAACTCTTATATCAATTAACAAATACGCTCTCTCGTATATATATACTCAACTCATTCTAGGGTACTACTGACCCTATCTCTAATGAGCACATCCCACCAAAGCCTAGGTGTTCGCTCAATCTAAGCTCTGATACCAACTGTAGTGGCCCGCAAATCCGTACTATCTGAGTTAACTAATAACACCACACGTCAAACCCAAATTGCACAGAAATACGAATCATTATTAGAAAGAAGTTAGAGGATGAGAAATAGAAAGAAAGAAATATTAGAATAGAAGAAAACGAAGATCACAAACTCACAGCGGAACGAATAAAATATATTAAATAACATAACTTTTGAAATACAAATCTGGACTGTATATACATACCATTATCAGAGCACAACAGTTATTCCTGGAACAGTTATAAACACCTGTTTCCAGATACAACATAGTACACAACGGAAATATGATAGTCTATAGCTAACTGGTGAAGCCTCCTGCTTCCAGCTCTTCCAAGTGAATCTGAAAAATCCCGACTACTTGACTGCCCGTACAAATTTGGGCACCCAAGAGTTTAGGGAAAACAAAACAAAATAAACTCTGGGTCAGTCATGGGACTGGTGTGAGTAAACTTCAACCATTTGTTTATCTTTCAAAATCCTTTCGAGAGAAAAGATAATAGTAAGACCAGCCCACACATAAACATGGACGGTTTTTACCTTACTATAACCCAAAACACTTTGATATGGAAATCCAGTGATATTATAATAGTGTCTAAATCAAATAAATAACGATCTAGCGGAACGCTTGCATCTCACACTCCACATACATAGTGTAAAAATCAAAAAAACCGCAAGGCGCTTATTGGAGATTGGATTCCGACTATGACAAGGTACGGAACCACCTTCCGATCAACGTACTCTAGAGGAGATACACTGGGGTTCAACAAGAACATATTGCAACCCGGCCCACACATGACCAACCACTCATTTCGCTTGAGTGTATCGAATGTATATCACCAACGGTTGGGATCAGCAACCATTTCCCGAAAAGGGACAACATTTAATAGAATAAGGAATTAAATGAATCTCTAGATAGGTGATAGTACACCCTAATGGTAGCGACCCACATAGCCATGCTGCCTGCCTGATTTTTGTCATTTCCCGGTTGTTGAGGCCTGAGGCTACGTTTACTTTCCATTCATTGATAGCACAATTACTTTGAATGCCACATTGTCAGGTCCGTTAATCACCAATTGATTTGCACAAATATTCTGGATGTTATGCTAAGGGAATAAATCCATTGCCACCATATATATTTGTACAGATCAACATACTCGATTATTGGAAATACTTTGTCAGACATCCGTCCATATATGTTCGTTTCGGGACTGAACAAAACCGAAGGCACAATTTCTATTAATAGAAAAAGCCCTTGCACTTTACTCCGTCTTCAATTATCTTCATATAATCTGATTTGCAATGCTACTGCCAATACGGAGTGGTTCTCAGATAATAATCCAACCGGCCTCTCCATATTGACAACGATATTGGTAAATACTTCGATAGTTGGTTACTTAACTATCGAAGAAAAATAAACAACCGTTCATAGCACCAAACAAACACTGGGCCTTTTAATTTATTTTTCATTAATTAATTACTTCTCTATTTCTTATTAATATTTGTTAACCAATATTTTCGATAATCATCTTGGCCTCTTACGCCATTTGTAAAACATTTCCAAATAGCAACTTCTTTTATTTTCTATATTTAGAAAATATCTCTATTTCTAATTGAAAACAATTTCAATCACTTATCTCTTTCCCTACTACTTTAATTATACTCAGGAAATATTTACTTTTATATTTCCAAAATTCCACCACTTGGGCTATAGCGAATGCTGTGTAAAACATCGTTACAACAACCCAAAATATTTTATTCAACTAACTCTTGTTCAAACACTTCTCTTCGAGACTCGATCTTGCTATTTATCAATTAAAAATGAAATCAATCAAGTTGGGGTATAACTACCTCTCAGACCTTGATGGAAACATCATTAACTTCAAAACAGACAAAACCACTTACCTCAAATAATCAACACCATACAAACAAATTATTCATTTTTAAACATATATTTGTTTCTCTTTCTATTTCCAGCCTATCGATTTCCTTTTTGTTTATAATATTCTATTTTTAAATTCGTTCCTTATCGAATTCTGTATATATCGATACATTTATTTCTAACTATCAAATTTTTCTTAAAAATATCCTAACTCCTTAAATTCTCGGAAAAATTCGCCATAAACTCCCTTATACTGGGAGCATCAGGATATTTCAAATAGCCTCCCATGGCCCTCACTAATCCAAAAGAAAAAGAAAAAGCCAAGCGGCTTGTCGATACGGTGCATAAAATCTCATATATGAATTTAAACATGCACCTTTTTGTCGGGCACATAAATTAAAATCTTCATATACTCCATCTCATACCTGTCTAACACATGCTCATTGGTTTCCAATTCAATTTAACTCAATCCAGTCGTTTGAATTCAGTTTCGCTAATTTATTCTTTAATTAGCTATTTATCCTATTTCACTTCTTTGTTTGAACATAACACGTTCAAACAAAATATTTAACTTGCTCATAACCAAATTGAATTTCAATTCCAGTTTCCTTTTCGATTTTGAATATAAATTTTCAAATCGAATTCACTTATTCAGAGCCCAATATCAATTCAAAATCTCATGAACTAATTAATATTCAAATTAGTTAATTCTATTCAATAATCAAAAATCTGATTTCTGTTTCAAAAATCAATTCATTACTCCACCTGAGTTCACATATAATCTTCAACTCAAATCTGAAATTTTCTAAATAGAAATTCGGATTTTATTCGCTTAAAAACCTTTTATAAAATTAAATAAACCGTTATGGTTTTTAAATGGTTATGGCGATGTTTTTCTAAAAATTTGATTTTGATATAACTCAAAATTTATTTGACGAAATCCAGATTTTTCTCCTCCATTAGAAAACTATTATCAAATCGGTCCATACGTTTCTTGTTCCAAAGAATTCCGACTTCAATTGAGTTCTGTATACTCAATTGAAGTTCGAAATGCCAATTTATGAACTGCAGCGCTATGGCGAGCTCGTTTTAATTATATTTATAAATATAAATGTTTTAACTTCATTTATAATAAGTTCAACTCCATTCTGATATATTTATATATCAAATCCAATTTTTCAATTCAACATAATATTTTCGATCTTCTAAAATTGTCGAGTTTCCCTATCTCAGAAATAAATTTATTTGTACTTCGATCTTCTATATTCAAATTCTATTTCAAATTGAATTTCCTATATTCAAATTCCATTATCAATCTCCATTATCAATCTCCATTTGAATTGCAATATATTTTCAAACTTCATTTGGATTTCTATATTCAAATATATTTTCCAACTCCATTTGAATTTCAATATATTCAAATCTATTTCAAATTCTATTTTGAAATTCTATTTCAAGTTCTATTTAAATTTCTATATTAAATTTCCATTTCCTTTTACAAATTATAAATCCTTCGGATTTATTTCTTTTCTGTTTAAAAATCCGCATGCTGAAAATATACTTCGTCGTTCCCATTTCGAAATGATTTCAACTTTCGATTTTCAAATTCTATTTGAATTTTCTATATTCAAATTCCTTATATTTAAATTCTATTCGAATTCTCTATATTTAAACTCTATTTAAATTCTATATTCGAATTTCCTTTAAATTTCATATATTAAAATTCTATATTTGAACTCCATTTGAATTTCTATATTCAAACGCCACTTGAATTTCTATATTCCATTTCTATTTGAATTTTCTTATTTAAATTCTTAAGCAAGTCTCGATTTCAATATCTTTTGAAATCGATATTTCTACTTTTGGAAAATAGATTTCCCTTTTCAATTTCACACTTGCATTTTATTTCTGAATTATCCAATGATAATTCTTTACACTTCATTTATAAACTTCGTTTATAAAAGAACTACTTGTTTTAATTCTTTTTAAACAAGTTAATATTTTTATTCCATTCAAATTTCAAATTCTATATTTAAAAAAATGGAATTTACCTTTTTTATCTCTGGAAATTTCCTTTTTACGATATTTTAAAATATCAACATTTAGGCCTAGGGATATTTAAACACCAAACAACCAAATATTTATTTCTGGTTTTCTAACACATCATATATGACAGTATATATGCAAACAAATAAACAAACAGATAATATTTTTTTTTGAGGAATCCAGTTGGATCCCTCCAACCTGTTTCCCTGCATCCACAGACGTTAGTCCACATAGTAATACCCATCCTGCTTCGAGGCAGGATATCGCGGTATGAAGGTCATCCACTAATATATTTGTGGGGCGCATAGGGAAATCATCCGATATGAAACTGCGGGCATTTGCTAATGAGACTGTGGGAATCCAACCAATCATCAAGCCAATATATATATATATATAATAGTTAACCCTAAATAACTAATATATTTAAATCAACCAAACAGCATTCAAACCAGCAACAACAATTATTTTTAACGAATAAAAATAATTCTAAATAACAGATGAGCGAGATTTACTCACCGTGGTTTGTATTTGGCGAATATCCCATTTAATTCCGTGTTTCACGACGCATCCATTCGACTTGTCTCAAAGGAATTTTTAAACCACCTAAAATCATTTAATTTTATTTATCGATTAACTATTTTTAATTTAACTCAACTATTAAAATAATAAATTTTCTAAGTATATTAAAATTTCAAATAATGTATACCTTGTCTTCTTGCAACTTAATCGACCAATTCCCGAACCAAAGTCCGAGACAGTCCAAAATATTGTAATAGCCCAAACTGTCCCACACCACTCTGCATTTCATTACTTTTTTCAAAAACAACTACCATCCCTTTTTAACACCCACTGCTTGCTACTGCGCTTACCAGATTGATCAACATCGCTGCTTGTACTGCCCAACGAGCTCATCCTCACCGCATTGCTCCGGTTCAATACCTAAACCTCCCAAACACCCTACTGCTTCCATTAAACCAGAGCCACCAAACACCACTTGAAATCCCACCAGTCCGCAATACTGTCGAGCCCCAGAACTCCACAAAAATTCACAATAAGGTCCCTTTCGATCTTCTACAGTTTACTTGAATGCCGAAGTTAAGGATTGCTCACCCCATGCTTCAAAAACATGATCGATGGCCTCACTGGAATTTCTATCCAACCAACAGAGTTCGAACAGAATCCCTCTTCTATAACCCAACATCACTGCCATCTAACACCAATTCGAGCTCGTCAACACCCATTGAACCAGCGTGCTTGTCCAAATCGAACATCAACCCTCTAGTTGACAGCGCACCAATTTCTGCAGCTCGCGACGCCACCATATCACCTCGTCAGCCCTCCATTATCGATCAAAAAATTCGATCGATATCCCTAGCCCCTACTCTGAATCGTTGATCTCGGGATGCCCAAAAATGACGCCCTAGGAGCCTTGCGATATTGAAGTGTATCGCACCCAAAATTGTTCGATTTGCTGATGGGTGATACGCTCGACTCCTTAGTGGAATGTCGATTCGATTTAGGAATTTATTTAGAGCGGCCATTTCTATTTCTGAGCTTCAATTTTTGTTTAAGGCAGTGGCCATTTTTGTTTTCTAATCTGAAGCTTTGCGTTTTGTAACTGAACAGAAAGGGGAACTATCGCGTAACTTATAAATGAAGAGGGGAACCAACGTACAGGTTATTTAATGGATTATCTCCCAAAGTACACAGTCGATTTAATTTGATTTGAAATAAAGCGATTTTTATTTGATCTAAATGGATATCGATTTGATTTCGAGCTCATCCATTATAAATATCTCGGGGTTCACAGTTAAAAATCGTGAACCGCTATTTTAGCATACCGACCGTCGTTCCAATGTTATAGCGTTATACTGAACTCAACAGAATATTTTTTCTGAATTTTATTTTGAATGTGTATATATAAAATAATCGATATAATATACTTTAAATTCAAAAACAAATAAATTCTCTGATAATAAAATATTTTTATTATCATCTATATTCAAATACAATTAATACTGATCATCTAAATTGTTTTGATTTAATTCTAACTTCGAATTGAATTATTTTAAATTCTCGTATTACGATGATTATCAAAATAAATCGTATTTCGATTATTTAATCGATAACCTAATAAAATACCATTTATATTATAAATTCAATATTTTAAACCATACTAAATATTTAAAATAAATCGACCAAAAATCCGGGTCGTTTCATGCAGAATCACACAGTACAATAATTTGCAGCGGAACAAAATTTCACATAAATATCAGAGTTGTACAAAATTTACAATGGAAGATAAATAAATTTATACATAAGTTTTTGACGAATAAATTTTTACACTTTATTGTCAGTCTTAGCACGCGCGAGCGTCTCCATGTCCTTCCCAATTTGCGAGCTGATATCTAAACTTGGAACACTTAGGGCCTGACCCGAGTGTCCCATGCAAAATACACAAAACACCCGAGTCAGGATTAAACTTATTTCAAGTTAGCACATTTCGATAAACACTAACTATAATTAGTTTAATCCCAACAATAATTCGTGTATCATCATCTAGTGAACCGCCAGAAACATTAACATATTAAGGTGAAATATTCGCTTGCATTACAATAGACTATGTGGAAAAAGAGGGGTGATATGTTTGTATAGTCAAGCGATGGTCCAAACTCGAATGCAGAAAAATGTATATATGAATATATTGGAATGAGAACACATGCAGTAGCTTAACCCGTAGTGAACACATGTGAATAAGAAAGTGGGATACAATCAAAAGCTGATGAATCCTACCGAGGTATAGGCTAAACAGTGGGAGGTAAGGACCATAAATGCATGCATTATTATAAGAAAAAGGGCGAGCAGGGTTAACTGTGTATGTACATGTAGGTCCGCCTTTACATCATTGGTCCAAAGGTAAAAGTAACATCCTTGGGTTAACTACTCAGTTGCTACATAATAGATTATAACCAATATAGTTCATTTAAAGTAAAAGCTTACCTAATTATTCTTAGGCTAGATTAAATTCTTTATACTTAACGTACATGCAAATTTATTGTTGCGCAGGTGGCGCAATCATATAACAGTAACGTGATGAGCTACAACGTAGGGGTAACCAAGGGAACTGCCCAACATGGCTTGCGTTTGAAACAACATGATGTGAGCAGCATATAGCTTAATGGATCTAGAACTGGACAGAAAATGTTCATGCCATAGTAAACTAACAATACATAACTTATGAAAATTAAAGTACGAACATGTTCATGTTAAATGCAACATGATTATATGTAACACGGGACCGGAAAGCAAGCATGCAGTGGGATATCGTGGTCTGCGTTTGTCTAGCGGGAACAAGTTTTGACATGCATGCAAATGAGTGCAATGGTTTTAATGTGCATGCATGATTGGCCTTCACACCTTAGCTTAAATACTCATCAGGTATGTGCGGAACAAGTAGGACTTATGCTGGAAGCAAAAGGTGGATTCAAAATATGTGTATAACCAATTCTTAGCTAAAGGAATCATCTGTCCAACAAGGAACACGTTAAGACTGGTATGGAAATTTAGTGACACATATTTGTATTACTTCATTACATGCATCTTATTATGTTGTATCCGCGTATCAAAAAGTAAGCATGCCATCAAAGAAGCAAAGGAAGACAACATGCAAATGAGTTAACAGCAAGGAACCAGAAAGTCTAGGACATGGCAGGATGAATATGGCACCCAACATTATTGCATAGTTCAACGAACCCATGCATGTACTCCCTCACATAACTCAATAATGACTCGCTAAGAGGTCCAATATGGGACAAGTATTACATACAATAAATGACTCGCTAAGAGGTCCAATATGGGACAAGTATTACATGTAAATAACGGGGGCAACAGTCCATCCTTTCTTGTCAATTGGTTAGTTCACGAGCAAGGGTCAAGCCGAATGGGAACAACATGATGTAAACGACATAGTACAATTCGAGGTGCAAAAATATAATCTTGTTCGAAACAGAACCCTGCATGCATTCATATTATACCATGCAAGTGATGTATGATAGTTATTGCATGAATGAAATCACAGTAAAGGCGGGTGTTCAAACCGAAAACAAATGGATCAAACAAATGAAACAACAGTTTCGCTTAATCTGCGAAGTAGCAGGCTTACGTGTGAAAAAAATGACTACACGGGGAAAAATGGAAAGATGATGAGACTGTGCTCGAACTGTATGAGTGTCTAGTGGCCAAACTTCATATATAGCCAACCCTAAAAGGCTACCCAGATGTAAAATAACTCACTGGGCTAAGGTAAGGGTGACATGCAGATAAAGTGAGATATTAGTCAAGGCATTTTAAACTACTAACAGGCATGCCGATGAGATAAACAAAAATGTAAAGGAAAGGCAACTATGACTAACTATATTCAGTGTACAACGAAGTATTGCAGCTTGCAAATAAGCCTAATCGTAAGTACACTTACATTGAGTCAAGGACAGTAGCATCAAACTAAAGGAGGAGGGGAACGACCGCTCAATCGGATGAGTTGTAGCTTCAGGAGACAGCCAGCAGTGGACTGGTCGAAAGCGCGGTAGCTGCTGTAGCGCCTCAGTGACTTCAGGATTGACAGCATCGCTTGACCATAGAGCGGAGGGAGGAGTGCCATCAGTCTAGAAAGATGGGAGCTGGGTTCCATGCCAACCGGAGTTAAGGCGGTGATGTTGATGTGGTGGAAAGAGGCAAGCTTGGAGGTCATTTAGACGGAGTGACGGTCACTAGAAGAGGTGGCGGTGCGGTACTGGGCTTGGTTGCGGATTCAGGTTTCAGAGGTGGAGAGGTCAGATCTGGCTCACGAGCGAAGGGTGGAATAAGATGATGGAGGCTTACCCTGGTGGTAGTGACGGTCAGCGAATGGAGGAGAGGAATATTTTATCGATTTGATATAACATATAAAATAGGCGATTTTAAAACGACATCGGATCTCAATAAAACCAATTTTATAATATCCTGATTGGCTAATTATTGCTAGATTTCAAGTTTCATGTCAATCAGAGTTATTATGTGAGCATGCACAAAATAAACGTGAATCGACTAACAGTTTAATATTCAAAGTAACGTTGTTTAGGAAACAGACTCGGTTTTCAACGAAATAAGTTTCATTTGGTCTGGAATGTCAAACGTCCATTTTCATCAAAATCAAATTTCGTATGTGATGGTATGAATAAAGAAACTTCAAACGGAAATAGTGATAGAATATTATATTGAATTAAATTGAATAAAATTATATTTAACCCCACCTATAAATAATCGTTTATGTCTTCCAACCCTTCATTCATTTCTTTTCAGGTCAATATGAAATTCAAGTAGCCATTACTTAGTCCTTCAAGTTTTTTTATAAAATAAAAAACTACCAAAATCAAACGAATTGGGTTCATTAAGCTCGTGTAATGAAGAGCTTCAAGATGGTGCCAATTATTTTGAGTTCGATGCATTTTTTTTGCACCTGGATGAACAACGCGCTTAAAGTTGATGTTGAGGGGTATGGGAGCATCGATTGGAAAAACCATGGGTGTATTCGGGTTTATGATGGAGTTCGGCATGTATTGGTGAATTTTCATCCGAATATGGTTCGCGCTTGTACATTGGGATGGCCTGAGGTCACGATCTCTTTAAGTGAGACGAAGGCGAGGTGTTGGTGACTGGGTGGTAGAAAATGTGATGGGGAGTGCACTGGTGGTCTCAGATTGATGAACGACGGACTATGGTGAGATAACTTGGAGAGCTAAGTCATGGAAATGGTAAAGAAAAATCTTTAGTAGCAGCGATATGTATCATGTAGGAAAAGAAGAACTTCGGTGGTTTGCATGCGTTAATCAAGATATTTGGGATAATTATAATCAAGATAATGACATGTATTAGTGAATAGAACTATTTAAATTCATATTAAATATTGTAGTAGGCATAATGTATTCATACATGATCAAAATCGAACAAAACAAGAAGCGTTAGTCTCGCAGCAGTGAATACTATGCATACGAGCTGGACTGGAGTGCTTCGAAGCCAACTGGATTTTTATATAATATAAAACACTCATTTGAAATTATATAAATCAACGTGAAATTGTCAATCGAAATAAATTATGAGTTAACCCTCACGCCTTCTAGATTTCTATAGTGTGATTAAATTCATATAATTATAATTCATCATTGATAGTATAAATTGGATGTGTGGATGTTTTGAATGTTTGATTGTTGATTGACGTTATTTATATTCCCGTTATTTTAAATGCATTAGATTAAAATTCTTATCTCATATGCATTTGCTAAATGATATGATGAGCTGTGATGTAGAGAAAAACAGGTTGGAGGAATCCAACTGGATTCCTCAAATATTTTGTACATTATCTATTTTCATATTGTTTATATATGAATTGTTTAACCCCAAGTAACGTTAAATCCTATTTGGATGATTGATGGTTGAATTGGATTCATCATTGATGTGTTATGAATCAATAGACAATATTGATTAAGCGATTGGCCGCATATGACCTAAAATTCACCTTTTTAAGATGTTGATTTTAAGTCAGGCGAATTGACGAAGTTTTAATTATAAAAACTTATTTTTATAATTGAAGCAAGAGTTTTAATTATATTTTATATAAATATTATAAAATAGAAGTTTTGTATATAAATCGATGTTTCAAACTTAGTTTGTGTAATGTGGTTTTAAAATAATCTATATAGTAAATTCATAAGTTTTTATAAGTTTTATATGCAATGAAGTCAGAAATTAACCTAAAGGTTAATAATTGGAATAATTGGTTTTATGAAACAATTTAAGTGATGTTATTAAATTAATTAAGTTATTAAATTAATTAAGTTATTAATTAATTTAAGAAAGAAGATTAGTGGAAATCAATTAACAAGTTAACTGATATTTTCAAATTGATTAGGTCAATGGTTTAAAGCTAAAATTGGTTGATAGACTAATTTGTCGTCGATTAATATAATAGAAATAGTTTTGACAAATAGTTGTTTGACTTAATAAGATTTATTGAAAATGATTGATTATTGAATTAACTATGTATAAAGCTAATTATCAAGTTATTATTTATTAATAAAGTTGGTTACCGATTTATTAACTATTCAAAAGAGATTAACTGTTTTATTTTAGTTAATAGTGAAATAAACTACTTTTACTTTGGTAAAGGTCGAAGTTAATTATTATTTTAATTCATAATAATTAAAGTGATACCTTTCTAAGTGGAATTGATTTAAGAAGATAATCAAGTTCGAAATGAAATTTAATTGAATTTCGAAAAGTTTATTGTAAAGGGGTATTAGTATCCAAGTTCATAAACAAAGTATATAAAAAGAGATTTAGAGCTAATGAGATGATTTTAAATGAACGTTTATTTAACAATTAAACTAAGAAAAATGATTGTATTTGAAAGAAGATTTTATGTAAAAGACTTGGTAAACGGGATTTGTAATAAATCTGAGTTATAAAACAAATTATTTAAAGAAGTTTATAGCTAAAAGTTTTGTGTTAAGTAAGAGTTCTCCTTAATCAATGAATTAAGTGAAAATGGATATAATTGAAATTATATTTTTAAAAATAAGAAAATGGTTTATAAAACTATATTTTAAATGAAATAGAAGGTGAAATTTTTATGATATTTTAATTAATATCAGTTTTTGAGCTACAAACTTTTATCTATCTTAAGATAAGAACGTTGTCGATCAAGGTCTGAGAGGTAAATATAAAACCCCAACTCGAACGACTTCACTATCACCAAGGGATGGTATTAGTTTGTAATGGTTGTAATGTTGAAAATAATTTATTATTTCTATTTGATGTAATATTGCAACTTATTTTGCAAAAGTTTAGAAATTTGAATAAATTAACGGGATTTATAGTAAATATGGTATTATTTGACATTGTTTGGCAAAAATATGGAATATGGTTATACTTATAATATCACTGGATTTTGATATAAAAAGTGATTATGTTATCGTAAAATCAAGAACAGGTGCTGTAACGACTCGTATTTCGCCCGACCTAATCGACCGCTAATCGACCAAGACCGTTCAAAACTCGAATACGCTATCTTTGGGAATACAACACATCAGAACAAATAACAGCAGACTTTTATAACATCATAATAATGCAACGTCAGAGTACAGAATATATCATAGTACATCGAATATAATACTGCAGAAGATAAATTTACAATGAATTAAATACAGTGCAGCGGAATCAAATGAAATGATACAGTGGAAGTCTATCAACACTGTGGACACAGCCTTAAGCTTCAATCCAGAATCCTTATAATGTCCCGTATTTTTACGGTTAAATAATTAATTTATTTAATTATTTAAGTAATGGTTTAGAGATTTATATGGTCGTTTAATTAAATAATATTGAATATTTAATAAATTTAAATAATATAATAATATATTTATTTCTGAAATAGTCAGAAATAGTGAATTGACAATATAATGTGAACTGGATAATTTATAATATATATAATCCGGTATAGAGTTGAATTATAATAACAAATATATTATTTAAACGAAGTTTGAACGTATAATTATATTATAATTTAAATCGAGCTTGCAATGGCGCTGCAGTTTGTTATTTAGCGATTTGAATTTCAACTAAATATACATGGTCCGTTTTAAATCGGATTTCTGTGAAACAAGAAATGTTCGGAGCTGGTGAAGTATATTTTTCTAATGGAAGAGAAAAATTGGGATTTCATTGTGTAGATTTTGATTTATGTCCAAATCAAATTTCAGAAAAGTCGTTATGGAATTCTTTTGAAATTTATAAATATATATTTATTTTATAAAAGGATTTTATATATAAATCGAATATCGATGTAATTGGGAATTTAAAAGTATCGAGTTATAAATCCAGTTGGAGCTGTATGATATTCTATTATGAATATATACGATAATATTTATTTTTAAATATTTAATTTAATTATTTTTAAATATATTTAAATGGTCTATTTAGAGCTTTTAAAAATAGCCAGTTTTACAAACGACCTCAGAATTCGATGAAACTAATTTTCTTGGATTCGCAATGATAAATTATTGCTAGATTTCAATTTCCGTGATTTATAGAATCAGTGTGTGGCCGTACGGATTTTTAATGTGAAAAACAATCAGTATTTCAGCGATTAAAAATACGCTGTGTGAGCAAACGGAGTCAGAATTCGACGAAACCAGTTTCGTTGGGTCGGTAATGTCGAACTCTAGTCACATGTCAATTTCCATGATTTTTGGATGTCGTGTGCGATCACATGGAATTTTTAAATGGAAAAAAATGGATAAAATGAAAAAAAAACAAAATATCTAGATATTTATGAATCCTATAAATACATCTTACTACTTCCTAAGCCTAATTATCTCGTTCTTTCCCTGATCAAACAGAAGTCCATGCACTAAAATTCTTAGCTGCCACAACTTCCTCATTTCAACGTGAGAAATTGGATCTTAGAAAATTCAAAACAAATCATATAAAATCTCTAAAATCATAATACATGTATGGATGGACTCAACATGGAGGGAGCTTCATTTCTATATGATTTTTACAAGGAGCGATTCATATTTGGGGTTACTGGGTTTCGACAGTCTAACCTAGGGTTTAGATATTTGGAGTATCAATTGAAGTTTTAAGCACTTGTGTTGGATTTATAGCGGAAATCTCGATCTTATGTGCAACTTTTGTGAAGCACGATGATGATTTTGTGTCGATGTTGTACTGTTCATAAGTATGTAGTCTCGGAGACGCACGGATGGAAATGAGATCGAGCTTCAGGCGGTTGTGATGGAATCGAAGAGGAGATGAAGAGGAAGGTCATGGAATTTTAGTTTGTCGAACAACGGCGTAAGGTAAGAGAACGGGGTGGTAGAAGTGGCCGGAATGGTGTACTGGAGCAACTATTTCAGGCCGACATTGCAAAGATCAAGGTGAATTCGAGTTCAATGATTCTGATATGGAAGGGAGGAGTTTGCAATGAGGATGATCACGACGATGTTTGTTTTGATGTTCATATGAGGATGGAGGAGGAGGATACGGTGGAGGTAGTCCCTGAAACGGAGCAGTTGCGTCTAAGAAATTGGGGAAGGATACTGTTCAGAACGGGTTGTAGGAGTTTGGGTGTAGTGGGCCTAATGTTAGTGGGCTTGAAGAAGGGTAAGGCCCAATGAGGTTTAAACTATAATAACTTGTGTATTTAAACTATGTATAACTTCTAAAATCAATAACTTTCTAATATGTGAACGGAATTGGGCAAAACAAGATCCGTTGGGATCGTATGGACGGTGGCTACACCATGGAACTGACTGGGAGCGAATTTGAGCTCGTTACAATTTATAGCAAAATAAATTGTCCGTATGAATCAAGCGATGGTTATCGTTATTAACGATGATCGTCCAATGTGAGTAAAACCCACCAACTCTGAACAGTTATATTTTTATAACATATTCTTAGAACTGATAATTATCTGTTGATTGCTGTGTGTTAACTGTTTGGTTGAATTGCTTGTGTATTGGTTGAAATTATAGATAACGATATATATATAAATCGTTAATCAAATATTGATTCTGTTTAGCAGAATGTTTCATATTGAAATGAAATCTATGTTAATTATATTTTTTAACATCTGTGATGCAGGGAAACAGGTTGGAGGGATCCAACTGGATTCCTAAATATTTATAATACTGTTCTGTTCATATATTGTAATATATGATGTGATATGTAATCTGTTGTGGATTATGCGTGTTTGAATGATATCGATCACTGTTATTTGGTATTTTAAATACCGTAAGAAATACTGGGATGTAGAAAGGGGATTTTCAAAGTATATTTTGAAAATAAATTATTTATATAAAATCAATGGATTTTATATATAAAAGGAAAAGGATTTTATAAAAGGAAATAATTATAAAATCAAAGAGATAGAAAGGAAAATATTTGTAAAAACAAATATTAAGGAAATTATTCTTAAAACAAATATAAAAGAAAATATTTGTAAAAACCAAATGTAAAAGGAATATTTATTTGTTAAATAAATAGAATTGAAATGAGATATTTATTTAAGAAATAAATAGAAGTATAAAAGGATTATTTATTTAGAAAATAAATAGAATAAATATAAAAGGAAAACATTTACAAATAGAATTGAAAAAGAATTATTTATTTAGAAAATAAATAAAGAAAAAAAGAATTATTTGATAAATAGATGGAGTTAAAAGAAAATATTTATATGAAATAAATATAGACAAATAGAAAAGGAAGTATTTGTAACCAGTTAGAGTTAGTCAACTAGAATTAATCGATTAGAGTTAGAGTTAATCAATTAGAGTTAACCAGTTAGAGTTTATTAGATAAAGTTAACCAGTAAGAGTTAACCAGATAGAGTTAATTGAACATAGTTAATCGAATTAGGATTAATTGAATATTAGTTATTCAATTAGAGTTGATCGAATATAGTTATTTGGGATAGAGTTAGTCAAACGTAGTTATTCAGGATGAGTTTCCATTTCGTACAACTGCTAGCGTAATTCGCAGGGCTACAGATAGCCTACGGCGATCGGATGTTTCCTGAGGGAATCAGGCGTAACCATTGTGATTGCTGCGATCTAGAGTCAAGCAAATGGAGTTAAATCAAATATTATCCTTTCGAAATAAAGTTAAAAACAGACTTAATTATTCGAAGAGAGTTAGTCGAATATTAGTTATTCAAATAAGAGTTAGTCGAATATTAGTTAATCGAATAGAGTTAAAGGAGTTATCGAATATAGTTTGTTCGAAAGGAGTTAATCGAATATAGTTCATTCGAAAGGAGTTAAGTGACAAGAGTTAATGAATTAAAGTTAATCGAGTTAAAGTTAATGGAGTTAGGATTAATTGATTTGAGTTAATCGAGTTATATTTCGAAATTAGATATTTCAGAAGTAGGAATTATAACGCTATAGTTATAATAAGTGTTTTCAATAAAGAAGTGGATTCGTAAATAGAATCCGAGAGTTACGTAAGGAAGTTGTTAAAGATGTAGAAGGTGAATCTTGTCTATTTCGAAGTTAGAAATGATGTTCAGTTAAGGTCTGAGAGGTAGTTATACCCCAACTTGATTGGTTTCGTTTTTAACTAAGAAATGGTTAAGGTTCGATAGTGAAGGTTGGTTAAGTAAATTTAGTTAATGAGTGTAATGGTTTGAGTTGGCGTCGCGATGTTTGATTTAAACATCAGTTTGAATTAAATGGAGTTTTGGAATGTTTCCCAAATAAGAATCAGAAATATTCTCTAATATAGAAAATAAGAAATGGAAATGTTTTCCAATGTTAATATCGTATATTTTCTAGATTTAGAAAATAAGAATTTCTATATATATATGGAAATGGGTAAATGAATAAATTAACGATAAATTAAGTTAAGAGATAAATGATGATTGATGATAATCGATAGAATTTCCATCTGGAAGTAATATTGTTGGTTGTACACATGTTTTTCTTTGATAGTTGAATCCCCAACTAACGATGTTTTTGACCATTTCTCCATTGTCATTATGGAGAGAACGGTGGGATTATATCCGAGAACCACTTCGTATTTGGCATAAGCGTTGCGAATCAAGTATGCTGAATATATTGAAGATGGAGTAAAGTGCCATGGCTATTGTATAAATCTTAGGTAGAGATTGCCTAAGATGGCCTTCTGTTTGTCCAATCCCAGGACAACCTGAATGGACGAATGTCTGGCAGAGTATATCTAGTAGCGTAACACCCCGCGAATTCTATAACTGTGAAATTCACAAATTAAAGTATAATTAATTTCAAATCAAAGAACTAAGGGAAACGGGATACGCCATTGCGTTCGTCTCGGAAAAATACGCGAAATAGAGTCCGAGTTTTCGAAAAATGGAGTCCGTATGAAGAAGATATGGCCTTCGGAAGTTTCTGAATTAAGTTTAAAATTCGAACAGAATAAAACAGCTCAGAAAAACAAGTTTAAATTCCAAAATCGGGCCCAATTGGCCAAGGCGGGAAAACTCCCGCCTAATGCACCCAGGTCGACTGGGCTGTCGACCTGGTCTAGCCAGGTCGACAGGGCTGTCGACAGGGCTGTCGACCTGGTCCAGAGCCAGGTCGAACCCAGCCCAACTTGGCTGTCCTATTCTATGTTGGTCGATTTTCAGAAGTCTGCTTTGTCATTAGGGCTAGGTGGCAGGCTCTAATTGGTCTCTCTTTCGAATGAATGGCTACGATCAATCCAAGCAACATCGATGGTCCTAATCAGTTCATAACCCCTATAAAAATGACCTTAGACTCAACCTAATCTATTCATTCAAAAATAAGAACAAGGCCATCATGTTGCTGAGGAACGACTAAGAGTAGCCACCAATTGGAGAGAGGATTAGGAGGCAAATTCTAAAGCATAAAGCAACCTAATCAAATCAAATCAACAAGGAATCGCATCTCCAAATTCTTAAATTGGAGAATTCGTCACACAATTGTAAGTAGAGTATTATTTTGGTATGAACAAATAACTGTGTTGGTTTGTATACTTGATTGTGGTGATAAATAATTCATATTGGTGCGTTACTATGATTCTTATCGATTTGGAATATTGTATAGCGATTGGATATTCGCAAAGTATGTTATTCATTATAAAAACTACATGTTTGCGGTAGTTTTATGCAAGTATACGTTTGGATATTCTCAAAATATGTAATTCATGTTGAAGCTACATGTATATAGTTGTTTAATTGAATTCATGCAAGCTTGAGGTTTTGCTACTATGCCATCATAATGTATGTTTTTGTACAAAAATCATTTTGTGCGTAATTGGAACAAATTTGGGTTATTATAGTTCATATGAAACTATGTTGAAATTTTGGCACCATGATCTATGTATTAAGCCATGCTTTTGTACTAGAAAACTTATTTGCAAACTTATGAATATGACTAGTCTATGATTGATATTTTGCATAATTGAAATCCATGTTAGGTCTATATTGTTAACAAGAATTATATGATGACATATGTGGTACATAGCTAGGTTAGATTCAAAATCCCATTTGCAAGTTTGCATGACTAAAGTAAAAATCATGATTTCATGTTAGAAATATTTATGCCATGAATAGATTAAGTTGAACTATACTTTTGTGTTAGTAACAAAAGTAAGCACCTTTGTAAACATGTAGTAATCTTATGAACATGATTTGCTTATGTTTGACATTATGCCTAAATAAAAATATGGGTTTATGTTGTAGTTAAGACTATGTGTCAATAATGATATCCAATTTAGATTCTTAACTTAATTACAAGTTTACATGCTTTGATTCATGTCACTTATGCTACTATGCAAGTACACCAGTTTCTGTTTTGTAGTTCCAACGTTATGTTGCAAGTTCATGCGTTCACATTCCCCTTTTTGTGTATGTAATCACGCTTTAAGCCTCCCCTTTTTCTCATGGCTAAGTTGGGCTTAAAAGCCTAAGCCCAACATATATTATGATAAACGAACGTATTAAACGGGGGAAAATAGCGTTGGGCCAAATTAATTAATAAATGAAAATATAAAGTAGAAGGGCCCAAATTCAAGTATGGGTTGGGCCCATGATTGGTGTAACCTTTACACCATTAACTTAATAATGGGCCGCAAATATTTACATATAAGAAAATAAAGAAGAAAGACAAAATATGTAAATGTAGAACATACGATGTGTTTAACCCGAGGTTGGATTGAGTTGTGATGTAAACCTGCCCGGAACCGCCCGGCTATCCAGTAGTCACAACAATACCTATCCAATGTGGGAGGTTAAACATGGAGCCCAATAAGGACCCGAGGTTAGACTGAGTTGTGGCGTAAGACTGCCCGGAACCAACCGGCAACAGGCAGCCACAACAATACCTGTCTAATGTGAGAGGTCAAGGCTTTAATAAGACAATTAAGGCTGAGTCAGGATTGTTAGGATTAAGCGAACTAAAGACTTAATCAAAATGGAACATGCTAAACTAAACGGACTGGTGGGGGGGTTAGGTTAGAAAACACTTAACCAACTTAGCATGTTGGCTAGAGATAGAAAACCTAGTAACGGGGGACCCTTTTCAGCAGTAACCCTAGAAGGTGTATCATGATACCCTGAAACTAGGCAGGGTGGGGCACGATTACTGGGCTGATTGTAAGAGGTCAAATCGACGGCGGTGGTGTAGCAGTGTAGGTTCTAACGGGGTGCGGGCGTGCACACACTCCGGCGCAGAAAAATAAGGCACTGGACACCAGTAGCATACCTGTGCATTCTAGGATTGTGTCGGGCCGCCACCATGGGACTTGATATTCCCCATGGTGGGACCAGCATAGGTAACTACAACATCGGGGGCCGTAAGACACATGTAACTATGCGAGTAGGAGCCGATCATCATAGAATGGATCACTTCACCCTGATTATGGGGTGCCAGTTGGAAACTAGTTTATATGGGTTCAGAGATTAACATGGGGTACGATAGTATATTCGACCCTAGACAACTTAACTAAGTTTATAGTGCTTTCCCACTTCTTGTTTATACTTATCATACACAGTTCTTTATTCATAGACATAATAGTCCTAGACTTACTCAGGCTTTATGTCTGACTCTACTTTTCTTTCGTCTTCTTTTCTTCCGTTCCCCCCCCCCCAGGTCCACAGGGAGGGAACACTGCAGCTTGACCTGCCTTAACATCCAGCTTGAAGAGGAGAAATGTATTGCTTGGACTTTTTCGTTTTGAACTATGGCTTTGGACAACCACTATGGGGCTTTTGCAGTTTATCTATGTTCTTATTTATGCTTCTTTAAATAATGTAATCAAGACAGATTATGGAAGTGTTATGTTATGTTTTTGGAAAAGATGTAAGACAATTATGGTGATGTTGTTGTAGCACGTATTTGCTTTTATGAAATAAGAGTTGTTGTTTTTCCGCTGTTTACAAATATGTGTTCTTATATCTGTCTTGTATATCTGTGACTTATACTTATAAACCTCCACCAAAATTAGGGCATTCCCTTTGAGAGTGACCCTAACGGAGGTGGGGTGTTTCACTTGGTATCAGAGCATAGGTTTACCAGATAAGATAAAAAGTTTTGAAAATTTATTTTCAAAAAGGAAATTTAAAGAAGCAATTTTAGAAGAAAAATATTATTTTATTTTAAAAAGGCAAAGTCCACTCCCCAAAGCCATAGGTACTATCTCTTATCCTTCGTTTTGAATCTATCCTTTTTGTTTCAGCATGTCCGGAGAACTTAACTTGCCAGAAGGGGTGCCAATACCTGGTTGGTTTAGACGGTTCTTAGAAGCAAGAGCCACTCAGCCAGGTCCTACCGTTCCTCCTCCCCCAGCTGCCGGAAATCATCCAGCTGCAGCGGCACCTTTTCCTCCACCTCCTCCTCGGGGAAACCCTTTTGCTAAGATATGTAAAGATTTTAAAGCTATGGGAGGAAAGGATTTCCATGGAACTGAGTCCTTCGTGGCAGCTAGAAATTGGCTGAAAGAAACGGAGGACCTATTCATCATCTTTGAGGTAGAAGATAGACAAAAAGTACAACTGGCAGTATGGCTATTAAAGGGCGAGGCCTCCTACTGGTGGGAAGTCACTAATGCAGAAAGACCAGTGGAGACATGGGAGGACTTTAGGGCAAGGTTTGAGACTAAATTTCTCTCAGATGCGGAAAGAAGTTTGCAGTTGGAAAAATTCATATTTCTTAAGCAAGGGGACAAGACAGTCAGAGAGTATGTGAATCAGTTCGATGAGCTGGCTAGGTTTAGGCTTGACCTAGTCAACACCCCGCACAAGAAGGCTCTCCGTTTCGTCAAAGGGTTGAATGAGCCATTACACAGTTTGGCCATGACCCATATACCCATGGGAGCCACGTATGAAAGATTGGTGCAAATGGCATTGCTGAATGAAGAGGATAAGGGCAAGAAGGAGACAAAGGCAGAAAGCTCTCAAGGGAAGAAAGAGGGTTTGCAGCCTAAGAAGACAAACTTTAAGAAGGGCGGGAAAGGCAACAAAGAGAAGAGGAAGTGCAATTTCTGTGGCAAAGTGGGGCACTTAGTTAAGGACTGCCGGAAAAAGAAGGCCAAGGAGAATGGTGGGTGCTTTTCTTGCGGTGAGACAGGCCACAGGGCTAAGGACTGCCCAAAGAAATGAGGACAGGGGCAGAGGGCTGGATCCACCCCAGGGGCACAGGTTCATGTGCTGGAAGCGCCACCTCTGCAACAGCAAGGTATAAATACTTCTGTAGAAAGTGTAGTTTATCTTTATGATCACCCCGTTCGCACTTTATTTGATTCTGGTGCATCACACTCCTTTATCTCGTCTGCTTTAGTAGAATCTCTGCACCTAAAAACTAGTATGGTAGAGGACCCCTTAATTGTTTCAAACCCAATTGGGGGCCCAACTCATTTGTCTATGATCTGTTTGGGATTGAAAATCTCTATTCTAAGTGTAGAATTTCAATGTAGTGCCTTTGTTTTAGGCTTTTCGGGTTATGGTTTGATTTTGGGTATGGATTGGATATCCAGTAATAGGGCCATCCTTGATTGTGAGAAAAGGGTTGTTAGGCTCCTAACCCAGCTCGGTAATACTTTGGAAATTTCTTGTAATCCCTCATACGCGGTTATGCTTAGTTACCTTGAATCGCTAGATGCCTCTGTTGAAAATTTGCAATCAGTTAAAGTGGTCCGGGAATATCCGGATGTCTTCGAAGAGGTGAAGGGCTTGCCTCCGAAGCGGGAAATAGACTTCCGCATATATCTTGTAGATAATGCAAAGCCCGTTGCGTTACCCATTAGACACATGGCTCCACGGGAAAGGAAAGAGCTCAGTAAACAGATTAAAGAGCTTCTAGAAAAGGGGTTCATTAGGAGAAGCATTTCAGAATGGGGCGCTCCGGTGGTGTTCGCTACAAAGGCGGATGGTTCACTCCGTCTATGTGTTGACTATAGGGAGCTCAACAAGCTAACGAAAAAGAATAGGCACCCGCTCCCTAGAATTGACGATTTGTTTGACCAGCTTGTAGGAGCGTCTGTTTTCTCCCAACTCGATTTAGCAACCGGTTTTCATCAGCTAAGGGTGGCTGAAGATAGCATCAATAAAACGGCATTCAGAACCCCAGACGGCTTCTTTGAATGGCTTGTCATGCCTTTCGGCTTGACAAATGCACCTGCTTACTTCGTGGACCTGATGAGTAGGGTATTCAGAGATTTCCTCAACAAATTCGTAGTGGTCTTCGCAGATGATATCCTTATCTTCTCAAAAAGTGAAGAGGAACATGCTCAACACTTAAGGGCAATCATGGAAACTTTGCGAGTCCATCAACTAAAAGTCAAATTTTCCAAATGCCACTTTTGGAGAGAAGAGGTGAGGTTCCTTGGGCACATAGTATCCAAACAAGGGTTAGCAGTGGACCCTGCTAAGGTAGTGGCGGTACAGGATTGGAAGACACCAAGGAATGCAACTGAGGTCCGAAGCTTTCTAGGACTAGCAGGTTTCTATCGAAAGTTTATAAGGGATTTTGCGAAAATCTCAGCTCCGCTCACGAAATTGACTAAGAAGAATCTAGTGTTCAGTTGGGATTTGGATTGCGAGTTTGCTTTCCAACGACTGAAAAGGGCTCTTACAACAGCCCCAGTTTTGACGCTACCAGATGGGAGCAAGATGTTCACTGTTTATACGGATGCATGTGGGACAGGGCTAGGCGCCGTCTTAATGCAAGAAGGAAGGGTAGTAGCTTATGGCGGGAGGCAGTTGAAAGTGCACGAAAAGAACTACCCAACCAACGATCTTGAGTTAGCCGCCATCGTCTTTGCACTCAAGTCTTGGCGACACTATCTCCTAGGTGAGAAGTTCGAACTTTACACTGACCATAAATCGTTGAAATATCTTTTCTCGCAGAAGGATCTTAACTTGAGGCAACAAAGATGGATGGAGTTTCTTGCCTCGTACGATTTCGAAATCTCATACACTCCGGGCAAAGGCAACGTAGTGGCAGACGCGTTGAGCCGAAAGAAATTGACCCTAAGCCCGTTGTTTGTTGAAAGACAAAGCCTAGAGTTTATAGCCAGCTTCGACTTTAGGCCTTCCTCCGATTTCGTACCAGGCTTGCTAGCATCTCTCGAAGTGCGCCCAACTTTAGTGGATTCAGTAGGGACAGCACAACGCGAAGACCCTCAGCTTGTGGAAACAATTGATAGGCTAATTAGGGGTGAGACTTCAAGTCACCTCAACAGATACTCCATCGACGATAAGGGTTTGCTAAGGCGAGACGGAAGACTATGCGTCCCACAGGCAAAAGATTTAGTAAAGAAGGTTCTCGAGGAAGCACATCACTCCAAGATGACGATACATCCAGGTGGAGATAAAATGTACAAGGATATAAAAGGGACTTTCTTCTGGAGCGGCATGAAAAAGGACGTGGCAGAGTTCGTTTCTAAGTGTATGGTGTGCCAACAGGTTAAGGCGGAACAGAAAAAGCTTGGCGGACTACTACATCCTCTGGAGATCCCGCAGTGGAAGTGGGATAGCATCTCAATGGACTTCATCGATGGGCTGCCTAGGTCTAGGAGAGGCAACACTAGCATTTGGGTAATAGTGGATAGGCTTACTAAAAGCGCCCACTTTTTACCTGTCAAAAGTAAAAGAACTGCCTCATCCTTAGCATCACTTTACCTCAAGGAAATCGTTCGACTCCATGGAATACCATCTAGCATTGTTAGTGACCGAGACCCCATCTTCACCAGTGAGTTTTGGCGGAGTCTGCAAGAAGCAGTAGGAACACAGTTATGCTTGAGCACAGCCTATCATCCCTAAACCGACGGCCAAACAGAGAGAGTGAACAGAGTTTTGGAAGACCTTTTAAGGCTATGCGTCCTCGACTTCGGAGGGACATGGGAAGACCACCTTCCTTTGGTGGAATTTGCCTACAACAACAGCTATCAAGCAACCATCGGAATGGCGCCCTTCGAAGCTTTATATGGAAGACCGTGCCGATCACCCACTTGTTGGTGGGAGTCTACGGATAAGCTCATACTTGGACCAGATATGATCCGAGAGACTTCAGAGAAAGTAGACTTAATACGAAGAAGGA
This sequence comes from Allium sativum, assembly GCA_030737875.1. Classification (NCBI taxonomy): domain Eukaryota; kingdom Viridiplantae; phylum Streptophyta; class Magnoliopsida; order Asparagales; family Amaryllidaceae; genus Allium; species Allium sativum. The sequence goes on from CM060912.1 coordinate 751,748,967, forward strand.
TAAAGACGGCCCAAGACAGACAAAAGTCCTATGCCGACAAGAGAAGGACCGACCTTGAATTTGAGGTTGGAGACAGAGTTTTTCTCAAGGTATCACCGCTAAGGAACGTTGTTCGTTTTGGAACCACAGGAAAACTGGCACCAAGGTTCGTAGGGCCATTCCCTATCATCGAGAAAATTGGGGAAATGGCCTATAGATTAGAGCTACCCGAGAAGTTGGCTGGAGTCCACAACGTTTTTCACGTTTCACATCTCCGAAAATGTCTACATGAGTCGGTTGAGGTGGTAGAGCCAAGTATCCTCGAAGAGGCCGAAGTGGAACGCGAAGCAACCATAAGAAAAGTTCCAACCCGCATATTAGTAACGGAAGTGAAGAAGCTACGCAACCGCGAGGTCAAGCTCGTCAAAGTTCAGTGGAGCGACGCCGAGGGAGACGCGACTTGGGAAACTGAAGCTAGAATACGCACTGCCTACCCTTTTCTGTTCGAGGGTACATCCTTGATCTTTCTTTTTCCTTAAGTTGCGCTTTTATCTATCTTTTTAGGTATATTACCTCAACCTTATCTTTTAGGTAGAAACCCTTTGGATGGAAACATGTAGTTGAAACATGTTATGGATGATGGTTGCAAGTGGTTGCAAGTGATTGCTAGTGGTTGCTCGTGGTTGCATATACACACACAATCTAGGTTTTAGATCGGCTCAGTCACTTCATATTGCATATGAATATATGTTTGCATTCGTATATGGTTGAACTCTAATGTGTTGTCATATGGATGTTGCATTTGTATTGAATGATTGTGCACTCATGTAGAATCATGAATAGGAAAATTTGCATACATAATGGATTCATGGCACTTACATAATTCGCATTAAGGAGGTCAACTGAATCAGTAGACCGCCTGATTTTGCATTTGATAAGTACATATACACACACACACTTCGCATATGATCATGAAGCATTAGAAGTCTTTTAAGGACAATGGATGCTCGTGTTTGATGGATGAGTAGATGGATGATTGAATGTTAGGATATACATTTTCCTAAACTTGAAGATTTCGGGGATGAAATCCTTTTAAGTGGGGGAGAATGTAACACCCCGCGAATTCTATAACTGTGAAATTCACAAATTAAAGTATAATTAATTTCAAATCAAAGAACTAAGGGAAACGAGATACGCCATTGCGTTCGTCTCGGAAAAATACGCGAAATAGAGTCCGAGTTTTCGAAAAACGGAGTCCGTATGAAGAAGATATGGCCTTCGGAAGTTTCTGAATTAAGTTTAAAATTCGAACAGAATAAAACAGCTCAGAAAAACAAGTTTAAATTCCAAAATCGGGCCCAATTGGCCAGGGCGGGAAAACTCCCGCCTAATGCACCCAGGTCGACTGGGCTGTCGACCTGGTCTAGCCAGGTCGACAGGGCTGTCGACAGGGCTGTCGACCTGGTCCAGAGCCAGGTCGAACCCAGCCCAACTTGGCTGTCCTATTCTATGTTGGTCGATTTTCAGAAGTCTGCTTTGTCATTAGGGCTAGGTGGCAGGTTCTAATTGGTCTCTCTTTCGAATGAATGGCTACGATCAATCCAAGCAACATCGATGGTCCTAATCAGTTCATAACCCCTATAAAAATGACCTTAGACTCAACCTAATCTATTCATTCAAAAATAAGAACAAGGCCATCATGTTGCTGAGGAACGACTAAGAGTAGCCACCAATTGGAGAGAGGATTAGGAGGCAAATTCTAAAGCATAAAGCAACCTAATCAAATCAAATCAACAAGGAATCGCATCTCCAAATTCTTAAATTGGAGAATTCGTCACACAATTGTAAGTAGAGTATTATTTTGGTATGAACAAATAACTGTGTTGGTTTGTATACTTGATTGTGGTGATAAATAATTCATATTGGTGCGTTACTATGATTCTTATCGATTTGGAATATTGTATAGCGATTGGATATTCGCAAAGTATGTTATTCATTATAAAAACTACATGTTTGCGGTAGTTTTATGCAAGTATACGTTTGGATATTCTCAAAATATGTAATTCATGTTGAAGCTACATGTATATAGTTGTTTAATTGAATTCATGCAAGCTTGAGGTTTTGCTACTATGCCATCATAATGTATGTTTTTGTACAAAAATCATTTTGTGCGTAATTGGAACAAATTTGGGTTATTATAGTTCATATGAAACTATGTTGAAATTTTGGCACCATGATCTATGTATTAAGCCATGCTTTTGTACTAGAAAACTTATTTGCAAACTTATGAATATGACTAGTCTATGATTGATATTTTGCATAATTGAAATCCATGTTAGGTCTATATTGTTAACAAGAATTATATGATGACATATGTGGTACATAGCTAGGTTAGATTCAAAATCCCATTTGCAAGTTTGCATGACTAAAGTAAAAATCATGATTTCATGTTAGAAATATTTATGCCATGAATAGATTAAGTTGAACTATACTTTTGTGTTAGTAACAAAAGTAAGCACCTTTGTAAACATGTAGTAATCTTATGAACATGATTTGCTTATGTTTGACATTATGCCTAAATAAAAATATGGGTTTATGTTGTAGTTAAGACTATGTGTCAATAATGATATCCAATTTAGATTCTTAACTTAACTACAAGTTTACATGCTTTGATTCATGTCACTTATGCTACTATGCAAGTACACCAGTTTCTGTTTTGTAGTTCCAACGTTATGTTGCAAGTTCATGCGTTCACATTCCCCTTTTTGTGTATGTAATCACGCTTTAAGCCTCCCCTTTTTCTCATGGCTAAGTTGGGCTTAAAAGCCTAAGCCCAACATATATTATGATAAACGAACGTATTAAACGGGGGAAAATAGCGTTGGGCCAAATTAATTAATAAATGAAAATATAAAGTAGAAGGGCCCAAATTCAAGTATGGGTTGGGCCCATGATTGGTGTAACCTTTACACCATTAACTTAATAATGGGCCGCAAATATTTACATATAAGAAAATAAATAAGAAAGACAAAATATGTAAATGTAGAACATACGATGTGTTTAACCCGAGGTTGGATTGAGTTGTGATGTAAACCTGCCCGGAACCGCCCGGCTGTCCAGTAGTCACAACAATACCTATCCAATGTGGGAGGTTAAACATGGAGCCCAATAAGGACCCGAGGTTAGACTGAGTTGTGGCGTAAGACTGCCCGGAACCAACCGGCAACAGGCAGCCACAACAATACCTGTCTAATGTGAGAGGTCAAGGCTTTAATAAGACAATTAAGGCTGAGTCAGGATTGTTAGGATTAAGCGAACTAAAGACTTAATCAAAATGGAACATGCTAAACTAAACGGACTGGTGGGGGGGTTAGGTTAGAAAACACTTAACCAACTTAGCATGTTGGCTAGAGATAGAAAACCTAGTAACGGGGGACCCTTTTCAGCAGTAACCCTAGAAGGTGTATCATGATACCCTGAAACTAGGCAGGGTGGGGCACGATTACTGGGCTGATTGTAAGAGGTCAAATCGACGGCGGTGGTGTAGCAGTGTAGGTTCTAACGGGGTGCGGGCGTGCACACACTCCGGCGCAGAAAAATAAGGCACTGGACACCAGTAGCATACCTGTGCATTCTAGGATTGTGTCGGGCCGCCACCATGGGACTTGATACACCCCATGGTGGGACCAGCATAGGTAACTACAACATCGGGGGCCGTAAGACACATGTAACTATGCGAGTAGGAGCCGATCATCATAGAATGGATCACTTCACCCTGATTATGGGGTGCCAGTTGGAAACTAGTTTATATGGGTTCAGAGATTAACATGGGGTATGATAGTATATTCGACCCTAGACAACTTAACTAAGTTTATAGTGCTTTCCCACTTCTTGTTTATACTTATCATACACAGTTCTTTATTCATAGACAGAATAGTCCTAGACTTACTCAGGCTTTATGTCTGACTCTACTTTTCTTTCGTCTTCTTTTCTTCCGTTTCCCCCCCCCCCCCCCCCCAAGGTCCACAGGGAGGGAACACTGCAGCTTGACCTGCCTTAACATCCAGCTTGAAGAGGAGAAATGTATTGCTTGGACTTTTTCGTTTTGAACTATGGCTTTGGACAACCACTATGGGGCTTTTGCAGTTTATCTATGTTCTTATTTATGCTTCTTTAAATAATGTAATCAAGACAGATTATGGAAGTGTTATGTTATGTTTTTGGAAAAGATATAAGACAATTATGGTGATGTTGTTGTAGCACGTATTTGCTTTTATGAAATAAGAGTTGTTGTTTTTCCGCTGTTTACAAATATGTGTTCTTATATCTGTCTTGTATATCTGTGACTTATACTTATAAACCTCCACCAAAATTAGGGCATTCCCTTTGAGAGTGACCCTAACGGAGGTGGGGTGTTTCAAGTAGATCGCGTAAGTTGATCGTTTCAAACGTATTTACGTTGGTGGCGGAGGAATTCGTTTCTATTAGCTTATACCCATAGTATTTTTGGGGAAATCAATTTGTGATTTGATGGGTATGATGATGTGGCATTCAAAGTAAATGAAGACGTGATATGTATAGAGATATGTTATCACCTCAAGCCTCATCAACTGGGGAATGACAGAAATCGGGTAGGCAGCATGGCTAAGTGGGCCGCACCCAGTTAGGGTATATTGTCACCATCAAGAGAATATCCATATTTGTACTTCTTTCAATTCTGTATCTCCCGGGAATGGTTATGTTGGAATGCTAACCGAGGGGTGGCAATATATTCGATACATTCAAGAGAAATGAATGGTCGGTCATGTGTAGCCGAGTTACAAGATGTTCTCGTTGAACTCCAGTGTATCGCTTTTAGAGTACAATGACTGGAAGGTGGATCCATACCTTGTCATAGTTGGAATACATTCCCCAAATAAGAACCCGCGGTTTTGATTGTATATTATATATGTAGAACGTTAGATGCAAGCATTTCTGCTAGATTTCTATTTACTTGATCTAGACATTATTATAATATCAGACAAGTATCGTTTTAGAAATATTTTGGGTTATCGTAAGGTAAAAGCTATCCGTATTTATGTGTGGATCGGTCTTACGATTATCCTTTCTTTTAAGGAGATTTTAAAATTTAAACAAATGATTTGAGTTTACTCACACCATCACATGACTGACTAAGAGTTTATTTTGTTTGTTTTCCCTAAACTCTTGGGTGCCCAATTTTGTATGGGCAGTCAAATAGTCGGGATTTACAGATACTTGAAGAGTTGGAGCAGGAGGCTTCAGGATTATATAGCTATTGTAATTTCCGCTGTGTTGTAAGTGTTATACTCTAACAATGGTATTGTATACATATACTATTTTATTTCAAAGTTATGTTATGAAATATATTTATTCATTCAGCTGTGAGACTCGTGTTTACTCTAATGTTGTATGTTCTTCTCCTTCTTCGATTCTAAGTTTTTATCTTATCTATTCTCACCCTCTAATTTCTTTCATGGACTATCCAGTGTTTTCGATGCTTTAATTGTCGACATGGTGTTACATGCCGATATCCAAGGTCGCAAAATCCCCGGGTCGTTACAGTGGTATCAGAGCTGAAGATTAAGTTATTACCTTGGCCCTGTGGCGTGACTCAGTAGTGATAGGGTTAGTAATACCCTAGATTGAGTTTGAGTGTATATATACGAGAGCGTATTTGTTATTCCATACAAAATTGTTTTATATTGTGGAAATTCATTGTTTTAGTAGTTTATGAATTTCGGTCGATCAGTTTGATCCACTGTATCGGTAGGGATTTATAAACACTCGAATACGATGTGTCGACACGATATGGTTTGAAAAGAGGGTAGATAAAAATAATTTTACCCAAAGTATATTCTGATATAGAGAAAATATATATATTGGAATTATAATATATTGGATATATTGGTTGTTATTATAATCGAGTAAGATTATAAATTGAAATGGATGTAAGTAACCAATCAGAAATCATATAAGAGAAACATATGAAATCCGATAAATTAAATCTGAATTTTTAATCAGAAATGTGAATTAAAACACTGGAAATTGGGAAAAGTGGTTGTAAATTTTTTTGGATTAAATATAAGAGAATTTAAAATCATGCGAGATTTTAGAAATGTTTTCCAAGCATTGGGAATAGTATTTTGAAATATATTTCAAAATGGAAGTGTTGCAATTTTCAAAAAGTGATAAAGTATTGAACTCACTTCGATAGCTGGAAAACATATTCCGTTGATGATCATGACATCATCGGTGTTCATTTTCGAGTTTGTAAGTGACGAATTACTACCAAAGATATTGTTTTTGAATTATTTTGAAAAAACAAGTTGTTTTGAAATTCCATAAAAGGATATTTGATTTTTGTAAAGGCTAAGCTATTTGAAATTCCCAGCTAAAGATTGTTTGAAATAAAAACAAATTAAATTAGAATTTGTAATAGCAAATTGAAATTTGAAATTGAATTGGATTAGAATGATATCGAGACAAATTTGATTTGTGAGATTTGAATCTGAAATGGCATTGGACTGGTGAGTTAGAGTTTGAAATCAAGAATGGAACTCGAATTTGAAATGGAATTTGAATTGGGTATATGCTGAATTAACAGCAGATGGAAAGATATAAGGATATGCCCGACAAAAAGGTACAAGTTTATATTTCTATTGGATATGAGATATATGAGCCGAATTGGCAAGCCGCTTGGCTGTTTGATTTTCTTTTGGGTTGGAGATAGCCTAGAGAGGCGAGTTGTAGTTTTACTGATTGACCAGTACAAAGGAGGAGTTGGCGAAATTTTTCGAAAATTTCGAGTGTTAGAAAATTTTCAAGATTTTACAAAATTTTCATTGATAAGAATTAATTAATATTTTAATTGAAATTAAATTGGTTCAGTGGAAACTGTAGTTAATAAATAAACAAATAAATTTTATCCCAGTTAATAGGGTTAGTTTTCTACCACAGCAATTTCAAGGACGAAATTATTTTAAGGGGGAAAGAATGTAATGTCCCGTATTTTTAAAGTTAAATAATTAATTTATTTAATTATTTAAATAATGGTTTAGAGATTTATATGGTCATTTAATTAAATAATATTGAATAATATAATAATATATTTATTTCTAAAATAGTTAGAAATAGTGAATTGACAATATAATGTGAACTGGATAACTTATAATATATATAATCCAGTATAGAGTTGAATTATATTAAAGAATATATTATTTAAACGAAGTTTGAACATATAATTATATTATAATTAAAATCGAGCTCGAAATGGCACTGTAGTTCGTTATTTGGCGATTTGAATTTCAACTGAATATACAGGGTCCGTTTTAAATTGGATTTCTATGAAACAAGAAACGTTCGGAGCTGGTGAAGTATATTTTTCTAAAGGAAGAGAAAAATCGGGATTTCATTGTGTAGATTTTGATTTATGTCCAAATCAAATTTCAGAAAAGTCGCTATCGAATTCCTTTGAAATTTATAGATATATATTTATATTATAATCAAATTTCATATCAATTTCCATGATTTTTGGATGTCGTGTGCGATCACATGGAATTTTTAAAAGGGCAAAAATGGATAAATTGATAAAAAAACAAAATATCTAGATATTTATTAATCCTATAAATACACCTTACTACTTCCTAAACCTAATTATCACGTTCTTTCCCTGATTGTAACACCCCACGTCCATTAATGTCACTCACAAAGGGAATGCATTAACTTCCATGGAGGTTTTAAGTGAATATAGAACATAAAAATTAAAACAAGACAGATAATAAGTAGTACTTGGAAATCTAAAACTTTATTTCATTGCAGCGGAAATTAAACATGTTTTGTTACATCATAAAACCATAAATCAGAGTCAAGTACAATATCCATCTTGATTAAACAAAATACATAATCCCATTACATAAATAGCCATTAAAGAAGATAACAAGCTGGACATTACTTCAACAGTCCAAGCTTTCCAAAAGAGAGATAAAGCAATCCAATCAAACTCCGCTAGAGCTGGGCCCACCCTGAGGACCTGGAGGGGGAAAATGGATAGAAATAGAGGGGGTCAGACATAAAGTCTGGCAAGTATGATAATTCTAACAATACTATTATCAAAATAACTAGACTAAGGCATAAGCTGGAAAACAAGGAAATGTCTATGAACTATTGGGTATGGAAGAGCAGATAAAGATAACGTTAAAGGCACACCTAATTACTAATGAATAATTACTACACTGCACCACACCAGTCACCCTCAAAGTTGATCCCACTTGCTTCACTTTGAAATTATATAAATAGCCTTGCGTACCCCTAGCTGACTACATAGGTGCCGCCTGCCCCTATCTCCGCTAGGTGTACCCCACTACCCACTTTCGATCGGCTCCCTACTCGTAGATACCCGTGTTGGCCCCATAGTGGGGTGTATCACTCCCCTAAAGTGGCAACCTGATACAGCTAAAGAACGCACGGCTTATACCTACACGATGCAACAACGTCTTACCTACCAGCCTGGGTCCACACACGCATATGAAACCCGTTGGACTTGCGTTGCCACCTCTAACCCGTTTGGCCTCTTATAGTCAAGCCCAGTATGCGTGTCCCGTCCTCGACTTGGGTCGAGCCCACAAAGATACGTTTGGGTTACTGGTTGAAATAGGCCCCCACAAGCTATCCACCTAAGCTTGTCCCCACTAGTATATCCCACTTAACCCTCTTCTTAGTCATGTTCATTTACATGTGTGTTTGGTTAAGTCTTACTAATCGTATTTCAAATGCCACTAAAGGCAACCACTAGATTCCTCATGCCACCCAAGGCACCTACTTAACCCCCATGTCCCACCTTACATGTTTATCTGGTTAAGTATTTCTTAATTCATTCAGGCCATAACCTCATAAAGACCTCTCACATTAGACTGGCATTTATGGCAGCTGGATTTGCCGGGCGGGTCCGGGCAGTCTTACACCATAAAAGAGTCTAACCTCGTGTCTTTACAACCGTTATGCTTTAATTTGGGCCTAGGACCTCTCACATTGGGATGACAATTGTGACTACTGGATTTGCCGGGCGGGTCCGGGCAGGTTTACGTCACAAACGATTCCAACCTCATGTCCTAAGCATTGATTATTACTTATAATCTTTTACCCCAGTTTAAAATATATCCCTATTCAAATCATTAATTAATTCTAATTTTAATGATGTCCATAATTGACTCAATTATGGCCATCCATTTATGGCATGCAAAATCATATCAATTGCATCCAATTTTCTCAATATTAAATCCTTAATTTTTACCCGTACCCGACGTTGTACGTTCGTATGTTTAATGTAAAATATACGTTAGACTCGAATAGTCTAACTCATATCATAAAAAGAAATTATCACAACAACAACATATACATATGACTAAAATAGATCTAATCATATAAAGGGTGAAACTTGCACGTGTGATAGATGTTCAACACCTAGACTTGCATAGGCAAAACTACAACTTGCATAAAACTACACATGTCATGGATCTAAAGGTGTCAACTTGTTTGGTTAAATGTCACAACTTACATAATATGATCATAATCTCATTTCATGTATAACCTGGCATATGTGGTTTATGCAACATAAGGATGGTGTGAACTAGCATCTAACACATAGAACTCACACATGTCATAGCATAATTCTAGATCTAAACAGATGTCATAATTCTAGATCTAAATAGATGTCATACAATATGTGAGATTATACATACTAATAAATCTAAACTTGCATAGGTACATGTGATTTATCATGTGAATCATCATAGCCCAAATATATATAATCAACATCATGATTCATAAGATAACTACAACATAATAACATCATGGCTTTGTAACATCGCAACTTAGCATAGAAACTTGCAACATATATAATATCATCATAGCATGATTTACAACATATAGGATATCATCATTACATAACATAGGATTTACAACATACATGATAGCATAAGGTTTACAACAACATATATGACAATTCACATCATTTTCTTATGATCCATATCATATCTTAATCTAATTAGTTTGCTAATAATCTTATTAAAATCATCATTCTCACAATTAGAAAAGAAAGAGAGTCTTGATTTGCTTTAGAGTTGAGTAGAATTAGAGTTTTGATAGCTTTCTTCCTTCTTAGTTGGCGGCGGCTACACTGAGTTCCATGGCGATGGCATGACGGCGGCTATTCTATTTTTCACGTGAATTTAGAGTGAGAGACTACCTAGGTATATATAGAGTTTAGGATTTATTTAGACCGTCAGATCAACTCAGAACTAACCTGAACCGTTAAATTAGCCAACTCAGCCCCAAAGACACATCAGCAACTCAAGATTGGGCTCAGCCAAAACCTGGCCGACCTGACCAGGTCGACACCCAGGTCGACTGCGTAGTCGACCTGGTCCCGGGGGTGTTGACTACCCAGTCGACTCCCCAGTCGACCTGGGTGCTAGGCGGGAAATTTCCCGCCTAGCCTGTTTGACTTCAAATTTTGAATTTTGAATTTTGAATTTTCTGAAACTTCCGATGGCATATCTCCTTCATACGAAGTCCAAATCACGCAAACTCGGGCTCTATTTCAACCAGAATTCCGAGACAAACACAATGGCGCAACCCATTTCCCACAATTCTCACGTCTAAGATTAGTTATTATTTAATTTGTGAATATTAATATTAACAGAATTACGGGGTGTTACACTGATCAAACAGAAGTCTATGCACTAAAATTCTCAGCCACCACAACTTCCTCATTTCAACGTGAGAAATTGGATCTTAGAAAATCCAAAACAAATCATATAAAATCTCTAAAATCATAATACATGTATGGATGGATTCAACAAGGAGGGAGCTTCATTTCTATATGATTTTTACAAGGAGCGATTCATATTTGGGGTACTGGGTTTCGACGGTCGAACCTAGGGTTCAAATCGTAGGAGTTTAGGAGCACCGATTGAAGTTTTAAGCACTTGTGTTGGATTTAGAGTGGAAATCTCGAGCTTATGTGCAGTTTTTGTGAAGCACGATGATGATTTTTTGTCGACGTTGTACTGTTCATATGTAAGTAGTCTCGAAGACGCACGGATGGAAATGAGATCGAGCTTCAGGCGGTTATGATGGAATCGAAGAGGAGATGAAGAGGAAGGTCATGGAATTTTTAGTTTGTCGAACAACGGCATGAGGTAAGAGAACGGGGTGGTAGAAATGGCCGGAATAGTGTACTGGAGCGACTATTTCAGGCCGACGTTGCAAGGATCAAGGTGAATTCGAGTTCAATGATTCCGATATGGAAGGGAGGAGTTTGCAATGAGAATGATCACGGTGATGTTTGTTTTGATGTTCGTATGAGGACGGAGGAGGAGGATATGGTGGAGAAAGTTCTTGAAACAGAGCAGTTGCGTCTAAGAAATTGGGGAAGAATGCTGTTCAGAACGGGTTGTAGGAGTTTAGGTGTGGTGGGCCTAAAGTTAGTGGGCTTGAAGAAGGGTAAGGCCCAACAAGTTTTAAACTATAATAACTTGTGTATTTAAACTATGTATAACTTCTAAAATCAATAACTTTTTCAGATGTGAACGGAATTGGGCAAAACAAGATCCGTTGGGATCGTATGGACGGTGGCTACACCATGGAACTGACTGGGAGCGAATCAGAGCTTGTTACAATTTATAGCAAAATAAATTGTCCGTCTGAATCAAGCGATGGTTATCATTATTAATGATGATCGTCCAATGTGAGTAAAACTCACCAACTCTGAACAGTTTTATTTTTATAACATATTCTTAGAACTGATAATTATCTGTTGATTGTTGTGTGTTAACTGTTTGGTTGACTTGCTTGTGTATTGGTTGAAATTATAGATAACGATATATATATATATATATATATATATATATATATATATATATATATCGTTAATCAAATATTGATTCTGTTTAGCAGAATGTTTCATATTGAAATGAAATCAATGTTAATTATATTGTTTAACATCTGTGATGCAGGGAAACAGGTTGGAGGGATCCAATTGGATCCCTAAATATTTATAATACTGTTCTGTTCATATATTGTAATATATGATGTGATATATAATCTGTTGTGGATTATGCGTGTTTGAATGATATCGATCACTGTTATTTGGTATTTTAAATACCGTAAGAAATACTGGGATGTAAAAAGGGGAATTTCAAAGTATATTTTGAAAATAAATTATTTATATAAAATCAATGGATTTTATATATAAAAGGAAAAGGATTTTTTAAAAGGAAATAATTATAAAATCAAAGAGATAGAAAGGAAAATATTTTTAAAAATAAATATAAAGGAAATTATTTGTAAAACAAATATAAAAGAAAATATTTGTAAAAACCAAATACAAAAGGAATATTTATTTGTTAAATAAATACAATTGAAATGGGATATTTATTTAAGTAATAAATAGAAGTATAAAAGGATTATTTATTTAGAAAATAAATAGAATAAATATAAAAGGAAAAAATTTACAAATAGAATTGAAAAAGAATTATTTATTTAGAAAATAAATAAAGAAAAAAAGGAATTATTTGATAAATAGATGGAGTTAAAAGGAAATATTAATATGAAATAGATATAGACAAATAGAAAACGAAGTATTTGTAATTGAATTGAGTTATCAAATATAAATTTATTTGAATAAGAGTTAGTCAATTAGAGTTAACCAGTTAGAGTTAATCAATTAGAATTAATCGATTAGAGTTAACCAGTTAGAGTTAATTAGACAGAGTTAACCAGTAAGAGTTAACCAAATAGAGTTAATTGAACGTAGTTAATCGAATTAGGATTAATTGAATATTTGTTATTCAATTAGAGTTCATTGAATATAGTTATTTGAGATAGAGTTAGTCAAACATAGTTATTCAGGATTAGCTGCCATTTCGTACGACTGCTAGCGTAATTCGCAGGGCTATAGATAGCCTACGGTGGTCAGATGTTTCCTGAGGGAATCAGGCGTAAACATTGTGATCGCTGCAATCTAGAGTCAAGCGAATGGAGTTAAATTGAATATTAGCCATTTGAAATAAAGTTAAAAACAGACTTAGTTATTCGAAGAGAGTTAGTCGAATATTAGTTATTCGAATAAGACTTAGTTGAATATTAGTTAATCAAATATAGTTTATTCGAATAGAGTTAAAGGAGTTAACGAATATAGTTTATTCGAAAGGAGTTAATCGAATATAGTTTACTCGAAAGGAGTTAAGTGATAAGAGCTAATGAATTAAAGTTAATCGATTTAAATTTAATGGAGTTAGGATTAATTGATTTGAGTTAATCGAGTTATATTTCGAAGTTAGATATTTCAGAAGTAGGAATTATAACACAATAGTTATAATCAGTGTTTTCAATAAAGAAGTGGATTCGTAAATAGAAACCGAGAGTTACGTAAGGAAGTTGTTAAAGATTTAGAAGGTGAATCTTGTCTATTTCGAAGTTAGAAATGTTGTTCAGTTAAGGTCTGAGAGGTAGTTATACCCCAACTTGATTGACTTCGTTTTTAACTAAGGAATGGTTAAGGTTCGATAGTGAAGGTTAATCAAGTGAATTTACTTAATGAGTGTAATGGTTTGAGTTGGCGTCGCGATGTTTGATTTAAACATCAGTTTAAATTAAATGAAGGAGTTTTGGAATGTTTCCCAAATAAGAATCAGAAATATTTTCTAATATAGAAAATAAGAAATGAGAGAAATGGAAATGTTTTCCAATGTTAATATCGTATATTTTCTAGATTTAGAAAATAAGAATTTCTATATATATATATATATATATGGAAATGGGTAAATGAATAAATTAACTATAAATTAAGTTAAGAGATAAATGATGATTGATGATGATCGATAGAATTTCCATCCGGAAGTAATATCGTTGGTTGTACACCTGACCGACTATCGAAGTTTTTGACCATTTTTCCGTTGTCATTATGGAGAGACCGGTTGGATTATTATCCGAGAACCACTCCGTATTGGCATAAGCGTTGCGAATCAAGTATGTTGAATATATTGAAGACGGAGTAAAGTGCAAGGGCTATTGTATAAATCTTAGGTAGAGATTGCCTAAGATGGATGTACTGAATAGTGCCTTCGGTTTGTCCTGTCCTAGGACAACTTAAATGGACGAATGTCTGACATAATATATCTGGTAGATCGCATAATTTGATCATTTCAAACGTATTTACGTTGGTGGCAAAGGAATTCATTTCTCTTAGCTTATACCCGGGGTATTTTTGAGGAAATCAATTTGTGATTTGACGGGTATGATAATGTGGCATTCAAAGTAAATGAAGACGTGATCTGTATAGAGATATGTTATCCCCTCATGCCTCATCAACTGGGAAATGACAGAAATCGGGCAGGCAGCTGGCTAAGTGGGCTGCACCCAATTAGGGTATATTGTCACCATCTAGATAATATCCATATTTGTACTTCTTTCAATTCTGAATCTCCCGGGAACGGTTATGTTGGAATACTAACCGAGGGGTGGCAATATATTCGATACATTCAAGAGAAATGAATGGTCGGTCATGTGCGACCGAGTTACAAGATGTTCTTGTTGAACTCAAGTGTATTGCTTCTAGAGTACACTGATCGGAAGGTGGATCCATACCTTGTCATAGTTGGAATCCATTCCCCAAATAAGAGCCCACGGTTTTGATTGTATATTATATATGTAGAACATTAGATGCAAGCGTTTCTGCTAGATTTCTATTTACTTGATCTAGACATTATTATAATATCAGACAAGTATCGTTTTAGAATTATTTTGGGTTATCGTAAGGTAAAAGCCATCCGTGTTTATGTATGGATCGGTTTTACGATTATCCTTTCTTTTAAAGAGATTTTAAAAGTTAAACAAATGATTTGAGTTTACTCACACCAGTCACATGACTGACCTAGAGTTTATTTTGTTTGTTTTCCCTAAACTCTAGGGCGCCCAATTTCGTACGGGAAGTAAAGTAGTCGGGATTCACAGATACTTGAAGAGCTGGAGCAGGAGGCTTCAGGATTATACAGTTATTGTAATTTCCGCTGTGTTGTAAGTGTTATACTCTAATAATGGTATTGTATACAGATACTGTTTCATTTCAAAGTTATGTTATGAAATATATTTATTCGTTCCGCTATGAGATTCGTCTTTACTCTGATGTTGTATGTTCTTCTCCTTCTTCTATTCTAAGTTTCTATCTTATCTATTCTCACCCTCTAATTTCTCTCATGGACTATCCGGTGTTTTCGATGCTTGAATAATCAACATGGTGTTATATGCCGATATTCAAGGTCGCAAAATCCCCGGGTCTTTACAGTGGTATCAGAGCTGAAGGTTAAGTTATTACCTTAGCTCTGTTGCGTGACTCAGTAGAGATGGGGTTAGTAATACCCTATATTGAGTTAGAGTGTATATATACGAGAGCATATTTGTTATTCAATATAAAATTGTTTTGTATTGTGGAAATTCATACGAGTAGTTAATGAATTTCGGTCGATCAGTTTGATCCACTGTATCGGTAGGGATTTATAAACACTCGAATACGATGGTTCGACACGATATGTTTTGAAAAGAGGGTAGATAAAAATAATTTTACCCAAATTATATTTTGATATAGAGAAAATATATATATTGAAATTATAATATATTGGATATATTGGTTGTTATTATAATCGACTAAGATTATAAATTGAAATGGATGTAAGTAACCAATCACAAATCATACAAGAGAAACATATGAAATCCGAAAAATTAAATCTGAATTTTTAATCAGAAATGGGAACTAAAACACTGGAAATTGGGAAAAGTGGTTGTAAATGATTTTGGGTTAAATATAAGAGAATTTTAAAATCCTGGGAGATTTTAGAAATGTTTTCCAAGCATTGGGAATAGTATTTTGAAATATATTTCAAAATGGAAGTGTTGTGATTTGAAAAACTGATATTGTATTGTACTCACTTCGATAGCTGGAAAATATATTCTGATGATGATCACGACATCACCGGTGTTCATTTTCGAGTATATAAGTAAAGGATTACTACCAAAGATATTGTTTTTGAATTGTTTTGAAAAAACAAGTTGTATTGAAATTCCAGAAAAGGATATTTGATTTTTGGAAAGGCTAAGCTATTTGAAACTCCCAAGTAAAGATTGTTTGAAATAAAAACAAATCAAATTAGAATTTGTAAAAGCAAATTGAAATTTGAAATTGAATTGGATTAGAATGATATCAAGGCAAATTGGATTTGTGAGAATTGTATCTGAAATGGTATTGGATTGGTGAGTTAGAGTTTGAAATCGAGAATGGAACTCGAATTTGAAATGGAATTTGACTTGGGTTTATGCTCAATTAACAGCAGACGGAAAGATATAAGAATATGCCCAACAAAAAGGTACAAGTTTATATTTCTATTGAACATGAGACTTATAAGCTGAATTGGCAAGCCGCTTGGCTATTTGATTTTCTTTTGGGTTGGAGATAGCCAGAGAGGCGAGTTGTAGTTTTACCGATTGACCAGTACAAAGGAGGTGCTGGCGAAATTTTTAGAAAATTTTGGTTTAGAAAATTTTCAGTATTTTTTAAAATTTTCATTGATAAGAGTTAATTAATATTTTAATTGAAATTAAATTGGTTCAGTGGAAAATGTAGTTAATAAATAAACAAATAAATTTTAACCCATTTAATAGGGTTAGTTTTCTACCTTAGCAATTTCGAGGACGAAATTATTTTAACGGGGGAAGAATGTAATGTCCCGTATTGTTACGGTTAAATAATTAATTTATTTAATTATTTAAATAATGGTTTATAGATTTATATGGTTGTTTAATTAAATAATATTGAATATTTAATTAATTTAAATAATATAATAATATAATTATTTCTGAAATAGTCAGAAATAGTGAATTGACAATATAATATGAGCTGGATAATTTATAATATATATAATCCAGTACAGAGTTGAATTATATTAACGAATATATTATTTAAATGAAGTTTGAACGTATAATTATATTATAATTAAAATCGAGCTCGAAATGGCGCTGCAGTTCGTTATTTGGAGATTTGAATTTCAACTGAATATACAGGGTCCGTTTTAAATCGGATTTCTGTGAAACAAGAAACGTTCGGAGCTGGTTAAGTATATTTTTCTAATGGAAGAGAAAAATATGGATTTTGTTGTGTAGATTTTGATTTATGTCCAAATCAAATTTTAGAAAAGTCGCTATGGAATTCCTTTGAAATTTATAAATATATATTTATATTATAAAAGGATTTTATATATAAATCGAATATCGATGTAACTGGGAATTTTGAAATATCGAGTTATAAATCCAATTGGAGCTGTATGATATTCTATTTGAATATATATGATAATATTTATTTTTAAATATTTAATTTAATTATTTTTAAATATATTTATATATTTAAATGGTCTATTTAGAGCTTTAAAAATAGCCAGTTTTGCAAACGACCTCAGAATTCGACGAAACTAATTTTGTTGGATCCGCAATGTTAAATTATTGCTAGATTTCACTTTCCGTGATTTTTAGAGTCAGTGTGTGGCCGTACGGATTTTTAATATGAAAAACAGTTAGTATTTCGAAGATTAAAAATACGTTGTGTGAGCAAACGGAGTCAGAATTCGACGAAACCAGTTTCGTTGGGTCTGTAATGTCGAACTCTAGTCACATCATACGCCTCATTCAAATCAGAATATTCTTTTAATAAAATATTCATATTATTAGGGAAAGTTTCCCATTGATTTTATCAAAGATAAATTCTTTTAAATTTATTCTTAAAACTTCTTTTTAAAGATTTATGAAAACTCCAATTTGGTTTTAATATCAAAAATCATTGCTTTATGATTACTCAACTTTTAAGAAATTAATCTTGTCTTTAACTGGGTTAAAGAACCAATGTCATTTAAAACATAATTCGCAATAAACCCAAAATCATTTTCCATTAAATATGGAATTTCCACAGAAATCAAATCAATATATATAATCGATATAAATTTCTGTATTAGACCGCTAATATAAACGGAATAATGGTAAATCCTTTTAAATTCAATATATAGTAACAGTCTTCTTTTACAGAAGCCTATCTCGATTATTATCGAATCGAATTTCCACTTAATTCCACTTTAATATATTAAAGTGGAAAACTTGACTTTGGAAAATTTCTTTCTAAATCTTGATAAGAAGACCTATAAATTCCAAATTATATTTTCACTATTAATTGGGTTAAAGAACAAATGTCGTTTAAAAACACAGTTCACGGTAAATCCAATCCACATATCATTTTATTCCAATTACTAAATATAATTGGAAACTCTAATAATCTTATTAAAAGATTTATTCTTTCCATACGGGGTTTAAGAACAGTGTTATTCAAGA
Organism: Allium sativum; assembly: GCA_030737875.1. Classification (NCBI taxonomy): domain Eukaryota; kingdom Viridiplantae; phylum Streptophyta; class Magnoliopsida; order Asparagales; family Amaryllidaceae; genus Allium; species Allium sativum. The sequence continues at coordinate 751,767,390 of CM060912.1, forward strand.
CACTATCCACGACAACCCAAAATCTAATTCTTTTATTTAATTCCAATTTAAATATTAGTTTAATTAGAAGACTTCATTAAATCTTAATTTAAAAGATTTTTCTAGTTGATAACTAGTTCATTTCAATAGAAATATATTTTATCTTTTGTCCATCCAAAAACGGACATAGAAATCATCATTTTATTCTTCGTTGAATATTATTTTAAAATATTCGTTATTTAAAAAATATTCTTTATATAAAAAGATTCTTTATGTAAAAATATTCTTTATATTACAATATTCTTTACTTTAAAATAATCTTTATATTACAATGTTCTTTATATTACAGTATCCTTTCTTTTAAAATATTCTTTATTCAAAATATACTTTATTTAAAATATTCTTTATTTAAAGGAAATCCTGAATCGGAATGCGACTCAATCAGTTACCATATAATTTCGGTCATATACATCGTATGTATATGAAAACAAATGATAGATAATCATCAAACCATCTATTCAACATATAGAGTGAAATTTTACAACCGTGTGAGAATTAAAATGAAATAATAACGCTCATCGCAGCTTGTCAATCTATCGAACGACATACAACTAAATATTGTGACTAGTGTATGTTAAATATCATCCCAATACTCGTGTGGGGTTTTAAGCCAACAACAGTTCATATAAATAAATAATTGGTTAATGAACTTAACCAATTTCTAATTTTGCTAGCATATTGATGACAATGAACAAAACATGTTATTTTATTCCTAATGCCGAATAACAATGTATTTTTCTCGTATCATTTTCCCTATACATTTCTAATGTCTAATAAAATGTAATTTATTTACATGTTATTATTGCTCATGACAAATAAAAGATAATTCATATTTTCTTTTATTTGTATGCAAATTTCTATTCTAAACTTTAACAAATAAAAAGAATTGTTTTATTTGTATGTTTAGTTCCAAATCATAACATATGAAATGCCTCTTTATTCTGTACACAAGTTCTAATGTAAAATTTGATAATACAAATGTCACTTGGATTTTCATGCAAATTCTATTATATAATTTAACAATAAATTGTCACTTAATTTTACATACAATTCTAATATATGTTACGACAAACAAAATGATTCTTATATTTAAATATAAATTCTAATGTAATTGTAATAACCTGGAAAATACGGGCCAATTTAAAAATTTTAAATTGGAAATTTCAAAGGAATTTGAACAATTGAAATAGAATATTTCAATAAAATAGTGAATTAGAAATAGTGAGTCAATTTGAAAATTTGAATTCAAACTTTGACTGACTGTGCAGGGTGGAAAATATAACGGATTTTAGCGAAACCAAAAATATTTGAATTTGTTTATCAATACCTTTCTAACAAATCTGAAAAATCGAAATTTCATAACGGGAATCAAAAGTTATGGCCGAATGAATTATTAGAAAGGTCGTTATATAAAATATATAGCCTGCAAAATTGATATTTTGCAAACGACCTCGGAATTCGACGAAACCACTTTTGTTGGGTCCGGGATGTCAAATTATTGCTAGGTTTCAAATTTCATAATTTTTGAAGCTAGTATGTGAGCGTAGCAAATGAAAATGTGTTTGGTCAATTTCAGTTAAATTGGATCGACCAGAAAATGGCCATTTTTCAAACGATCTCAGAATTCGACGAAACTAGTTTTGTTCGGACCGTAGCGTCAAAACATAGCTAGATTTATTTTTCTGGAATTTTTCGAATCAGTTTGTGGCCCTGGCAAATTGAAATGTACGTTCGGAGTTAAAAATTAAATGTTTTATACTTTAATTTGAAAAATAACTGACTGTAACAGTCGAATTGGCCAACGAAACATATCCCATTGTGTCCGGGATGGGGGTATTTAGCTAGGAACGACACTCGTTGGGTTTGAATTGGGGTTCGTATGGGAAAACCCTAATTTTCTGAATAATATATATATCGGCCAATCATAATTTTTCTTTCATAAATTAAAATAAAAAAAAAACCTCTGTAACCCTCGACTTCAACGGCGACGCGTGCTCCTTTCTTCCTGACGAGATTCCGACCGCCTCAGCCCTCTATCGCCGCCGCCACCACCTGCCATCGAACCGCCTCCTCCTCCTCTTCAAATCCGACCAACCCTCTCCACCTCTCGTCGCCTGTGCCGCCTGAATCGAGCCTAGGAAGTCGTCGACTTCCCATCGCCGCCCCGACCAGATCCGACCACCGAGCCACCCCAAACCGCCACCGACAGGACCGTCGCTCCTCTCTCTTCCACGTCAGCACCTCCGATCGTCCCCACGTGCCACGGATTTCGCGAAAACCGCAACCCTAGTTTCGAACCACTTAGAAAGGTGAGTCCTTTTTGATGTCTGCACTTTGAAAAATCATATCTTTTTGGTGTGTTGACGAAATTCGATGAAACAGGAAACATCGGGACCGCAAGGAAGCTCTCTACCACATAGAAGAAGCCGTTTATTTTTCTGAGTCATCTACGATTTTTAGCACTCCGCAAACCAATGTGAGAAAAATAAATTAAATGAATTTGAATGGAAAATGTCGTGTATAAATTATATAAGCGAAATATAAATTACACACGTGTTGTATACCTCATGTACATGCGTAATGTAAGCTATATAAGCGAAGTATGAATTATACATGCAAAGAATAATTGATATATGTGTTGAAATGCAAGTGAAATATAGCAATAATATATACATATAAATATATATACTCCCCTCGTCCACAAACCATGGACGATATTTATTGTTGTGAATTGGTGTGAAATATTGGATGAAAAATACGAATGGTTGAATAATTGTTTGTGGTTGAAAAATACCCATTGGTGATTGAAATGAATTGGAAATATTTGTGGAAATAAAAATAAAACATGCCGCCTGCGTGCAAACTAGATGCATGATCCCCATTATCAAAAACCGCGAGGTTTTAAGGTAGAGCGAGGAGCCGTACTAGGGACGGTGCCGGTTTTAACTACCATGCCGTTATGCTGTCGAAATTTTGAATAATATTCATGTGTTAGAATTATTTTCATATGTTGAAATTATCTTCATGCGTTGAAATTAAAGCCATATGCTGAAACTATATCCATGTGTGGAAATGTTCATGTGTTGAAAAGTGATGTGTGAAAATTAAATTCATTTGTGAATGAATGAAGTGTTTAAACAATAAAAATCACATTTTTATAATATATATGAAGTATGTAAAATATTCGCCTTATATATAAATAGTTTCAACAATAGAAAATTCCATCTTTCTTATATGAACAACATAAATAAAATATCCATGTATGGAAATGCTCATGTGTTGAGAAGTGTGTGTAGCGGAAAAGTTCATGTGTTGAATAAAAAGATCGAACAATAAAAATTACATTTTTATTGAAACTATGAAGTGTTGAAAACATTCATTTGTCGAATAAATATTTTAAATGATAAAAATATCATTTTTATCATATATGTGATATGCAAAAGATATGCGGACGTTGAAATAAATATTTGTGAATGAAATATTATTTTTAACATGCATAGGAACTAAATAAAATAGTCATGTGTTGAAATCTAATTTAGTTCGCCAAAATTATCATCTTTGAAATGTGAAGTGTTAAAAATAGCCACTTTTTCAAATAAATATGCATGAGTTGAAATATACATTAATTAGCTAATGATATGATTTTAGCCTATGCATGCAACATTAGAATGAATGGTGTTTTTAAACCAAAGTAAATCAAATATGAAGTTGAATGGAAAATGATAAGTGATAAAAATTGTATATATGTACATGCATATTTATCGAACAGGTTATAGCAAAGGGGCTAGAGAAGAGGAATAAAATTTTGTGCCCGACAAATAGGTACACATTTACTGTTTTGTTTGGGTGATGATTTTATGAGCCTGTTGGCTTTTTCTTTTTCTTTTTGACATGAGATGCCCATGTGGCTATTTGGGAATTTTCCCAGCCCCTCCCGTACAAAGGAGGTTATGGCGAAATTTTCCAAAATTTAAAGGCGTTAGTGAAATAATTGAAGTGAAAACGATATAGGAATTTTTATATGAACTATATTTATATAAATATATAAATATAAATAAAATTAAAACGAAACGTGGCCGTGCAGTTCGTGTTTTGAAACCGTGATTTCAAACGACTAGCGCGGGAAATTCGACCATTGGACTTTCCCGAAACCGCAACCGTTGGGTTCGCCTTGGAAATATCTTTCCAACGGCACCAACTTTGTGAAGATCCGACGGTTGGATTGTCTGGAATGTTTAATTCAAATCTGAAGAAAAACAGCGCCAGAAACGATTATATTTATATATATATAAAAAATATATAATTAAATTAAATCAAATAATGCTGTAGTTCGTAAATTGAAATCGTAACTTCAAATGGCTAGTGTGGAATATCCAACCGTCGGATTTTCTCAAAACTGAAACCGTTGGATTCGTTTTGAAATGACCTTTCTAATGATATAAAATTTGTGAAGATCCAACGGTTAGATTTTTAGATATGTGTAAAACAAAATTAGTGAAAAACAGCGCCAGTGCATCGGCATGACCTGAAACGTCGTTTAATTAAATATGTCGTTTTAAATTAAATAAAAATGGCGATATATCGTTATAAAATACTATAGACGATATAGAGTGGAAATAAACCAATTTCATTGTGTTTGCTTGATATGTGATGGTTGAATGTATTTAACATGAGAATTATAACTAAAGAACTGAAATGTGAATGTTGAATAGTCCAACCATGTGATAAAATGATTTGAAAATCTAAATATACGTGGATTATTTGAAAAGGCCGAGTTCATCTCATTTCAAATAATCGATCGACGTTGAGAAGTCGAAGACGGTTGAAGACCGACGATCTTCACACTTAATGGATGGGCGCTACTGATGCTCGTGATTGGAGTAGCTACCATGAAGGAGCTGAAGTAGTAGCCGTCCAGACATACTGTTGATTGTACGGATATGCGAGGAATTGGTGCCTCCGGTTTCGTTCAGACCCAGAACGGACTTGTAAATGGACTGTGTCTGACATTGGATTTTGTTCTGTTCTGATTGATCTCTGTTAAATATATATCTGTTTGGCGGCGGAGAATTTATTCTCTTGCTTAACGCCCTTCTCTGAGACGTACGAGCTCAGAGGTTATGTATTGATAGAAATCAGTCGCATGGAGTGGATTGCCTGTGTGGCACGCCTAAGTGGCATATGATCAAGGCTTCTGTTGCAAAGCAAAGTCTTGTGGTTGATGATCAAAGCATGGTCTGTGTGATGTAGCTTTGTGTATAACGTGAATTCATGAGCCTCACACCTCGGTATGAGTCAAAAACGGGAGAGTGACCGCAGGGAGAGCACGACGTTTCTTTCTAGCTAAGGTGGTGTCAGTGACCTACCAGCCCTGACATTATATATACTTTTCACCTATGTGGTTGTGGAATGCGAGGCGCCTCGATATAGGTCTGTAAGGACCGGGAAACGTGTGTTCAGGAATAACTAATCCTCAAAAGTAAGAGAGGACTGGCCCTGAAGATCCAAGGATCATAGTGGGGTCCTAGGACATTTGCTAGAGTGTCTCGAATCGGAGAGGAGCTTGCCCCTTGCCTTGACTCATGAAGGAATCCAATTTCCAATATGAAATATGCGAATGTTATTGTATTACTAGTATGGCGACATGATATATGGTACCCATGCCGTCTAGGATTGATATTTATGATGGAATTTGCTTTTAAAACATATATACATTAGTAATAATACCAAACACTTTTGTTTTATACGTAAGAAGCATTTTTGTCCATTATAAGGTAAAACTCTATCCTCCGGATGGCTTCATTTTATAAAAAGCATTGCGATGATTTAATCATTTACTTTATTTCATGCACTAGCACTCATTGGAGTAAACCCGTTCCGTGAAAGTGGCGTGGTCCTTTGATTTGCCTTATTATTATTGTTGTTAATAAGTTAAGTAGATTTCTCATACCAATCCCATGACTGACTCGTAGTTTGTTTCACCTTGCAAACTCGGGTGCCCTCATTTTCACACGGGCAGCCTAGTTACAGGTTTCTGATGCACTTTTGGCTCATGGCGAGGCTTGACTACACCGTGCTGACTTGGATTTTCTCCGCCATTATTGTATCTATATTATGATTCCGCTTTTGGCGATGTAGACTGATATTTATTTTGTGTACTCTTTATGTATGATTCCGCCTCAGGCGATGGTGACTGATTATGTATCATTATGCACTAAGTTGTATCCTGTACTGTGCTCTCTGATGAGATGATATCTATATGATTCCGCTGTCATATGTGTGTAAATTATTCTATTTTTTGTTTATGCTATTATCTGTGATATGCTAATGATGATTAATGTGTTATATTCCAATGATTATCCTTAACACCGTGTCACGGGGTTTTGGGATCGTCACAGTAAGTTTGCAAATAAAAATGATTTTTATATTTGCATATAAATTCTATTGTATGTTTGCAAATAAAAATGATTTTTATATTTGCATATAAATTCTAATGTATGTTATGCAAATAAAAGTTATTCTTATATTTGCATATAAATTCTAATGTATGTTATGCAAATAAAGGTGATTCTTATATTTGCATATAAATTCTAATGTATGTTAGGCAAATAAAGGTGGTTCTTATATTTGCATATAAATTCTAATGTATGTTATGCAAATAAAGGTGATTCTTATATTTGCATATAAATTATATTTCAACAAAATGTATAAAAAGTGATACATACATTTTGTTGTAACACAAACATATTTAACAAAAATGCTATTTGTGTTTAACTCTTTTATTTAACAAAAATGTGAATTTTATTTCATTTCAAATCTAATTAACAAAAATGTAATTTTTGTTTTCAACCATCATATTTAACAAAATGTAATTTTTGTTTCAACTATTATATTTTGAAAAAAATAACTAATTTGGTTCAACTAATCTATTTGGCCCAAAAGTGTTCATTTTGACAAAAATGTGTATTTCGATTCAACTAATCTATCTTGACAAAAGTGTATATTTTGACAAAAATACATGGTTTAATTCATCTAATCTATTTTGACAAAAATGAATATTTTGACAAAATGTATGTTTTGATTATACTAACCTATTTCAAAAAAACAATAAAGAGAGTGACTTTGTTTTGTTCACAAATCTATTTCAACAAAACAGTAAGAAGGATAACTTTGTTTTGTCGGCAATTCTAATTCAACAAAACAAATAAAAGTGTCATGTTTGTTTGTTTACATTTTTCTATTCAACCTAACAAATAAAAATGATAATTTTATTTGTTTACAATTTTTATTTTACAAAAACGATATTATAGTTTTAACACAAATCTATTTGACAAAAATGACAATTTGGTTTCAACTTTTACATTTGACAAAAGTGGAAAATTTGGTTTTAACTTTTATAACTCAAATTTATTTGACAAAAATGTAGTTTTGTTTAACTCTAACCTTACTTAACAAAAGTGAAATTTTTGTTAAGTTCAATCTTTTTATTGAAACTATGAGCAATAAAAATATAATTGTTCATATTAATTCTTTTTATTTAAACAAGTGAAAGTAAAAACATGATCTCTAATGCTTCTCTTTTCATTGCAACAAAATTGACAATAAAAATATAACTTTCTATTTTACTCTTTTTATTGTAACTAAAATAACAATAAAAATATATCTTTCATTCTATTCTTTTTATTATAATCTAAAATGATAATAAAAAACATATTTTCAATTCTACTCTTTTTATTGTATTTAACAAAGTGACAGCAACGATGATTTTTTTTATCATAATCTTTTTATTTAATGACAAACAAATTTTTGACAAAAACCATGTTTCATATAAACAATAAAAATGAATATTTTTATTGTAAAACTAATTTTGATAAAATCATGTTCTATGTAAACAATAGAAATGAGATTTTTAGTGTTAATCTAACTTTTGACAAAACAATAGAAATGATTATTTCTATTGTACATCTTAACTTTTGACACAACCACGTTTAATGTAAACAATAAAATTGAATATTTTATTGTTATTCTAAATTTAAACAAAACCATGTTTTAATGTGAACAATAAGATGAATATTTTATTCTTATTCTAATTTTTTGACATAACATTTCATTACTAGATGACAAATTCATTTACGTACATTTTCCTTTGTATTCTGATGACCAATAAAATAATATTTTATTTGTTTCATTTTCTAATCTAACTTAGTAAATAAAAATGATAATTTTATTTAAACCAAATGTGTAAAACTTGTTTCATCTATTTTATTTCTAACATGATATAATTGTTTTCATCTATTTTATAACAAACATGAATATTATATATTCTATATATACAATAAAAATATGGTTTTTATAGTATACACAAAAATGCTGACAAACATAAATACACACAATTCAATTCAGTGGTTCATCGCAATCACAAAACAAATCAATATTACAATAAATATATACCATATCAACATGAAATAAATATAAATTTCACACTATGATAAATAATTAATTTTATTTGAAAAATAGAGATCTCATCGTGATCGGTTTTCAGAAATCGTTCATGTTTATTTCTGAATTTCTATTCGCATTCAAATTTGGCTGAATTTCCAAAGTGCTCCGTTACAAATCTGGTCTGTTTCATTTTGTAGATCTCGGAAATACGATTCCAACGCATTCCGTTTCGTCGATTTCTCTTGTTGTATGACAAAGTTACAAACATTCATAGATTTGATTATATAAATAATATAATTAAAATATAATTAAGTTTTTAATTACATCATTATCCCTACTGTAATCTTCTCCCTCTCACTGTAACTTTCAGGGCATTCAATCCCATTGCCTCGCCTCCCTCTTTCCAAAAAGCACGCCACCCGTAGGGTTTAGGACCAGATCCAACTACTCCACGATGAAGGCCACCTCCAGAGCTTCCACCGCCTGTCCCCGCGCCGAGCTCGGCCCTCCGATGAACTCTGAATTTGTGCCCGACCGTCGCTGCTTTCAGGGAGAAATTTTCCCACTCCGTTGCTCTAAAACAATCATGACCGTTGGTCATGAAGATCTCATCGAGCTCTTTAGCATTCATTTTATAAGTTTTGTAAATCATTGAATAATCAAGAAGAAAAAGGGGAGGGAAAATCTGAAGACTCCGACCATTGAAATAAAAGATGGCGGCTGCGTTAGTTTCCTGATTAGGGTTTTTGAATATTTAGTGTTATTTATAATATTTAATTCATGAATTTTCAAAAAAAAAAAACCTTAACCGATATTAATTCTAAATTCAGTCCAACGAAAGTTGTACCTACCCAAATGCCCCCGTTCCGGATCCAATGGGCTAGGTCCCGTCAGCCCGTTTGACCATCTCAGCCCACTTTTCTTTATTCTAAAATATAAATCATTTATTTATTTAATTTGATTGTACATTTAAATTTACCGGGGCCACATACTAACTCTAAATATTACAGAAAAATTATTTCTATCTTTTTTTTGACGATACAGTCCTAACAAAACCAATTTTTTCAAATTCCAAGACCGTTTGAAAAATGGCCTTTTTCCGGTCGATCTGATTTGACTGAAATGGACAAAACACGTTTACTTTTGCCACGCTTACATATTAATTCTAAAAATTATGAAATATTAAATCTAGCAATAATTTGACATCCCTGTTCCAACAAAAGTGGTTTCGTCGAAAACAGAGGTCGTTTGAAAAATGACTATTTTTAAGGGCCATATGTTATATTAAAATATATATAAAAATTCTACAGCGAATTTTTTGAATTTTAAATTAGGCATAACTTTTGATTTCCGCTATGAAATTTCAATTTTTTGGATTCATTGGAAAGATATTTTTAAATAGATTTAAATATTTTTAGTTTCACTAAAATTCGATTTACTTTGCATCCTGTACAGTCAGTCAAAGTTCAAATTCAAAATTTCAGACTACCGCGCTGTTTCTAACTCCTTTTATAATTAAATAAATATATTCGTTTTAGCTTCGATTAAAATAAAATTTTCAATCATTATTATTAAAATAAATTATTTAAAATCCACTAAAATTTCTAAAATAAAAATTTTAAATTTGTTCCAAAATTCCGGGTTGTTACATGTGTCGTGTTTATGTGTGGTCGTGTCTTACGAGAATTCTATTATTTCAAAGGATTTCTAAAAGTTAAGCAAGTTGTTTGTGTTGTGAGTTTTATCACCGAAAGTATTCCGGACTGATTCGAGTTGATTTTGCTTTTCTTCAAAATGTGTTCGGGTTAGACCGAACATATTTCCAGGTTAGGTCTTACCTGGAGCTTTAGGAGAGGAGCCGAAGTCAAGTTGTATTCCCGTATTTTCTGGTTTTAATTTATTTTCACTGTGTATGTTGTATTTATTAGCATTGTGCTGATTTAGTTGGGTACTCTAATTTGTATCGTCATATATATACAATTTTCTCTTTGTGTAAAAAGCATTGAGATATTATATTTTATTCGTTCCGCCATGAGATCCTATTCTACTTTGATTCTGTAGTGTTGGTATTTTCTTTTTCTTCTTTTAATCTAACATTTCTTTCTTCTTTTTTTCTCACTCTCTAACCTTTTTCTCCTAACTATCCATTTTCCTGTTCCATCTGAGTTGGACATATGTGGTTAAATGTCAGCTTAAATAGTACGGAAAAGTCGGGTTGTCACATTTGAGGATAATAATAAGCATTGGCTAGAATTGTTAATGTTGGTTATATTGACATAAGCTTCATAAGGCATATGCTAAGAAACATGTAATGATCATAAAGTAAATTTTTCCCTTAAATATATATATATTGTCTTGATGTCCAAGACGTGGGAAATGTTTGCTTACAAAATTGTTATATGATATGTCCTTTGGAAAAATTCAGTAAATTATTTTAGGTGGTTACTTGCAAGTTTTGCCTCATATAATTTATCATTGTACATTATTTTTCAATTTGAAAAAGGTATTCCGATCAATACTATAATTTGTTATAATTCAATTGTGAGTGACAATGTATAATTAAACCATAATCCAATCTAACATGAGTAGAAAATTATAATGAATACACCAATAATATCTTGAAACTTAATAAATATCTATGACTATAATGTGACTATAGTCAAGCTAAGTCATGTAACAAACATAAATTTACATCCCTTGCGAACAATGTTGTATTTCAATGATATAGTATCGCATAAGTGTACAAAGTCATTTCAAGCGCATCAAAATAAAATTCATATATAAAAATTATAACATACTACTATAGTATATGTAAACTTATAGCAGTGAATATGCTAATGTTACTAGGGCATTGCTACTGCTATCACTTTCTGTAATGACTTGCCATTCTGACCGTGCCGAATCGACAAAACATGTCAGAGTCGAACTGTCCAAAACAACAGATTATTATTAACTTCTGGGGTAAATAGAATAAGTCACAGAATCACAGGACACAGATACTGAGCAATATAATATCTCGCAATGAAAAATACATAATACAATAGTAGTTCATGAAGCTACTAAATAAATTTTACATTAGGGTTTACATAAATACTACAACGAAAGTCAAATACAATGAATTTCCTAATACATAGATAAATGATGACAATATGAAACATAAACGACAAGAAACAGTTGAACTGGAATAACTGGATTGGTAGAAACAGGTGGGTGAAACCCAATATAAGCTCCAACCCCAAGGATGAATCTCGAAACTGGAATACTCGATCTGACCCGAGCAATAATGCAAAACAGAACAACTCGGATCAGGACTAACATTCTCATGGAAGTAAATCAACTCAAATGAAATGTTTGATGAAATACATTCAAATAATAAAGATTACCTCATAGTGGATGTATGCACGATTAGCCTAACACTATAAAATCTTCGTGTCACTTTATTTTATTGCGCTTTGTATCTGGTTTGCTTAACTGCTCTGTGATTATTATTGGATAATCGGGTATTGCGTTCAACTGACCAATGTGTGCCATATATTTCATTACAATTATATCAAACCTCCTAAATAGGAAAGAAAAGAATTGTCATTAGAATACCTTGTTCTATTTCATATGTCTAATTATATCCTAAGTGTCATATTCTTAATTTTATTTCATAAGAAATACATATATGCATTACTATTTCTTAAAGAAATATCTTTAGATATTTATTTGAAGAAATAATTTATATGTCATCTCATAATTTCCACAAAAGCCATATACATTATCTTGAATAGATTTGTATGTGAAACTAATAAAGTTGCATGTTTCTATAAAATTCCAAGTACCTGAAAGATACCATAATTTTGTTGTCAGTATATTTTTATTGTATTCTCCAAAAGAGATGTCTATATAAAATTATAAGTGTGTATTGTCCTCAATAAATAATTACAATTAATGTTCAATAAGTCATATTTGATATGTAATTGAAGAATGAAACAAAACAACTTGAAGTTGTGTATATAATTTGTTTAGATCAGAAGTTATGCAAAGTTCCAAACTAGAAGTTTTTAACAATATCATGCAATATTTTGGGGATTCACATTGATATTGAATGCAACAACCTGAAATTTTGGAAACAATTTAAAAATTATTTTTAATTTAATTTTATAAGAATTTACGATCAAAATTTAAAAATCGAGTTGATTTCAGCAAAATTTCAAAGGAACATTATTGAGGTGACCTCAGATTTCGATGAAACCTTTTCATTAAATCTGTAGCATTGAATAATGGTAGTGTTCAGCGTGTGCGAGAAGAAAACTCATGCTAAAATCGCACGTGAAATTTAACTAAAACACGTTCGAAAAATAAAACGGAAGGCCAAGCTAACTCGAAATCCGATGAAACTTATTTCGTTGGATCCAGAATTACGTTTATTGTCGGAATCCATAATTTCATGACAAACAGATTTTATATGCGGTCGTGCGATCAAAAGGCGCGAAGGTGAACCAGCACACTTTTACGTTAATTTTCAAAACAAAATGAAATGAAACGGAGCGCATTCAACAGGACAAGGTATTTTAGTTACGACCCATCAGATCGCGCCACCTCAGTGATTCGCTTAAGAATTGCTAATTTTGCAAAGAGGCCCTCCTCTTTTCTTTCTTTCTCTTCCATTTTCACTTTCCTCCCTCTCCTTCCTCCAATGGCCTCCCTCCTCCACCATTCCCCCTCCACCTGCGTCATTGACCTGCCACCACCACCCTCCACCTGCGCTAACCAGGTCAGGCCTCCCTCCGACTGTAAGCCCCTTTCACCAATTACTCCAAAACACTCGCTTTACTTCATTTTTACACTTTCCTCTATCTAAAATCCCATATTTACACCTCCTACACCACCACTGAGCCACGCAACATCCCCGTGGCCTTACTACCCTGCCATGCAGCAAAGGATAGTAGCTCGCTTGGGTCCCACAACCCTAAATTGCCTCGTTTCGGCCTCCGTTTTGCCTTAAAACTCAAATGCAAGTGTGTTAGTGAGTGTTCGTTTGTTCATTAGCAAGTTTAGATTGAAAAGGCGATATCTTTGGTGTTATAGCAAGTCTTAGAGAGCCTACTATGAATTACTGTGATGTTGGGATGCTTGGGGTGAGAATTTATCGCAAAAAATATATAGATTATGTAGTTAAAATCATAAATATGTTGCGAAGTGTTTTGTAGAAGCATATATGGAAAGTTTTAAAAATCATAGCTTTTTAATACGTTATCGGAATTCAGCAAAACAGAATGCTTTGGAACTGTATCGACGAGAGCTTCGCAATGTACCTAATTTGGATCAATTTTGGAGGTTGTGGCAATTTTTAGCAAAGGAAAAATGTGTAATGTAATCAATGATGTTTATCGCAATTTAGCGATAAACGACCAATGTGAGAGCTCTCACTCAAACTGATTTTTTTATAGTTATTATAATCATAACTGAATATATATTGATTGCCTAAGCTGGTTTTTATTTAGTTAATTATCATACATTGTTATATAGTATATGGTTGCTCACTTCACAAATTGCTTGCAAATCAGATAGATGAATGGATGATTAGTTGTGTTATGATTTGGATGTGACTTTGAGTTGATTAACATGTTCAAAACAATGTTAAAATAATTATGGTAGTTGAAATTGGATTAAACATCCATTTAAAAGCCAAATGACTTGTATAATTTCACCCATTTAAGTGATGTTGATTGGATTGAATAATAACTTGAAACGAATAAGTTATGATTAATTTTATGAATTTGTGGTTAATTTGAATTGGAGGAAAACCCCACATAGGTCATGAGATGATATTTGACTTTACACTTATCCTATGTGTTTAGTTGTATGTTAATCGGTTGATTGACAGGCTGATATAAGCGCTAATTGTTTGTTTAAGGCTTGTATGGAGGTAGTTGCACTCTGGACGTGAATTGGGTGTTTGATAGTTGTTTACAACTATTGCTGGATGCATATGATGAGTGTAATCCATATAAATTTATTTATATGGATATTGGCTGAGATTTCATTCCAATTCGGAATAAAACAGAATATTTTAATAATATAATATTCGATGGAAATGAAAGTTTGATTTTGACGTCCAATTTTGGATGGACGCAAAGATATAAAAACATGGATGAACTTTCGTAACTGAAAAAAATGACTTTGAAATAATTTTAATTCAATTTTGGTAAGTCGAATTTTATTATTTGAAATGAATAATTACCTTGTAAAGTGAAGTTTGATTAGGCCAGTTAGCCAATGCTTTAAAAGTGGTTTCCTTTTGAAATTTTTTTTGTTTATTTTTATTACGAATGGCCAGAGGTTTTGAGCTTAAAATAACATGTTTTAAAAAAAAAATTGTTTATTGAAATAATATCAAAATGATTTAATATTGAGATATTTGATTTTGAAAGGTAAATGATTGAAATAGTATTTCAAATGAAAGTTGTGAATAATTTATTTAAATCATTTTAGAAACATTTTTGATTTAATATTAATTATAAATCGAATTTGGGCTTGAGTAGGACATGTCTTGCAACGATAGTTCGCGAAATTCAACTCGTAACCTCGAATTGGCGTAACGGGAGATCCGACCATTGGATTTTCCTGAAATCGGAATCGTCGGGTTCGTATCGAAAAAATATTTCAAATGATAATAAGAGATTTAATATCCAATGGTAATATTTCAGTTTAAGTCCAAATTTGTTTTGAAAAAGGTCAATATGGATGCAGTTCGGTGGCCGATATTGGAAACCAACTTTAAGGGCCTTAATAAAATTATTGAAAATATGAATAAATTATGTTAAATCATAGTTAATGATTTAGAGAGTTTTTTGAATGAAATATTCCAAGTTTAAAAGGATAATAGATATTTTTATATGAATGAACTAGCTAACCATTAGAATAAAGAACCAAAAGGAATATGCGATGATTTCTCAAAGTACAGTCTAGTAGCACCAGTGAGATCTAAGTGGAAATTATTCCGTTAGGTGAGGGTTGGGAAGAACCAAAAGGAACATCGGGTATTTGACTAAGATTAGACGATGTTTTCTAAAATATCAGAAATCCTATGGTTTTAATTAACATATTGGATTGTTAATGGTTTTCATATAACTAGAAGTTTTCCAACATATAAATGGAAAGGATTTGATGGAAATTATCTTCGGAGGTTTCAGTATTGGATTCCGTGATTATATGAATATCGTTGAGGAATTAGGAAGATATAGATATCATTATTCCAAAATGATATATGTTAGTTTCAGAATTTGATATCAAATATAAGTCGATGCGATTTTTATTCAAAGCCTTGTATTTAATATGGAATTAGATTTTGGGTTTGTCGTTAATGGTGTCTTTAACAACACTATTCTTTAACCTAGCTGAGATGAAATTTATGTAATAAATCTTTTAAGTAAGATTTAATGGGGTTTTCTAATGTAATAAATTAAACTGGAGTTAAATGGAAGTTGATTTTTGGGTTTATTATGAACGATGTTTTAAATGACATTTGTCCTTTAACCCAAGTAAAGGTGGGATTAATTTCCTAAGGTTGTTTGAGACTGAAACTAAGTTGGAGTTTTAATGAATCTTTAATTGGACTGAAATGTGAATGGGGTAATTAAATTTACCGAATTCAAGAAGTGTTCGAGATGGAGTACCACCAGTTTTACTCCACACGATAGTTAAATCTTTAATTATATTTAGAGCGTTAAATGGTAATTAAATTCACTAATGACACGATGGGTGTTAGATATGGAGTTCTACCTGTTTTCTTCTTGGAATGAATAGGTTGGGATAATAAAATCGCTGGTTACTTTGGTAAGACTCGATAATCCCGACCAGGCGTATAGACCTTAATTTGGTATAAGATTGTGAAAAGATATTATAAAATATTTTGAAATGTTTTCAAAGGAAAAATTTAAATAAGGGGTTTAAATGAAAATAAATCTTTTATAAGATTTATGGGGTTAATTCCCATGTAAGGATTATTTGAATAAAAGGATATTCTAGACTGGAATGAGATCTTTGGTATGTTTATATGTCACATGTTTTAAAGATGCGTTGGTTATTTGGAAAGACCGAGTTTAACCCATTTTGAATAACTATTTCGAGGAGTAATAGTCAAAGATATGAAGATAGTGGTTGAAGGCTAGGGATCTTTACATCATTTGGATTATTACCGATTTCTCAATTGGGGATCGACAGGAAATGCGAGGGTCTCTCTCTTGTATTGGACATATAGGACGAGGAATAGGGTGCCTCTGGTTTCGTTCAGACCCAGAACGAGCTTGTAAATGGATTGTGTATCTAACACATTATTCTAGGCTGTATTAATTGATGTCTGTTAAATATATATCTGTTTGGTGGTAGAGAATTTATTCTCTTAGCTTAACACCCTTCTCTGAGACATACTAGCTTAGAGGTTATATATTGGCAGCTATCATTTGTATAGTCTGAGATGACTGTGTGGTATGCTGAGATGCATGGATCAAAGCTTTGTTGAAAAGTAGAGCTTTATAGATAATGATCAATGCATGGCCGATATAGCATAGCTTTGTGTATGGAATTAATTCGCGAGCTTCACTCCCCAGTATAAGCCAAAAACGGGATGAAGGACAACAGAGAAAGGGCATACGTTTCTTTCTAGATAGAAGTGATGCCATGGTATGGAGCTCATGCATTTTTACTTATGTGGATGTTGGAATTGAGGCGCCTCAGATATGGATGCACAACGCCAAAGTGGTCGACATACAGGCCAAGGTCGATGGACAAACTAAGAGGTCTGATAGGACCGAGGAACATTTTGTTTAGGAGTGAACCTAATCCACTGGGTAATTTGTGGGCCAGCTCTACCTCTCCAGGTGCACGTGCGCATGAGTCCTGCGACATATGCTAGAGTGTCTCGAATCGGAAGAAATATCCTTTTCCTTAGCTCATGACGGAATCCTATTTCCAATACGCGATTGTACGGTCTTAGTTGTAAACCTATATGGTGACACAATGGGATGGGGTACTATGCCATCTAAGATTGATACATTTATTTTTGATAGTGTTTTCCGCACTATACACTAGTAATAATATCAAGAATATTTGTTTTAAAGCGTATCAAGCATGTTTGGCTATTATAAGGTAAAACTCTATCCTCTGGCTTGCGTTGGATTGTGTGATGGGGCCTGAGTCTTATTACAACTTCGTTTTTCAAAAATCATTGTGTTGTTTTGTTTTAAACTAGTATTCATGTTGAGGAAATCCGTTCTATGTCACACTGTGTGGTCCCATGATTTTCCAACTTTTAAAAGTAAGGTTTAATAACTGTTTTTAGTTCTCACACTAGTCTTATGACTGACTCGGAGTTTATTATTTTCAACTAAACTCTAGGTGTCCATATTTTTCACATGGGCATTTAGTAGTTTTGGTTTTACAGATATTCTTTTTGCAGGATCCTGGATTATGGCTAGAGCTATGCTTTAGATTCTTTAGTAGCCTTCTGCTGATTAGTCTTTAAATTTCTATTGTAATGTAATTTATTAATCTCTGATATTTTTTGATGTGTATTATTTATTTGTACTCTAATATCTTGTACTTTAATGTAAATTATTGTAATAGCAATGAAATGTTCTCTTGGTCTATGTTCCAATGCGTTGTGTTCTCGTGACAACCGCGGATTTCTGTCTTTCGGATCGGACCTGTGCGGTTTACGGTCGATTCAAAGGGCGATGATTTTAAGGTCATTGCAGTTTGGTATGAGAGCTTTGGTTTACAAATCTCCTAGAATACGATACATTAGAACTGGATGAGAGAATTCATCAGGGGCAGGATTAGTAACATCCTTTAAGAATGACTCATTAGAGATAGGGTTAGTAATGCTCTAGAATGAGTTTGAAGAGTATTATGTATAAAAGAAAATGAATTAGTGAATTTATGAAAGTGAATTAGTTTTGAAATTATTTTATCTTATAATAAGTATTTAAGTATTTTGTTTAATATTGAAATTGGACTATCGAGTATAAGAAGATTTTGAATATACGCTTGGCCAACGTATTTACAAAGTCTAAATATCTGGGTGGATATAGAATCACAATCTAATCGCTCGGGGATAATTCTGATGATATGGCCACATCATTAGTGTTTATGTTCGTGTTTCGAAAGTGGGATGTCTATATGATTCCAATTGTCTGGTGTGGGAACCAAGAACTTAGTTAGAATTTAATGTTTGAGATTTGGATTTGAAAATATCTTTTTGAGTATATATAAAAGATATGTATTTGGAAAGTTAATTAACTAATTGATTGTGATGTGTGATAATTAGTTTAACTAATAAAAATATTGGAATGATAAAACCAATATGATAATGAAAGGTAAATTGCCAAATAAAATATAAAGTAGAACTGAATTGAAAATTAGTTCAAATTAGATGTGTATATATGTTGGGCAGGTTATTGACTGGAAGACAAGAAGAGAAATAAAATTGTATGCTCGACAAACATGTACATATTTACTGTATTGATCGAGTTTGGTAATTTTATGAGCCGATTGGCTTTTGGATTTTCTTTTTGGTTGATGAGGGCCTAGAGACACAAGTTGTAGTTTTACAGGTCGACTAGTACAAAGGAGGTTATTGCGATTTTTTTTTTGAAAATTTAAGGCATTGGCCAAATTTTGAGAAATTGGGAAGTTCTTAGAAACTGAAAAGTTAAAGAACTTAAGCTAGAACAAAGGTTGAGTTGACTAAGTAAACAACCTTCCAGCTTCATTTCTTTTTTAGGACGAAAAGTTTTTAAGTGGGGGAGATTTCGAAAACCCGCAATTTTGGAATCAATTTAATTTTTTTTATTTTTAAGAATTTATGATCAAATTTAAAAAATCAATTTTTTAATACTGATTTCAGTAAACTTTCAAAGGAACATTATTGAGATGACCCCGAATTTTGGTGAAGCTTTTTTTGTTGAATCCGTAGCGTCAAATAATGGTAGATTTCCAAATTTCTTGATCTTTGGAGCTAACGTGTGTTGTGCGAGAAGAAAAGGCATGCTAAATTCGCTCGTTGAAATTAAACCGAAACTCGTTTGGAAAATAAGACGGAAAGCCAAAAAAACTAGGAATCCAACGAAACCTATTCCGTTGGATCCGGAATTACGTTTATTATCAGAATCCAAAATTTCATGACAAACGGATTTGATATGTGGTCGTGTGATCAAAAGGCAGGAAGGTGAACTAGCACATTTTTATGTTAATCATTAAAAAAAATGAAACGAAAAGCATCCATTGGGTCAATGTGTTTTAGTTACGACTCACCAGATCGCGCCACCTCAGCGATCCACGTGAGGAGTGGTAATTTTGCAAAGAGACCCTCCTCTTTTCTTTCTTTCTTTCTTTCCTTCCTTCCTCTTCCATTTCAACTTTCCTACTTTTCCTTTCTCTAATGGCCTCCCCCCACCACCATTCCCCATCCACCTTCTACCACACCCCTCACAAGCGCCGACCAGGTCAGGCCCGTCTACCGGCAATGGCCCCCCATTTCAGCAAATACTGCAAAACACCCTCTTTACTTCATTTTTACACTTCCCTCCATCCAAGATCCCATCTTTACACCTCCTACACTGCCATCGTGCCACACAACAGCCCCATAGGCCCCACCATCCCGCGACGCAGTGAAGGACAACAACTCCCGTGGGTCCCACAGCCCCAAATTTCCCCGTTTCTCCCTCCATTTTGCCTTAAAACTCAAGTGCAAGTGTGTTAGTGAGTGTTCGTGTGTTTGTTATCAACTTTGGATCGAAAAGTCAAGATTTTTGGTGTTATACAAGTCGTAGAGAGCCTACAATGAAGTGTCGTGATGTTGGGATGCTTGGGGTGAGAATTACTCACTCAAAATATTTAGATTATGTAGTTAAAATTATAAATATGTTGTTAAGTGTTTGGTAGAAGCATATATATGGAAACTTGTAAAAGTCATAACTTTTACATACTTTACCGGAATTCAACGAAACAAGATGCATTGGAACCATATCGACAAGAGCTTCGCAACGAATTTAATTTGGAGTGATTTGGAGGTCATGGCAATTTTTGCGAAGGAAGAAAGTCCGATGTAATCAAGCGACGTTTATCGTAATTTAGCAATAAACGACCAATGTGAGAGCTCTCACTCAAATGATTCTTTTACAATTATTATAATCATAAATTAATATATATTGATTGCCTAAGCTAATTTTTATGTAGTTAACTATCACAAATTGTTATATGGTATATGGTAGCTCACATCACAAATTGCTTGCAAACCAGATGGATGAATGGACGATTTATTGTGTTATGATTTTGAGTTGATTAACATGTTCAAAAATTTGATAAAATATTTGTGGTAGTTGAAATTGGATTAAACATCCATTAACAAGTCAGACCACTTGTTTATGTTCACCCATTTAAGTGATATCGATTGGATTGAATAATAACTTAAAACAAATAACTTATGATTAATATCATGAATTTGTGGTTAAATTGAATTGGATGAAAATCCCGCACGGGCCTTGGGATGATATTTGACTTTGCACTTGTAACAACTCGGATTTTCAGAACCAATTTAAATTTTTTATTTTAGCTATTCTAATGTATTTAAAATGATTTATTTTAAATAATAATGACTAAAAATTTATTTTGATTGAAGTTAGAACAAATAAAGTTATTTTAATTATAAAATGAGCCTGAAATGGCGCAGCAGTTTGAAAATTCGATTTTAAGTTTCAAATGGATGTACAGGATTCAAAATAAATTGGATTTCAGAAAAACCAAAAATATTTGAATCTGTTTAATTATATCTTTCTAACGAATGTGAAAAATCTAGATTTCATAATGGGAATAAAAAGCTATGTCCAGTTTAAAATTCTGAATAGTCGCTATGGAATTTATATATTTTTTATATTATATCAAGCCCTTTAAAATATCCATTTATTATAGGACCTCCGTTTTCGACGAAACCACTTTGGTTGGATCCGGAATGTCAAATTATTGCTAGATTCCAATTTTCATAATTTTGGAATTAATTTGTGAGCGCGGTGAATTTAAACGTGTTTGGTCAATTCATTTTGAATTTAATGAACGGCAAAATGATCGTTTTTCAAACAGTCTCCAAATTCGATGAAATTAGTTTTGTTAGGACTGTATTGTCAAAACATAGCTAGATTTATTTTTCGGGAATTTTCGGAGTCAATGTGTGGCCCTGGTAAATTAAAATATACGTTAAAACCAATTTTGAATGTTATATTGATTTATATTTTAATTTGATGAAAACTGATCGTAACAGTCGAATCGGCTTAGAAACATTTCCCACTGTGTTCGGAATGGGGTAATTAGCTAGGGCGACAGTCGTTGGGTTCGATTTGGAGATCAAAAGAAAAAGTTACCTCTTGAAATGAAATTAAAATTAATATATATATTATATATACCCCCCATATTCTCTGACCCTAAATCGACAGAAAAGAGAAAAAAACAACGCGACTATTTCTTTGGAAAACCCGATCCCCTATCTCCCCTAATTCCCTAGCCCCCCGCTACGCACCGACCACCGCACCCTTCCCCTTGGAGTCGCACCACCTCAGCCTCCCCCTCCGATGTTCCTCTTCCTTCCTTCCTCAATTCGAATTCCCCAATCCCCTAAACCAAGAAATTGCACCCAACCCAGTCTGACTAAGGGTACCTTGGCCGCCACTGGCCACTGCGCCTCCCCCTGACCCCTCCGACGAACCCCACGCCACCCTCCTCTCCTTTCACCTGCGTTGCGCAGGCTCCTGCATAAAAAAAGAAAAAAAAACGCAAGTCAGCTAACACCAGCGCCGGAGCAACCCTAGTCGACGCAGCAGCCTAAACCACTGTCTACGCCTTCATACTCTCGAGAAAAGGTGTCTACGTATATAGATTTGATTTGAAAATATGTTTTTTTATTATATATGTAGCGATATAAAAATGTGATTTTTCTTTATTTAGTAGCAAAATAAATTTTTGATTTTTATACATATGAATAGCGAATAAAAATTTGATTTTTATATATATAAATAGCGAATAAAATTTTGATTTTTATATATATGAATAGCGAATAAAAATTTTATTTTTATATATATGAATAGCGAATAAAAATTTGATTTTTATATATATGAATAGCGAATAAAAGTTCGATTTTTATATATATGTAGTGATATAAAAATATGATTTTTTATGTATGTAATAACGAAATAAAATTTTGATTTTTAATGTAAATAGCGTTGTCTAAAAATGTAATTTTTAATGTAAACTACGTGAAACAAATTGCTTTGAAATCACAGAGAAGAACACGACGCGTTGAAACAAATCCAAATCCAAACAGTTCAATTAAAGAATGGCGCAGTCGAAATCAAAGGTGAAAACTCCTTCTCACTTTATTTATTTTACAATTAAAAATATTCTAGGATGCAGACGAGGCTTAGAAGCCCCTGACACTATTTATTATACAAACCAAATTATGTGATTTGAATTATATGGAGTTCAACACTCGAATATTCATAATCACATAATTGAAAGCGATGTACGGATATCACCGACACATGGATTTCATACTCCGCGATTAACCACTTATGGCGCCGTAAATGGCATTTAGTTGAGTATTTATTTATTTGGATGTTCTGCGTGATTTGATTATAATTGTGAATTGATTGAAATTGGTTTGTGTATGGCGCTAGCCAGTATTAGGTGAGGTATAAGGCTAGACCTTATTCCGGTTCTAGTATCGTGCCGTTATGCTGCTGAAATTTTATAAAAAGCATTAGAAAAAATTTAGCAAGTTGAAAATATTATTTTTAGCTTATAACGGCGATAAATAAAATAATGTTTGGATAGTTAAAAACAAGTTTACACATCCATTTACAAGTCGAACGACTTGTTTATGCTCGCCTATTTTTGTGATATCGATTGGGACGATAATTTTACACATCTCCCAACTGCACAAATAATATTCAGTATTTGTTGGTTGAAACCCTGCACGGGTATTGGGATAATATTTGATGTACACTAATCCTAATTGTTTAGTTGTATGTCAATTGATTGGTTGACAGACTGTTGTAAGCATTAATTATTTATATTTAATGCTTATGCAGTTGTGTAGTGCACTCTGGCTGATGGTTGATTGTTTATCGTTGTTGTGGTATACATGTGTTGTGTGAAATCCATATAAATAACAATATATGGTAAGTGGTTGCACCTGATTCTAATTTAGAAAGAACGAAAATTTTAAAATAACGAAAATTTTAAAATAATATTCAGAAATGGATCAAAATATGGTTTTGATGTCCGATTTGGGATGTACATGAAAATATTGAAATATATGAAGCCGTGTTGATAAGATTTGCGCCATTTTAACGCAAATGATATTTATATCGAATTTGTTCTTTTTGTATAATGAATATCGAAAAGGAAATAATTTCAAAATCTGATATTTTGAAAATATTATCATTTAAATATTATAATGATATGGAATATTCAATTTTGATTCAAAATTAAAAATAAAGTTGAAATCGTTTTTAAAAAGAATTTAAAACAATTTATAAAATACGTTTTAAATGGAAATCGATGAAATATATATAATATATATATATATAATATATTATATTTAATGACTTGAATAGAATGCGCCGCGTCACGACTATTTGCGAATTTCAACCATTGACTTCGAATTGACATTACGGGAGATCCGACCATCGGATTCTCCTAAAACTGGAACCGTTGGGTTTGTATTAAAAGAGCTTTCCAACGAATATAAGAGATTTGAAATCTAACAGTTGGATTTGGAATTATGTCTAAATCAAATTTGGAAAAGGTCGTTGTAAGTGCAGTTCAATGACCGTTTATGGAAATCGACTGAAAGGGCCTTAATAATATTATTAAAAATATTAATAATATGTGTAAAATTATAGTAAATGATATGGATGAAAAATTCCATGTTTGTAGAGATAAAAATATTTTTTTATCAAAATGAACTACTTATTAACTAGATTTTAAATCCAATAATTTTTAAATAAAATAAATTGGATTTGTGAATAGTTTAATATAACCAGAATTTCCATTATATTAATTGGAATGGATTTAAATTGAAATCATCTTCGAAATATTTTGATATTAGATTCCATGATTATACGGATATTGTTAAGGGAATTTGGAAGATATATATATATATATATATATATATATATAATTATTCCCAAAATGATATTTGTTGGTTTCAGAATTTGATATTGAATATAAGCCAGTATAATTTCTATTCAGAGCCTTGTATTTGATATCCAATTGGATTTTGGGTTTGTCGTGAATGGTGTCTTAAATAACACTTCTTAAACCCAGTTGAGAAAGGAATAAATATTTTAATTAAGATTTAGTGAAGTTTTCCAATTTATTAATATTTAATTGGAATTGAATAAATGAATTGGATTTTGGATTTGTCGTGAATAGTGTCTTAAATAACACTGTTCTTAAACCCCATGTGAAAAGAATAAATCTTTTAATTAAGATTATTAGAGTTTTGTGTTATATTTAGTAACTGGAATAAAATGGAATGGATCGCTCATACTGGCGAGCATAGCGAAGCTTAGAGGGAGATTGATCCAAGAAAAGCCAACACGGGGGAAAACAGTGTGGCACCAACTGAGGGCACCATCTCCATTCCAGTGTACGATAAAGATCTAGACCGAGCCTTAAATATAGGTTCCCGGCTGGGCCTAAAGTTGCAGAAGGATTTGATATTGTTTATAAAAGCAAATGTGGATGTTTTCGCTTGGATGCATTCCGACATGTGCGGAATATCACCAGATGTAATTGTTCATAAGTTGAATATTAATCCCAGTTTGACTCTTGTAAAATAAAAAAGACGAATCCAAGGACTTGAAAGATCTGTGGCACTAAAAGAAGAAGTAGACCGACTATTCAAAAATAACTTTATACGAGAATATACATATCCTGATTGGGTTTCAAATCCGGTCCTTGTTTAGAAGTACACACGTAAATGGAGAGTATGCATAGATTATTCATATCTTAACAAGGCATGTCCCAAAGATAGTTTTCCACTACCCCGAATTGATCAACTTGTTAATGCAACTGCGGGGCATGAACTGTTATCTTTTATGGATTTATATTCCACGTATAACCAAATCATGATGCATAAGCTAGATGAGGAGAACACAAGTTTCATAACCGATAAAGGCCTATATTGCTACAAAGTTATGCTGTTTGGACTCAAGAATGCGGAAGCAACCTACCAGCGCCTTGTGAATTCCATGTTCAAATCCCAAATTGGGAACATTATGGACGTTTATGTAGATGATATGCTAGTAAAGTCAAAGGAAGCCGAAGATCACCTGGAGAATCTAACTGAAATGTTTCATATCCTTAGAACATATGTCATGAAGCTAAATCCTCTTAAATGCTCATTTGGAGTTTCATCGGGAAAATTTCTCAGGTTCATGGTCAACGCTAGGGGCATTGAGGCGAATCCTTCCTAAGTCACGGCCTTACAGGAAATGTGAGCTCCAAGGACAAAGAAAGAGCTTCAAAGCTTGAATGGCAAAGTTGCTGCCCTTAACCAATTTATCTCAAAGGCAACAAATCGGTGCATCCCGCTTTTCGATGCTTTGAAGAAGGGAAAGAAAGAGTTTTAGTGGACTCCTAAATGTCAAACTATCTTCGAAGAGTTGATTAAGCACATGGAGTCACCACTAATGCTTTTTAAACCAAGAGATGGAGAAGAGCTATTCCTATATTTAGCTGTCTCATTACATGCCTTGAGCGCTATCCTTGTCCGAGAAGATGCCAAGGTCCAATGGTCGGTCTATTACATTAGTAAGTGGCTTGCTGGGGCAGAGTTAAACTATTCAAAGTTGGAAAAACTTGCATGTTGTCTGCTTATCGCCTCAAAGAAGTTTAGACCACACTTCTAATCCCATCCTATAAAAGTTCTCACCAATCAATCGCTAAGGCAAGTTCTTTTCCGCCTAGAAACTTCGGGAAGGTTATTGTAGTGAAATATTGAGCTTAGCCAATATGACATCAGTTATCACCCTCGAAGAGCTATTAATGGGCAAGCCTTAGCGATTTCACCGCCGAATTTATGGACAGGGGAGAGGAAATTGAAGAACCAACAAGACAATGCCAAGTTGGGAACTATACTTTGACGGGTCCAGAAATGACTATTTCTCGCGGGCCAGAGATGTCTTAGAAACTCCAAATGGCCATTCTCTATGTTATGCCTTAAGATTGGAGTTCCCATCGACAAATAATGAGGCCAAATATGAAGCATTAATAACAGGGCTAAAATTAGCAAAGGAGTTGAATCTAAAAACCTTACAAATCTTTAGTGATTCCCAACTGGTAGTGTGTCAAGTCCTCAAAGAGTTCCAGACTAAAGTTGGAAACCTTCCTTCTTATCTGATCAAATCCATGGAACTTCTCAACGACCTCAACCATTAAACGATATCTCACATTCCAAGGAAAGAAATTTCAAAGCAGACTCTCTCGCCAAATATGCCAGTTCTTTAGATGCGCAGTTACTCGGCCTTATTCCTGTAGAAGTCCTTTCAACTCCTGCCATTGAGGAAGCAGATGTTGACTGGATCATAGAGACGGTTGAGGATCCCATGTCATGGATGACTCCGATCAAGGAATATATCCTCAATGGGACCCTCCTCGAAGAGTAGAAAAAGCAAAGAAAGATACTACACAAAGCTCCGTTATACCTAATCCAAGATGAGAGGTTGTATAGGCGAAGATTCTCCATGCCACTACTGCGATGTGTAACCAAAGAGGAATCAAAAGCGATCTTGGTAGAATTACATGAAGGAGATTGCGGAGGTCACATAGGCGGTCAAATACTAGCCAAGAAAATTCTGCGGTATGGCTACTTTTGGCCCGATGTGAACCTAGATGCCATGACCTACGTTATAAAGTGTGATAGACGCCAAAGATTTGCAAAAATTCCAAGAGCGCCTCCCACTGAATTGACTCAAATGGTCAGCCCATGGCCATTTTCCGCTTGGGGCATAGACTTGATCGGAGCATTACCTACAGCTAAATCAAATATGAAGTACGCTATAGTAGCAGTTAACTATTTCACTAAATGGGTTGAAGATGAACCACTAGCTGTGAATACTTCAAAGAAGGTGATCAATTTCGTCCTAGAGAACATCATTTGCAAGGTTGGGGTGCCATAGAAAATAAACACCGATAACGAAACTCAATTTAAGAGCACTGAATTCTTAGACTTCTGCGCTAAGTACAAGATTAAGAAAAGCTATTCAGCCGTTGCTCATCTGCAGACCAACGAGCAAGTAGAAGCACTCAACAAAATTATGAAATAAACCATCAAGAGGCGTCTTAAAAAATCCAAAGATGCTTGGGTAGACGAGCTTTCGCTTGCACTATGGGCATATCGTACCACCCACAAAACTGCGATAGGGCACACTCCATTCTCACTTGCGTTTGGATCCGAGGCTATGATCCCAGTAGAACTAGAGGTTCCAACTCATAGAAGAATCCACTTCAACCAGGAAGAGAATGAGAGACTACAGCTCGAAGCACTCGATTTGCTTGAAGAAAAAAGAAGAAAAGTAGAACTCAGAGTCATGGCACATCAGAGAAGAAGAGCTCGTCATTTCAATACTAAAGTAAAACGTAGAACCTTCCAAGTTGGGGACCTTGTTATGAAAAGGATCATGATAGGAACTGGGATACTTGGACCCAACTGGGAGGGGGCATATATGATTAGCCAAAGATTCTAAAATGGTACATTTGAGTTGAAAACGACAGATGGAGTCCAACTTCCGAGAGCGTGGAATGCTATACACCTCCGTCACTACTTCACTTAATGTTTCTTTCATATGTTCTGAAAAAGTTGTAAATATCATGCATTGTAAATACCATGCAGCATTATTACAAGTTACGTACATATTAACGAAAGGAATTACTTTACTTGCCAAAATCGTACAATTCACAAACTGTTTGCTAAGATTCGATTTTGATTGCAGGTCCTTTAAAAGAGCATTGATGCATTTATGACCCAATATAACCTAGTGATCATTACAGCACATCCCGATTGGGATAGCTCAAATACTCAATCCTTAACATTTAAAACATCATTCGCAACAAATACGAAAGGTGTGAAGCACGACATCATAAAGAGGGGATTCCAGGAATTAAGTGGTCAAATGAAGCAGCGTTCGAGCTATAAATGAAGCTGTAAGTTTCATTAAAGGGGCACCTTCTTACTGGAAAGGTTTCAGGCCCTAGTTCTAACAAATCATGGTAAACCCCGATGAATGAACTAGTGTCCGCCCCATGAGACAACGCAATTTTAAAACCAAAGACCTCCCCGAGGGGCACCCAGTTGATTGCCGACACCATTGATACATGGCCGGATTGCGATAAACACTGGGCTTTAAAACCAATGACCTCCCCAAGGGGCACTCGATTTGTTGTTGACGCCATTAATACATGGCTGGATAGCGATATAAACACTGGGTTTTGAAAGACCCCTTTGGGGGCATCCGACCAGATGTTGGATCCACTAAATCCAACTATTTATTCTGGGTCTTCCAAATCCAGTTACTGACAGACTTTAAAAGAACCCTGCTAGGGAATCTAATCATATGTCGGGTCTTCTAAATTCGGTTAGTGATGGACCCAACCTTTTTGAAGGCGCCCTACAAATTCTACAAGTGGCTGAGTCATTCAGTCACAATGAATAACAGGTTTGCAGATACCTCTTCGGAGGAGCGGAATATAAGACCTCTTTAGGGACATATGTTCAAATCTAGTCGACCTTTTCGAAGGCACCCTACAAATTCTACAAGTGGAAAATAATGGGTTTGCAGATGCCTCTTCGGAGGAGCAGAATATAAGACCTTTTCGAGGGCATATGTTCAAATCTAATCTCCGAAGGGCCTGGGTTACCAGGCTAGCGAAAAATATGATTGAATATATAAAATATAAGACCTCTCGAGCAAGGGCACAAAAAAAGAAATTCATCTCCAAAAAAGGCATGAGTAGGATCGATTAAACTGGAAGCCTTTGATCGTAATCATGCCATGGAATACAACAAAGGCAAATACACATGATCAAATGATTCCAAATAATGTCGGTCAAATAATGTCGCACCTAATCTTTAAAGTCCATGACAAATTTTGGTATGGGTGCATTACCACCGCATTAATGGTACTCACTTCTTAAGACATTCCACAAACTTGTCATAACTTTGAAATTAAAGGTTCGACATTCGCAAGGACCAATTTGACCAACAAAGCGAAGCTTTGAAATGACAAAGACAAAATTGATAGCCCTGATGCTGCGATGAGCATAAAGGCGGCTATTCATAAAAATATCATAAAATGCCTTAGTCAAAATCAAAGAGATCCAGCGAAATTGGTCAAGTTAGGTCCAACCAATAATGATTCGTGTTTACAATTGAAAAATCAACTTTCCAAAAGTTCCACGAAATCATTTCAATACAAAGTATTGCAATAACAAATGACTTGTAGTGTAAAAATTTTGTGTTGAAAGCATGAAAAGAAAACAAGTGTAGAATGCAAAGCTTAAGAACAATAAGCAGAACACAGTTTCATTTCAGCAACATAGAATCAGATCACAAGATTGCAAGTCAAGTACAAGGCATTAGACAAAAAAGTGCGCAAAGTAACCAGTGTAAAAGTAGTAAGCGAGGGTCGGCACCTGCATATACAACCGGTCTGAACGCAGTACATAAAAAGAAAATGACAAGAAATAAAGGAAACTGGTTGTAAGCACTATTTCTTCTTTCCATTCTTTGGATCCCCGAACCTCAAACCCAGACTGTCAACATTGGAAAGAGGAGACAGACCAGGTAATTGGCCTCCACCTTTGATCGTCGGACCATTGGGGCTTTTTTGAGAGGATATAGTGATGACCTTTTCCTTCTTCTTCTTCTTCTTAGTAATCACCTTCTTTCCTTTTCGGCCTGATGGTGTTCCTCGCTTTCCTTGAGTTTCAATGTCTTGTGCCGGGGTTTCACCAGTTTGCTCAGAATCTTCCTCACTTGGAAGGTAATAATCATCATCGTCCAATTCAGCAATTGCACCAATCTTTGTATCATGTGACCCCGAGGTCTTAGCATCAAGCAAAGATTCATCACCCGAATAGGGAGTATAGGTTGGAGCAAGAGGTGTCGATATCAGGGTCGAATCGGTGATCATAGCTTCAGTCATCATAGCGGTAAATCCACCAGAAGGAAGCTTAGGTGAAATCAAACCTAAGACAGACAAACAATGAGCATAGTATGCGGTTGTACTAGGAGAAGGGCATGGATAGTCTAAGTTTGGTATAATTTGAACAACTTCAATTTTACCTCCAGCTGTAAGACTCGCCTCAATATTCCTGTGCGCTTCGATCTCGAACCCACCTGCATCAGAGATACCATCACCATCGTCATCTTCGCCTTTGTCTTTTTAAGAAGCAGGAAGATCAGCGAGAGTCAGTGGACCAGAGGCCTCAAAATTGGTAGTGATTGCATGGGCTTCAGCATTCGTATCTCGAACGGGTTCTCCCGAAGACCTGGCCTTGTCATTAAGGAAGCCCTTTGCCGCTGCCAAGTTAGCCTTCCCCATGATCAAAGCATCACGAGACTCTGGATCTAGGAGGTATTCAATGAGATCGTCTTCACTACAATCGCCTTTGTTAATCTCCAGAATTCGCTTCCAGACAAGAGCCAGAGTGAACTCAAATTTTCTCTCTAATTAGCATAAACTCCCTTTGTTCATAACACTGTAGACATAAACACTGAACAAGGAAGCGTCAACCTCCAAGCGGGCCTTTTCAAGATCAGCAACAGCATTAAGCTTTTCTTCCTCAAGGGCTTATTGTGTTGAGGAAATAGGTGTACTTAGGGAAGAAATCCTCTCATGAAGGGTAATGTTATCTTGTCTTAAAGCAAAAGAAATATTTTTCTCTTTAGCCAGTTGGGATTCGGCAAACTTTTGAGCAATTTGTGCTCCTCGAGCTTGTTTCTCAATCGCATCTTCTCTTTGTTTGGCGGTGGCAAGTTCTTCTTTAAGCCTGGAAACCTCATCCTCTAAGTCCTTTCTCGAACCTTGAGATTTAGTGCGTGGATTAAAGTAATCTTTTCATTCCCCAACAATTCAGTGTAGTCAAGACGGGTTGAGTTAAGCCTTTGGAGGTCATTGACAAATATATTCCACTCAGTAAGGTGTTTTTCGACATGTTCCTTTAGTCTGTCTAATTTAACCTCAGCCTGGCTTCTGGCAACATCGTATTGAGTAACCATACTGCTTTTGGTACTAGTTATTTCCTCGAGAAGACCTCGTTTGTCATTGGGATGCAAATCCGCATTAAAGTGCATTCGTCTTAAATCCCAACCGTGAAAGCGCTCAGCAAGCATTAAACTGGTCGAGCTTATCTGATAGCAGGGCCTGTCCATGATTACCTGTAGATCAAAAGAAGTAGGAGTCGCCATAGGTGGAGCCAAAGGTGTGCTATCATCAATGTTTTGAATGTCTGGCATTGAGTAATCGAACATTGGAAGTTTTTCCAATTTACGATGCTTCTCATGGCCACTGTCATCCTTACCGCTCACCCCCCTCTTCTTATGGTACTTCTTCTACATTCCCTACTCTTTCCTCTCCTGAGCTTTAAGAATTTCAAAATGATCATGCCCTCCACTTCATTTGTTGATTAGTCTCAATAAGATCACCAATATGGTGGGGTTGATAGGAATGTAGCGGGTGTTGTGAGTATTTTGAATGTTGCGAAGGACGAGATTTATTTAAAAAATGCTTTGGGTCATGTCAGCTTATCACTTCATTGAAATCTTTCATGAATGAAGACTTCGGCATTGTTTTTGTACCTGAGGAAAAAGATATGACAAGAATTTAGTGATCACATCAATGAAGGCTAAGACAAGTTTAGAAAGAAAAATACAAAGAACAAGTAAGCAATGGAAAAGGTAAACGCTTGTCAGTGCGTATCTATCGACGAACCAGTTTTCATAGTTTGTTCTAAGGCTGGCTGAGCGGTAAGAGATCTGACTACATTTTCTATTCTCATGATTTGAGGTTTGGGAGGATAAATAACAACCCTGGATAATGTCTCTGGCTGAACTAAGGTCACTTAAGTTCTTAAAAAATCCGTAGAACTCTCACCTTAAGTAACTTGGACAATATGACCTTTGTCAAACTTATCTGCAGCATTCTTAGATGGGGATTCCATGTCCCCGGAATGTTTGACCATCGGATCAGAAGGAGTTCCTATTAAAGCCATCTCTTTCTCAACTCGCTTTGCATCCTTCTCAACCTGTTTACTCTTATCCTCAAGCTATTGAGGGTCCTCTTCCCCAATGGAGGTATTTTGCTTCTACCTGCAATGTCAGCAAATTTCTATAAAGGAGATTTCTTAGCAGGAAATTTGCCAGTGATCTCTTTCTTAGAAAGCAGATCCAATTTGAGAGTATGAGAAGGGTCAAGAAAATGGTATTGATAAAGAAATTGCTCCGTGATCAGGTATCTTCTACTTCTTTGTGATTCGACTATAGTCTGCAAAGTGTCATACAACTCTTGGCCAGCAGCACCATTTGAGTCAGAGAAAGGAAGTACTACAAAGTAAAGGAAGGGTTTAATACTTGGAAGCTTATTGTATGGACAAACAAAGAAATATGATAGTGTGTTCTTACTTCCTTACATCCACCTTCCATAGAAATTGTCGAAGCAACGCACAAAACATTAGTTTTATATAAATCCTTTGGCACTATCCATTAGATCAGTTATAATCTTGGGGTATTTCCCTTCTAAATTGAAGATCGAAGGCTTTCCCTGCCTCTTTTTGAAAGTATACAACAAACAGATCTCATCAAAGGTAGGAGCGCGTTTCTTGGTCCTCATGAAAAGTATGTAAAGACCGGTTATAATGGCGTAGCCGTTAGGATGTAGTTGCATGGGGGCACTGGCTAAACGCTTTAGTACCATCTCTATAAAGGGATTAAATGAAGGAACGCCATTCATTGTCAACATGTGTCGATTAATAGCAACGTATCCAGGAGAAGTGTCTACTAACTCATTTTTCTCTGGAAATTTGGCCTTGGTCTCTAATATACTGAATTGAGTGCATAAGCTATTGTATGCATGTTCGCCCATTTTATTTGGTTTCCTATTGCCAGGTACTCCAGCAAGAGGCTTAGGAATAGGAAATTCTGAACTGGTGTCCAATCTAGGAACACTAGATGTAGCCATATTCATAGCTGGGGTAGAAGTGCCAACTTGTGCGGATTTTGATGTTGCTTCAAGCTGTTGGCGCGATTTATGTCTAGTATCCATTTCTACACAAACAACTATGTTTGATAATAGGCTACAAGTATATACTTCCTATAACAAAAAATATTGTGTGAAACTAGTAAAAGTAAGATTCGAGATTTATGAATCATCATAGAATGGTTGGTCAATTTCAAGTTTTACTATGAACTTGTGTTAAATTGCACAAGTGTGGTGGCCAATAAAGCCTTCTAACACAAACACGACATTTCAATATAAATCGTAGAAAGTTTCACGTGAGTTTCTTGAGTTTTTAACTAATATATTATCGATATGGGCAATCGATAGTAGAGTATTATAGCCCAAAGCAAGTGTCTCAATTACAGAACAGGAAGTAATAAGGAGAAAATGTTCGCAGAAGCTCCAGGCATGAAAGTCAGTTCTGAACCAGAGAAGGTTGGGCATGACTGACCCAAGATGGATCGGCTATGACCGACCTAGAACTGGGTCGGCCATGACTGACCAAAACCGGATTGGCCATGATTGACCTAAAGCTGGGTCGGCCATGACCGACCCAAACTGGGTCGGCCATGACTGACCCAAAATTGGGTCGGCCTTGACCACTTAGAATGGATCACTTCACGCCAAGCTTGAATGGTTCATTAGTGGTCAAAATCCCATGCTTTGAGAACTGAATTTTGGGCAAACATGGTCAATGCAGCGGGTAAAATGCGTGAACAAAGTGCAAGAATATCCAACGTGACAAAATGAGTTATCAAATATAAGCTAACTATAAGGGGTTTCATCCCAGTCATTTCAGCAAATGCATGATGGGAATTAAGCCAATACCAAGTTCAAAAGCAAGCAATACACTTCACACCTGACAAACATGATTGCAAATTAATTTCAACAACTTCTGGCTACAAAGAACTTACAACCCAAAGATCAACTCAAATTGAAAATTCCAAAAATTATTACAATCACCACGGCCAAAATTTTCTACAATTAACTCGGCCCCAAATCGTTCCAGTCCGAATTCGAAATCAGGAATTACCAAGCATAACATGAATTTAAGAAAGGATTCGTACCTACGTCTTTGGAGAACTACTGGAATTGGGAAAATGGGGAACGGCGGTTTCGTGCAACTTCTTATTTGGAGGAGCTCATTTCGAAAGTCGTCTGGATTTGATTGCAAGTGAATAGGAAAATTCAAGCGAAAATGGATTAGGGAATTTTTGAATTAGATTTTCCTTTAGGATATGTTGACCGCCATTAAAAAGCTTCTGGTATAATGAAATGAAAATAAGGGAAAACGACGGGTCAAAAGGAATTATATAGCAGCCACATATATTAAAGAAATGGGCCGACCCGATCCAATACCGAATGGGTCGATCCAATCGCAAAATCAGAAACGCCTGAATCACTCAAACCGAACCATAATCAAAATCCATATCACAGTGAGTAAGATCCATTTGGGTATATTGTGTTTCGAAGCTTAAAATTTTCACAAGTAAAAGTTGTAAACTCCGAGGTGCAAAATGTTACCCACAAGTTATATACGCATTGATATGGATCGGTCTAGTTTCACAAAGCAATGGGTCGGGTCAGACTAGTCTGAAAGCAATGGGTCGGCCTAATTATAAGGTATCGGGAAGGCACAGTGGAAAACAGATGGTCGGTCTAGCCCGATGACATCGGATCGGACTGTTCAACATAGAATGGGTCAGTTCATTCAAATGGGTCGGGTCGGTGTATTCATCATCAAGCAGGTCGACCTAATGTAATGGATAGGGACAACCAACTCATCAAGTAACGGATCAGATCGGCATGGTTAAGAGGACCGAGTCGGGATAGTCAGGAAAACATGATGGTCCTCTATAACTGGGTAGGTCTGTTCAGAATGGATCGGTCGCGTACGAATTGGATCGGCCAGGACCAGTTCGGATCGGTCAAGTGCATGAAAACTGGCAATTAGCTGGCAACAGATGGCGACAGTTGGCAGTGGCATTTTCTTAAATACCCAATAGGCCGACCCAAAACCAGAAGGCTATATTTCAGCCATTTCTCACTTCTATATATGGGGGATCATCTCCACTTTAATGAGGGAGGAATTTTGAGACCCCGAAGGGCTGCCGAAATCTATCTTCAACAAATTCAAGCTATTCCAACACCTAATCATGATCATTCCACGAGGATTATCCATTCAATCCGCCATGGAAATCATCAGAGTCTCTCCATTCTTCGAAGACTCATAGAGCAACCGTTCAATTTCTATTCTCCGAAGACGTTTTCCTTATTTCCTTCCATTAATCCTTAGAGAATTGGCCATATAATTAGAGAAGTTGATAGATGAATGTAATCGGAATGATTTTATGCATCGTAACCATTGTGAAAGTAATGAGAATGAATTCTAAAGTGGATGTAAATCAAGCTTGATCAAACCACTATAAAACTTTGTGTCTTCTACTTGAATTTTATGTATTTTGTGGCTCCACTTCTCCTATTTTCAGCATATTGCGAAGTACAATTAGTACCTTTGGTGTTGATCCTAATTGCGGGATTAACAACATTGGTGATCGGCAAATATCCTTCGTAAATAGAAGCAATATTATTATTGAGATTGAAGGTTAATAATTGGAAAAGACCTATGTATGAATTCATATATATTGATAAAGTTTCTTTAAATGAATAAGTAATACCGGAACATTCTAGGATGACAAAGAGGATAGTGTCTAGGCTTAGATTTGGAAATTATAGTTTCCATCTCTCCCTGGCTATCCCTAGCTGATCCGACGGATGGGGTGGTTAATTTCAAGTTATTTGAATTTAGAAATAAATTGGAATTTAATTTATTAAGTGAAAAATAAAAGTTGAATTTAAAAACTTGGAATAATTTGGAAAGTCAATGTAAATTACTTTAAATGATTTTAAATGGTATATATAAGTATATAATGGTTCTCTAAGGTATTTTAAGTATCATAATAATGTTTATTACGGGAAAAATAGATTCGTGTATTCTAATTACAAACTTTAAATGCTTATAACTTTTGCAATTTAAATTGGAATTCCACGAAACAGGAAGTGTTCGATTTCTATTAACAAGAGCTTTCAAATAAGTGAAAACAAATTTTAGTTTCAACTTATAATTTTCAAGTTATGTTTAAACCCATTTAGGAATAGGATGTTGTAAGTGCAGTTTTGACCGTAACTATAAAATAGCCATTTTTAAAATTTTAAAAATGTGGAAAAAATTGGTAAAATCATTATAAATTATGTACAAGTTTTTTGAATTGTAAAGTTTAAGTTTTGCCTAAGATAAACTATATTTTGATTAAAGCAGTTAAGATAACCGTTTTGTAAGGCATTTGAAACGCTATTGTAACGCTTTCTACAGAAACAATCTATTTTGAAGTTTTAACCCACAAACTGTTTTCTGAACTATAAGTAATCATTTTTAATTGATTTGAGGAATGTTTTCAAAGGTTTAAAAGTATTGGAAATATTTTACATGGTATTTAAATTGATTTATTTAATATTAAAACAAGTTTTTCAATTTTAAATATTGGATATGGTTGGAGATAAATCTTCGGATGTTTGATGTTAATTCGGTAGATGATGACTCTTACTATTTGAGGAATTTAAATGGTAGTTCACCATTATTCCACTTATAGTGTGAGTTGGATACGGAGCTTAATATTTAGGATAAGTTGATGATATTTCTATGCAGATCTAATGTCAAAGAGTTGGATAAATCTTTTAATAAAGATACCGGTTTCTCAATCTAATTGAGGTAAGTTGGATAGAAATAATCTTCAGATATTTGATATGAAATTCTATGGTGCAAGTATACTATTTTAGGAATTTGGAAGATATTATTATTATATCGTTATTCCACTTATAGTATTCGTTGATTATGAGAATTGATATCGAATATAAGTAGATACAAATTATGTGTAACTTACGTTCAATATCGATTGATTTGGGTTTTGTCGTGAATCGTATCTTCAATAATATCATTCTTGAAAACCCAATGAGATTGAGTTGTGGAAATTCATATCATAATTTGGGATTTAATCAAGTCTTTGACTTAAAGAAATTAAAAGTATGGAATTGTGGAAGAAGTATAATATTTAATTAAGATTAAAGAATTGAATGTTGGGAAATCGTTTTAATTTGAAACTATAGTTGAAATATGGATTAAGGGTTTTCAAAGGAAACTGGATTTCAATAATGAGTTATTGAATGTAAAATTAATAAAGACATTGAGGCTAAATTATCTTTGATTTGAGGGGTGTCTCTTAAAAGAAAAAGGTTAAATATAGATTTTGTTATAATATGAAAATGGTTTTAAAGACGATTAATTTTTACAAGAATCCAACATGGAAGGAGATTTGGTTGAAAGCTTGTGTGTTCCATAATTGTGTTTTTAAAATTGCGCTTATTATTTGGAAAGACCGGGATCAAATTTATGTCCGAAAACCATTCCAAGTAATAATACGACGTTGTGGAGCAGTTGGAGACATTAAAGACGCTATTGAAGACCGGGGCCCTTCATATCGTAAGGATGACTTGCTGAATGTCTCAATTGGGTAGCTCCCATGTGCAAATGGATTTTATACCAGCTAAGTGGCAAGAAGCCCACACGTGTGTGAAGGAATTCCGGAATGTGGTTTCGTTCAAATCCAGAACAGACTTATATGGATTATGTATCTAACATTGTAATTGGCTGCGTACCACTGATCTCTGTTAAATATATATCTGTTTGGTGGCAGAGAATTTATTCTCTTTCTTAACACCCTTCTTTAAGACATATGAGCTTAGAGGTTATATATGGATAAAAATCAGTGATGCTTTGTGAATGCACGATGTGGCATACTTAAGTTCTGTGGTGAGCTATGGATGATCAAAGCATGACTTATTTAAGCATTGCTTTGTGTATATCGTAACCACGACAAGCCTCACACTGCGATCAATGGCCAAAACAGTAAGAATGCGACAAGGTTATGGGGTGTTGTCTCCTTCTAGATAAAAGATGTACTATGGTATGGAGCCCAGGTATTAACCTATGTGGAAAAAATCATCTACTTTTGTTGTTGTTATTGGCTTGCGCTCAGAAAGGTCGGTAAAGACCGGGAGATGACATACTTAGGCGAACTCTTATTTACTTAGTTACAGAGGTGACCCGACCTTGGTTAGCATGAGGAGCATGAGTTGATCCTTGGATATCCCTCTAGAGGTGTTCAAAATTCGGTTCAGAAGGAAGTTCCTTTGCCTGGTTATTGTTGGAAACCCAATCTCCACTACGAGCCCGTACGATTTTGATTGTACACCATATGTCAGTATAGTATATGGTACCTATGTTGGCTATTTTAATACATTTACTTTCGAAAGTTTTTTCACAATATATTATAGTACTGAAAGAGGATTTTCGCGTATCAAAGGCATTTTTGACTGCATAAGGAGAAACCTCTCCCTATTGTCCATTTGCATTGTGTGTGTGTGCCGCGAGACCTTATGTTACTTTCTTTTTTCAAAAAGTCACTATGAATGTCTATGCATTGGTATTCACATGGAGTAAACCCGTTCCGCATTAGTGGCATGGTCCGGTGAATCACCTAACTTTAAAATAAACCCTAAAAACAACTATTTTGAGTTCTCACACAAGTCCCATGACTGACCTGGAGTTTAATGTTCCTACACCTAAACTTTGGGTGCCCAAAATTTTACATGTGCAGCCTAGTGGTTTGGTTTGCAGATTTAGCCTTAGAGTTGGTTGGAGCAGGATTCTGGTTTTAGTTGGAGCTATTATATCTTGGAGCATTCGCATTCTTCCGTTGAGTTTAGTTTCTTTTCCGCTGTGTAATCGATGTACTCTGATGTATCTCTTGTAACTCTAATGTAATATTATTTTAATGATAATCGAAAAGTTCTTTTTATTTTGTGCAAATGTGTAAGTACCCCTAACAATCCGTCTTTGTGACCGGTTTAAGTTGGTTTAAAAACCAGCGAAAACCAGGCTAAAAGCGGGGTCTTTACAGTTGGTATTAGAGCTTTGGTTTATATAAAGCTATGGGGTATGACTCATTTGAACAAAGAAGAAAGGACTCATCCGAATCGGGAATAGTAATATCCCATGAGAATGAAATCATTAGAGACAGGGTTAGTAATGCCCTAAAATGAGTTTGTTGCGTACCACGTTCGAGAGAGCACCTTCCAAGTAAAATAAATTAAGTTTGCGATTATAATATATTAGAATTCATGTTAGGAGATAAACTTGGGTCAAAACTGTTAAGGTTATTATCCTCTAAAGAAACGAATCAATAGAGTTAGAATTCAAAATAAATAATAAGAGTTTGAGTATTTTATTCGATGTTGAAGTTGGACTATCGAGTATAAGAAGACTTTGAATATATGCCTAGCTAACGTATATACGAACTCTTGAGTATACTAGATAAGTATAGAATCACACTCTAGTCGCTTGAAGATGATTATGTTGATGACTGCAACATCATCAGTATGTATTTTCAAGTTTCATGTAACGGCCCGGGAAAAATTTCGATGCTCGAATTTTCAACAATGATACACCATCCCGTATCACTTGCCAAAAACCCGAGTATCGAACCCCTGAGTGTTAATAGAAAGAAGTTAGAGGGTGAGAAAAGAAAGAAAGAAATGTTAGAATAGAAGAAAGAAGAATAACACATCAGAATCTCGCAGCAGAACGAATAAATATAATATATTAAAACTCTTTACAAAAATAAACTGTATATATACATACCAATCATCAGAGTGCATCATATATCAGACACAGCGGAAATACACCTTGAATAACTAACGGTGAAGCCTCCTGCTTCCAGCTCCTGGGACTCCAAGTGAAAACTAACCTGTAATATACTCGGTCTGACCCGAGCACATTTGATTTAAAACAAAATTCACCGGGTCAGTCTGGAATACTATCAGTGGTAAATTCATAACACGACAACTTGTTTAACTTTGGAAATCCTTTTGAAATAAAAGGATAATAGTAAGACCAATCCACACATAAACACGGACGGTTTTTACCTTACTATAACCCAAACCATCTTTGAAATCATATCTTGTTCTGATATTATAATAATGTCTATCAACCACAAATAAATAACAATCTAGCAAAACGCTTGCGTCTCACGCTCTACATATATAGGATAAAATCAAAAACCGCGGGTGCTTATTGGAAATTGGATTCCGACTATGACAAGGTATGGGACCACCTGCCGATAGTGTATCTCTAGAGGCGAATACATTGGGTTCAACAAGAACATCTTGCAACTCGGCCCTAACATGACCGACCACTCATTTTGCTTGAGTGTATCGAATGTATATCACCAACGGTTGGGCTCAAACCACCGTTTCCCGAAAAGGGACAGCATCGATAGATTACAGAAGCAAAAGGAATTTCTCTAGATAGGTGAAATCACCCTAATGGGAGCGACCTACATAGCCATGCTGCTTGCCCGATTTTTGTCATTTCCCGGTTGATGAGGCTTGAGGCTAGGATTTTCTTCCTTTTTAGTTCCGCACATCACTTTGAATGCCACATCGTCAGATCCATCAGGAATCACGAATTGACGTCTACAACAATACATTACGTGTTAGCTAAAAGAAGTTTCCTTCTCTACTTCCACTCTTGGTACGCTTGAAGAAATCAATATACGTGACCGTCTGGAAATACTCTGTCAGACACTCGTCCATACAAGTCATCCAGGAACAGGATGAACCGAAGGCACTCTCCTACCACATCCTATATAGGAATCACCCCAAGGATCAGTAGCGAGAAGTCCTTGCAACCCGTATATTTCAACCATGACAGAACCCCAGTATATCTCTGCGTCGACTCAGAGATTGTTAGTGGTTCTTCCAATTATGAACATATACGGTCTTCAAATGCTCCATCTTCATCGCCTGCTAATTAGTCGCGAACGTACAATTGATTCGAAGTGGTTTTGGGTCTAGTTCCCATCCCGGTCTCTTCGAAAACAACTCGTAAAAAGGTAGATAGAATATTCCATTTGATAATCGGTTGTTTAACTATCAAATCTTAACAGTGATGTTAAGTAGATTGGCAGCTCAGGTCGTTTCTATTAAAATACTTTAGTTAATCATTTCATCAATTTCATAATCTTATGTTGACAAAAATTTTCTGATCCATTATTTTGAAAATATAATCAATACTCGCTTTCAAATAACTTCTTTATCAACTTTCACTTTTATTTCCTTGGTTCGGAAATATCCTTATATACCATAAAACATCTTTATTTCGTCTTTATCTTGGAAAAACATCGTTTCTATTTTCGGACCATTTTCTATATTCTCTTACCTTTGCAACTATCGTTATAGTTCCATAATCCCCTTTAAATTTCTATTACCATTGGGGATATCGATACACATACACTTAACTAAAAGGTTTTAATTTTAATTAAAATCTTATATGTTTAAAAATATCATTGAGTGACGTATTTCCTATAATAAAACCTCAAAGGGGTTTATCCACTTTAAAGAATCGCGTTTTTAAAACTTATTGTTTTATTTTCAATATACGATTTAATTTCAAAACCAATATCGCTCTTTATTGCTCATTTCCATGAAAACCCAACATCCTCTACTATTGCAAACCAATATCATCTTCTGATAATAGTGAAGTCGCCCAAGTTGGGGTATTTTAATTACCTCTCAGACCTTGACCGACAACATTATTATTGTGAAATAATACATATTTGCTACTCAACACCTTATATTCCCTTTCCCATTTCCGCTTATTATGGTTTGATAAGCCATTTCCTTTAATTCAATACCCCACTTTACACAATAATTTCCACTCCTGAACTAAATAACTTCCTCGACAAAATCTTGTTTGCCATTTGATTTCTGTACGGTATTACAACCCATTTCTTCTATTGGTAATCCCCTTGTAACTTCTTTTTACTTAATCTTATTAAGTAAATCGACCATTCCCCTTTCAAGCCTTATTCTAACCAACTTACCTTGATTTATTAAATGAATTCTTATTTGAACTCTCAAATTTAACTTTCGAGTCAGTTTTACAAAACTATGTTTGTAAATCCAGATTAAAATCCTCTTGTCACACTCCAATCAAATTTTAGTTACCTTTATATCCATTTGATCACTTTTTACTTTAATTCATCATTGAAAATAATCCCTTCGATTATTGTTATTTAAAATGATATTTTTCTTAACCATTAACCACTTAAATCGTAGTTAATTTCATTATACTTAGGAATAACATAACTAATCTTCAATTTACAGGAAATAAATAATTTATCATTTTAAAAGAATCATTAAATCATAATTAACTTCATTAATTGATAATTAACTTGATAATCATAGTTAATCAAAGATTAACTAATTTAAACAACCTTTGTTAAGTTAACGAACATTTGAAAATAACCGATCTGATTAATCAAATCAATCCAATTACCAACCTTAAATCAAACAGTCGTCTTTTGTTGACTGTCAACACCAGTTAATCCTTAATTGATATTCATCCACCGTTTTACCTTCTTAAATTAATTAATACTCAATTAATTTAAAAATATCATTCTAATTGTTTTGTCAATCACTGATTCAATTTTACAAATCACTATATTAGTTTCTGCCTTTCTGATCATTAATGACATTTAATTCATTATATAAACCTTTTAAAACAAATTCTTGAACAAAAGTGATTATAAATGTCAATTGTAACAGCCCGAAAATCTAGGCCAGTTTAAAATTTTTATTTTGGCAATCCTAGAACGAGTGTGAAGAGTATATTTTTCTAATGAAAACAAATTTTGTTTTGCAAATTTAAATCAACTATTCGTATTTGATTATTTGTTTATATTGATTTTGGGCAATTCAGTATATAAAGAATTTACATATGCGCCTTGCAAACGTATATTCAAAGTTTTAATATATTGGATAGATATAGCATAACACTCTAGTCGCCCGGAGATATTATTGATGATAGCGATCACATCATCAACATTTATGTTCGAGTTTCGAAGGTGTGATATCTATATATTTCCATTAGACTGGTGTGAGAACCAAAAATTAGGTAGGGCCTATTGTTGTGATTTGGCATCAAAAACAAGATTTATGTATATGTATCAAAATTATGAACTTGAAACTCTAATTCACTAATTGATTGATGTTTGTGTTGTTTGTTTATTTGTTTGCTAATTTTTAGCCATTTAGCCTAATAGAATCAAATATTGAATTGTATTGAAAATTGGTCGCATTTGCTTGCATATACATATACTTACCTTGAACAGGTCATAGAAAGGAGGCTAGAGCAGAGAATAAAATTTGTTTGCCCGACAAATAGGTACATGTTTACTACATAATTTACTGTTTTGTTTGGGTGATGATGATTTTATGAGCCTATTGGCTAGCCGCTTGGCTTTTTCTTTTTCTTTTTGAGATCTGAAGGACCGAGGAAGCTATTTGAAATTCCCCGATGCTCCCATTGCAGGGGAGGTTATGGCGAAATTTTTCGAAAATTTAGGGTGTTAGCCAAATTTTTGAAAATTTGGAAATTCTCAGAAACTGAAAAGTTGGAGAATGGAAGCCAGATCGAGCGTAGAGTTGAATGATCAAACCACTTTCGACTTTGTTCCTTTTCGGGGACGAAAAGTTTTAAGTGGGGGAGATTGTAACAACCCGAAAATCTGGGCCAGTTTAAAATTTTTATTTTGACAATTTTGGCGAATTTTGATTATTTAAAATGAATTATTTTAAATAATATCGACGAGAAATTTATTTTGAATATAATTCGAACGTATATATTTATACGCGTCGTCGTTAGAATATAAATAATTATATATAATTTTAAATAGAATTGAAAATGGCGCGGTAGTTCTATAATTCGATTTCAAACTTCAATTGCATGTACCGGGTGCAAAACAATCCGGATTTTAGTGAAACCAAAAATATTAGGATCTAATTGTTAATATCTTTCCAACGAATCCGAATAATTGAAATTTCATAGCGGGGATCAAAAGATAAGTCTAGTTGAAAATTCTGAATAGTCGCTATGGAATTCAGGCCCTTAAAAATAGCCATTTTGCAAACGACCTCGGATTTCGACGAAACCAGTTTTGTTGGGTCCGGGATGTCAAGTTATTGTTAGATTCCAAATTTCATAAGTTTTCGATTCAATATGTGAGCGTGG
Organism: Allium sativum; assembly: GCA_030737875.1. Classification (NCBI taxonomy): domain Eukaryota; kingdom Viridiplantae; phylum Streptophyta; class Magnoliopsida; order Asparagales; family Amaryllidaceae; genus Allium; species Allium sativum. The sequence goes on from CM060912.1 coordinate 751,812,378, forward strand.
TAAAGGATAACGCATTTGACCAGTTTCAGTTGATTTTAATCGACTGGAAAATGGCCATTTTTCAAACGGTCTCGGAATTCGACGAAACTAGTTTTGATAGGACCGTATCATCAATACGAAGCTAGAAAATATTTTTCAGGAATTTTTAGAGTCCGTATGTGGCCCCGGTAAATTGAAATGTGCGTTTAAATTAAATATATACTGATTTATATTTTAATTTAAAGAAAAACTGATTCAAACAGTCGAATTGGCTCGCGATAGATATCCCATCGTGACCGGGATGGCGGTATTTAGCTAGGAGGGCAGTTGTTGAAATTTATTTGGAGTTCGGAGTGTTAATCTTCGAATTAATAAGATAATAGAATAAAGTGTATTATAAAATAGTATATATAACACTATCTCTAAACCCTAGTCAAAGTCAAACCGCTCGGTCAAACTTTAAAATCGCGCCTCTCTCCCCTGCGATAGAATGATGGAGGTTCTTCCACCTTTAATCCTCCAATCCCTCTCGTTTCCCTCATTAAAATTCGAAATCTTTAAAAGAAATTCAAAGAGTAAAGTGATAGCTCGAAGTGGGGGCGGGTTTGATCAAATCTGATGTCGTGAGCTAAGAGAATTTAAGCCTCTAAGAGCCTGCATTCGCTCGAGATTCTAGGGCGGAGTGGTGCATCGACTGCGGTGAGGTCACTGGAGAGAGAAAGTGGCGCGAAGCTCCTCCTCGTGGAAGCTTCAGATCCGACAACGACGAACTCTAGTGGCGTCGACGAGCGGTTCTATGGTTTGAGCGTATGGGATTTTTGCTCCAGAACATTGCGATGTTGAAGAAGACCCAGTGAGTTTTTTTCCCCTTTTATTATATAAATACATTGCTTGAAAATCTGAATTCATAGTTAATTAGCAACGTTTCAAAAAAAAAAACTTGAATTTTAATATGAAAATACTCAGGTTTAAAAATACGAAAATGCTTTGGTTTAAAAATATGGATATACTTTGGTTTAAGAATATGAAAATACTTTGTTTTTAGAAATAAGAATAAAACTTGATTTTAATAAAACATAAGAATAGATTTTTTGAAATTAAAAATATGATTTTTATATATTGAACTTCGAAATAAAAATATGATTTTTATCTATTGAACTTCGAAATAAAAATATGATTTTTATCTATTGAACTTCGAAATAAAAATATGATTTTTATCTATTGAACTTTGAAATAAAAATATGATTTTTATCTATTGAACTTCGAAATAAAAATATGATTTTTATCTATTGAACTTCGAAATAAAAATATGATTTTTATATATTGGATAGCGAAGTAAAAATTCGATTTTTACATAGGTAGTGAAAGCGGGCGACGTAGGTAACAAAAAGGCGAGAACGAAGAAGATTTATATCAAAGAAGAGTCAAGATGTTTGGATAGCTATAGGTGAGAATTTCTCACCTTTCAATTTCTTTTCTAGTTATATATATATATACTAGGATGCAGACGGTGCTTAGTAGCACCCGACACAATCGTCCACAGACCATGGACTTGTTTGTTTGATTGCAAAAATAAGTTAGATTATTTGATTGAAATTGAATTGTTTGGTGAGATGAATGGATTTGATTGATGTGTGAATGGCGTGGGCCTTCACTAGACCGGGGATAAGGCTAGGCCTTGTCCCGTTTCTAGTATCGTGCCGTTATGCCGCCGAAATTTTCTAAAATAAGTTAGAAAAATAAAAATATCATTTTATTTAAAGAATGAACTGGATAGAAATTCAAGTGTCGAAATAAAATATTTTATCGTTAAAAATATAATTTTTAACATGAAGTGAATAAAATAAAATATTCATTTACAAACCGGACGGTTTGTTTATGTACACTGATTTGACTGATATTGATTGGGTCGATAAATTTTACACATCGCCCAACTGCACAAATAAAATCTGTGTTTGATTGTTTGAAACCCCACACGGGTGTTGGGATGAAATTTGAAGTTCACTCATCCTGATTGATGAAATATGTCGATCGATCGATTGACAGGCTGTTATAAGCGTTAGATATCTATATTTGATGCTTATGCAGTGTAGTGCACTTTGGTTGATGGTTGATTATTTTCAATGCTAATATATACGTGTGATGTATGAAAATCCATATAATTAACATTATATGGTGATTGATTGGGCCTCATTCCAATTTGAAAAATAAAGAATATATAAAATAAAGGTTCATGTGTTGACAGTACTCATCCATTGAGATTGGTCATGTGTTGAACGAAATATTTTAGTAATAAAATTTACATCTTTATCAATATAAAATAAAGGTTCATGTGTTGACAGTACTCCTCCATTGAGATTGGTCATGTGTTGAACGAAATATTTTAGTAATAAAATTTACATCTTTATCAATATAAAATAAAGGTTCATGTGTTGACAGTACTCATCCATTGAGATTGGTCATGTGTTGAACGAAATATTTTAGTAATAAAATTTACATCTTTATCAATATAAAATAAAGGTTCATGTGTTGACAGTACTCATCCATTGAGATTGGTCATGTGTTGAACGAAATATTTTGATAATAACAACTATTTTGAAAAAGAAATATTTGAAATAGAATATTTGAAAATAGAAATTCATGAAGCCGTGTTGGTTAGATTGACGCCATTTTGACGTAAACGATATTTATATCGATTTTATTCATTTTGAAATGAAATGAATTGAAAACGATTTCGAAATGAATTGAATTGAAAACGATTTCGAAATGAATTGAATTGAAAATGATTTCGAAATGAATTGAGTTGAAAACGATTTCGAAATGAATTGAATTGAAAACGATTTCGAAATGAATTGAATTGAAAACGATTTCGAAATGAATTGAATTGAAAACGATTTCAAAATGAATTGAATTGAAAACGATTTCGAAATGAATTGAATTGAAAACGATTTCGAAATGAATTGAATTGAAAACGAATTCAAATTGAATTGAAAGTGAATGGAAATGAATTCAAATTGAATTGAAATTTGAATTGAATAGAAATGAATTTTAAAACGAATTTATAAAGGAGAATTCAATTTTGATTTGAATTGAAAGGAAAGTTGAAATTGCTTTTGAAACGAATTTAAAACTATTTATATAATTCGTTTTAAATAGAAATCGATGAAATATATATTATATATATTATATATATAATATAATGGCCTGAATAGAACGCGCCGCGCCGCGGCAGTTCGTGAATTTCGACCATTTATTTCAAACGGACATTACGGGAGATCCGACCGTCGGATTCTCCTAAAACCAGAACCGTTGGGTTCGTATCGAAAAGAGCTTTCTAACGAATATTAGAAATTAGAAATCTAACGGTTGGATTTGGAGATACGTCCAAATCAAATTCGAAAAAGGTCGCTGTAAGTGCAGTTCGATGACCATTGATGGAAATCGACTGTACAGGCCTTGATAAAATTATTAAAAATAGTAATAATTTGTGTAAAATCATAAGAAATGATTTAGAAAGAATTGGGATGAAAAACTCCATGTTTGAAAAGATAAAAATAGATTTTTATCGTAATGAACTAGTTTGAACTAGACTTATAATTCTATTTATTTTTAAATAAATAAATTGAATTTAAAAAGGGTTTTAAAAATAACCCGAATTTCCAATGATTGCATTGGAGTGGAATTGAATCGAAATTGTCTTCGGAATATTTCGATGTTGGAATTCGAGATTATACGGATGTTGTTACGGAAATTTGAAAGATATATATTTATATCGTTATTTCCAATACGACATTTTTGAATCGTAGAATTTGATATTGAATATAAGCCGATATATTTTCTATTCAGTGCCTTATATTGAATATCAAATGTGATTTGGGTTTGTCGTGAATGGTGTCTTCACTAACACTGTTCTTGAACCCAGTTGAGAAAAGATTAAATCCTTTTATTTAGATTTAATGAAGTGAACCAATTAAATAATATTTAATTGCAATTGAATTGATATTGATTTTTGGGTTTATCGTGAACGGTGTTTTAAATAACACTCGTTCTTTAACCCGATAATCAATGGAATGTGACTTTGGGTTTATCGTGAACCGTGTTTTAAATGACACGGATTCTTTAACCCAGTTAACGATTAAAACTAAGTGGATTTTTAATGATAGATTGAAATAATCGAAATGGAGTATCACCAGTTTTGCTCCAGGCGATAGTTAAATCTTTAATTAGATTTGAACGTGAAATGGTAATTGAATTTACCAATAACACCGTGGTGTTAGATATGAAGTATTACCAGTTTTACTTCATGGGATGAATAGGTTGGGATTGGGAAATTAAAACAAATGATTACTTCGGTAAGGTTCGCTAATCCTGACTAGTTTGAATTGATATTCAAAAATAGATTAAAGAATAAATTCAAGGAATTTATCTTTGATAAAATTAATGGGAACCTTTCCCTATGAATGTGAAATTTAGAAACTAACTGTCGGTTAGCCAAGCAGAATGGTTTTCTGAATATTGATCTGATGTTGGTTTCGGCCTCCGGGGTTAATATTTGGGGAATTATTCTCTTGATTAATTTACGGTTAGTGACTAATGAATTGGAATGAGGCGTATGTTGTGTTTGTGTAACACTTATTTAAAATATACGCGAGTTATTCGGAAGGACCGGGTTTATCCCATTCTGAGTAACTGATACGACGATATGTCGAAGATGAAGACGGTGGTGGAAGACCGGAAGTCTTCACATCGTTTGGATAATTACCGACGATCCTGATTGGGCTGTACACCCGAGAGGATGGAAATAGTTAGTGGTCGTCCAGACGTACTTGGAGATGGATGGATATGCGAGGAAAGTGCCTCCGGTTTCGTTCAGACCCAGAACGGACTTGTAAATGGACGGTGTGTCTGACATTGGATTTTAGTCCGTGTGATTGATCTCTATTAAATATATATCTGTTTGGCGGCGGAGAATTTATTCTCTTGCTTAACGCCCTTCTCTGAGACGTACGAGCTCAGGGGTTATATATTGATGGATATCAATTGCATGGAGTGAATTGCCTGTGTGGCATGCCTAAGTGGCAAATGATCAAGGATTCTGTTGAAAAGCAAAGTCTTGTGGTTGATGATTGAAGCACGGCCTTTGTGGCGTAGCTTTGTGTAACGTTGATTCGCGAGTTTCACACCCGGTATGAACCAAAAACGGGAGACGGACCTCAGGGAGGGCCTACGTTTCCTCCTAGCTAAAAGTGGCGTCAGTGGTTTTACACGCCCTGACGAGTTTGACTTATGTGGTTGTTGCTGTTGCGAGGCGCCTCGGATTGATCGGTCGTTCTCGAACCGATGGAGTCATTTAGTTGGCTCGCTTATGCCCCAAAGGGCGGCGAAACGTAGTGCTCAGGTATAATAATCCACATCGGTGGACCGGCCCTGACGATCCAAGGGTCGATGCGTTCTGATCCCGAGACTCGGGCTAGGCAGTCTTGAATTAGTGAGGATCTTACCCCTAGCCTCGGTTCATACCATAAATGATAACCCAACTTCCAATACGACGTCTTGCGGTTTTGATTGTAAACTTATATATGGCGACATAGTGTTATGGGGCATTCATGCCGCCTATGATTGATACTTATGATTTGAAGTTGTTTTATACACTATGCACTTATAATAGTATCAAACGATTTGTTTTAACCGTATCAAGCATTCTTTGGCTGTTATAAGGGAAAACCCTATCCTCGGCTGCGTTGCATTGTGTGATGGGACCTGGGTCTTATAACAGCTTCATTTTTCTTTATTTAGCATTGCGCTGTTTGTTTTATGCACTGGTATTCTTGGGAGGAAACCCGTTCCGTGTTATACGGCGTGGTCCCTTGATTTACCGAACTTTAAAAATAAAGATTAATAACTGTTTTAGTTCTCACACCAGTCACATGACTGACCTGGAGTTTGTTGTTTTAACCTAAACTCTGGGTGCCCTTATTTTGACACGGGCAGCTAGTAGTTTTGGTTTTGCAGATTTATATTCACAGAATCCTGGTTTACAGCTGGAACGATATCCGGAAAGCTTTGTATCCGTATATCTCCTTCAGTTGTGTATTGTATTATTTTCCGCTGCGATGTATCAAATGTAATTTAAATCTCTGATATTTCTGTGTAATATTCATTTATACTCTGTATATTCTTGTAATCTGATGCATTGTTGTGATATACAATGAAATGTTCTTTTATATGTGTTCTGTTGTGGCTTGTTCTCGAACTATCCGACGCTTTCCTTTACAGGGAAGTTACGGGTTTTCACAGTTGGTATCAGAGCTTTGGTTTACAAAGCTTAGAGAACAAGACACATTAGAACCATACGAAAGAATTCATCAGATATTGGATTAGTAATATCCAACGGGAATGACTCGTTAGAGATGGGATCAGTAGTATCCCAGAACGAGTGTGAAGAGTATATTTTTCTAATGAAAACAAATTTTGTTTTGCAAATTTAAATCAACTATTCGTATTTGATTATTTGTTTATATTGATTTTGGACAATTCAGTATATAAAGAATTTACATATGCGCCTTGCAAACGTATATTCAAAGTTTTAATATATTGGATAGATATAGCATAACACTCTAGTCGCCCGGAGATATTATTGATGATAGCGATCACATCATCAACATTTATGTTCGAGTTTCGAAGGTGTGATATCTATATATTTCCATTAGACTGGTGTGAGAACCAAAAATTAGGTAGGGCCTATTGTTGTGATTTGGCATCAAAAACAAGATTTATGTATATGTATCAAAATTATGAATTTGAAACTCTAATTCACTAATTGATTGATGTTTGTGTTGTTTGTTTATTTGTTTGCTAATTTTTAGCCATTTAGCCTAATAGAATCAAATATTGAATTGTATTGAAAATTGGTCGCATTTGCTTGCATATACATATACTTACCTTGAACAGGTCATAGCAAGGAGGCTAGAGCAGAGAATAAAATTTGTTTGCCCGACAAATAGGTACATGTTTACTACATAATTTACTGTTTTGTTTGGGTGATGATGATTTTATGAGCCTATTGGCTAGCCGCTTGGCTTTTTCTTTTTCTTTTTGAGATCTGAAGGACCAGGGAAGCTATTTGAAATTCCCCGATGCTCCCATTGCAGGGGAGGTTATGGCGAAATTTTTCGAAAATTTAGGGTGTTAGCCAAATTTTTGAAAATTTGGAAATTCTCAGAAACTGAAAAGTTGGAGAATGGAAGCCAGATCGAGCGTAGAGTTGAATGATCAAACCACTTTCGACTTTGTTCCTTTTCGGGGACGAAAAGTTTTAAGTGGGGGAGATTGTAACAACCCGAAAATCTGGGCCAGTTTAAAATTTTTATTTTGGCAATTTTGGCGAATTTTGATTATTTAAAATGAATTATTTTAAATAATATCGACGAGAAATTTATTTTGAATATAATTCGAATGTATATATTTATACGCGTCGTCGTTAGAATATAAATAATTATATATAATTTTAAATAGAATTGAAAATGGCGCGGTAGTTCGATAATTCGATTTCAAACTTCAATTGAATGTACCGGGTGCAAAACAATCCGAATTTTAGTGAAACCAAAAATATTAGGATCTAATTGATAATATCTTTCCAACGAATCCGAATAATTGAAATTTCATAGCGGGGATCAAAAGATAAGTCCAGTTGAAAATTCTGAATAGTCGCTATGGAATTCAGGCCCTTAAAAATAGCCATTTTGCAAACGACCTCGGATTTCGACGAAACCAGTTTTGTTGGGTCCGGGATGTCAAGTTATTGTTAGATTCCAAATTTCATAAGTTTTCGATTCAATATGTGAGCGTGGTAAAGGATAACGCATTTGACCAGTTTCAGTTGATTTTAATCGACTGGAAATTGGCCATTTTTCAAACGGTCTCGGAATTCGACGAAACTAGTTTTGATAGGACCGTATCGTCAATACGAAGCTAGAAAATATTTTTCAGGAATTTTTAGAGTCCGTATGTGGCCCCGGTAAATTGAAATGTGCGTTTAAATTAAATATATACTGATTTATATTTTAATTTAAAGAAAAACTGATTCAAACAGTCGAATTGGCTCGCGATAGATATCCCATCGTGACCGGGATGGCGGTATTTGGCTAGGGGGGCAGTTGTTGAAATTTATTTGGAGTTCGGAGTGTTAATCTTCGAATTAATAAGATAATAGAATAAAGTGTATTATAAAATAGTATATATAACACTATCTCTAAACCCTAGTCAAAGTCAAACCGCTCGGTCAAACTTTAAAATCGCGCCTCTCTCCCCTGCGATAGAACGACGGAGGTTCTTCCACCTTTAATCCTCCAATCCCTCTCGTTTCCCTCATTAAAATTCAAAATCTTTAAAAGAAATTCAAAGAGTAAAGTGATAGCTCGAAGTGGGGGCGGGTTTGATCAAATCTGATGTCGTGAGCTAAGAGAATTTAAGCCTCTAAGAGCCTGTATTCGCTCGAGATTCTAGGGCGGAGTGGTGCATCGACTGCGGTGAGGTCACTGGAGAGAGAAAGTGGCGCGAAGCTCCTCCTCGTGGAAGCTTCGGATCCGACAACGACGAACTCTAGTGGCGCCGACGAGCGGTTCTAGGGTTTGAGCGTATGGGATTTTTGCTCCAGAACATTGCGATGTTGAAGAAGACCCAGTGAGTTTTTTCCCCTTTTATTATATAAATACATTGCTTGAAAATATGAATTCTTAGTTAATTAGCAACGTTTCAAAAAAAAACTTGAATTTTAATATGAAAATACTCAGGTTTAAAAATATGAAAATGCTTTGGTTTAAAAATATGGATATACTTTGGTTTAAGAATATGAAAATACTTTGTTTTTAGAAATAAGAATAAAACTTGATTTTAATAAAACATAAGAATAGATTTTTTGAAATTAAAAATATGATTTTTATATATTGAACTTCGAAATAAAAATATGATTTTTATCTATTGAAATTCGAAATAAAAATATGATTTTTATCTATTGAACTTCGAAATAAAAATATGATTTTTATCTATTGAACTTTGAAATAAAAATATGATTTTTATCTATTGAACTTCGAAATAAAAATATGATTTTTATCTATTGAACTTCGAAATAAAAATATGATTTTTATATATTGGATAGCGAAGTAAAAAATCGATTTTTACATAGGTAGTGAAAGCGGGCGACGTAGGTAACAAAAAGGCGAGAACGAAGAAGATTTATATCAAAGAAGAGTCAAGATGTTTGGATAGCTATAGGTGAGAATTTCTCACCTTTCAATTTCTTTTCTAGTTATATATATATATATATATATATATATATACGAGGATGCAGACGGTGCTTAGTAGCACCCGACATAATCGTCCACAGACCACGGACTTGTTTGTTTGATTGCAAAAATAAGTTAGATTATTTGATTGAAATTGAATTGTTTGGTGAGATGAATGGATTTGATTGATGTGTAAATGGCGTGGGCCTTCACTAGACCGGGGATAAGGCTAGGCCTTGTCCCGTTTCTAGTATCGTGCCGTTATGCCGCCGAAATTTTCTAAAATAAGTTAGAAAAATAAAAATATCATTTTATTTAAAGAATGAACTGATAGAAATTCAAGTGTCAAAATAAAATATTTTATCGTTAAAAATATAATTTTTAACGTGAAGTGAATAAAATAAAATATTCATTTACAAACCGGACGGTTTGTTTATGTACACTGATTTGACTGATATTGATTGGGTCGATAAATTTTACACATCGCCCAACTGCACAAATAAAATCTGTGTTTGATTGTTTGAAACCCCACACGGGTGTTGGGATGAAATTTGAAGTTCGCTCATCCTGATTGATTAAATATGTCGATCGATCGATTGATAGGCTGTTATAAGCGTTAGATATCTATATTTGATGCTTATGCAGTGTAGTGCACTTTGGTTGATGGTTGATTATTTTTCAATGCTATTATATACGTGTGATGTATGAAAATCCATATAATTAACATTATATGGTGATTGATTGGGCCTCATTCCAATTTGAAAAATAAAGAATATATAAAATAAAGGTTCATGTGTTGACAGTACTCATCCATTGAGATTGGTCATGTGTTGAACGAAATATTTTAGTAATAAAATTTACATCTTTATCAATATAAAATAAAGGTTCATGTGTTGACAGTACTCCTCCATTGAGATTGGTCATGTGTTGAACGAAATATTTTAGTAATAAAATTTACATCTTTATCAATATAAAATAAAGGTTCATGTGTTGACAGTACTCATCCATTGAGATTGGTCATGAGTTGAACGAAATATTTTAGTAATAAAATTTACATCTTTATCAATATAAAATAAAGGTTCATGTGTTGACAGTACTCATCCATTGAGATTGGTCATGTGTTGAATGAAATATTTTGATAATAACAACTATTTTGAAAAAGAAATATTTGAAATAGAATATTTGAAAATAGAAATTCATGAAGCCGTGTTGGTTAGATTGACGCCATTTTGACGTAAACGATTTCGAAATGAATTGAATTGAAAACGATTTCGAAATGAATTGAATTGAAAACGATTTCGAAATGAATTGAATTGAAAACGATTTCGAAATGAATTGAATTGAAAACGATTTCGAAATGAATTGAATTGAAAACGATTTCGAAATGAATTGAATTGAAAACGATTTCGAAATGAATTGAATTGAAAACGATTTCGAAATGAATTGAATTGAAAACGATTTCGAAATGAATTGAATTGAAAACGATTTAGAAATGAATTGAATTGAAAACGAATTCAAATTGAATTGAAAGTGAATGGAAATGAATTCAAATTGAATTGAAATTTGAATTGAATAGAAATGAATTTTAAAACGAATTTATAAAGGAGAATTCAATTTTGATTTGAATTGAAAGGAAAGTTGAAATTGCTTTTGAAACGAATTTAAAACTATTTATATAATTCGTTTTAAATAGAAATCGGTGAAATATATATTATATATATTATATATATAATATAATGGCCTGAATAGAACGCGCCACGCCGCGGCAGTTCGTGAATTTCGACCATTTATTTCAAACGGACATTACGGGAGATCCGACCGTTGGATTCTCCTAAAACCGGAACCGTTGGGTTCGTATCGAAAAGAGCTTTCTAACGAATATTAGAAATTAGAAATCTAACGGTTGGATTTGGAGATACGTCCAAATCAAATTCGAAAAAGGTCGTTGTAAGTGCAGTTCGATGACCATTGATGGAAATCGACTGTACAGGCCTTGATAAAATTATTAAAAATAGTAATAATTTGTGTAAAATCATAAGAAATGATTTAGAAAGAATTAGGATGAAAAACTCCATGTTTGAAAAGATAAAAATAGATTTTTATCGTAATGAACTAGTTTGAACTAGACTTATAATTCTATTTATTTTTAAATAAATAAATTGAATTTAAAAAGGGTTTTAAAAATAACCCGAATTTCCAACGATTGCATTGGAGTGGAATTGAATCGAAATTGTCTTCGGAATATTTCGATGTTGGAATTCGTGATTATACGGATGTTGTTATGGAAATTTGAAAGATATATATTTATATCGTTATTTCCAATACGACATTTGTGAATCGTAGAATTTGATATTGAATATAAGCCGATATATTTTCTATTCAGTGCCTTATATTGAATATCAAATGTGATTTGGGTTTGTCGTGAATGGTGTCTTCACTAACACTGTTCTTGAACCCAGTTGAGAAAAGATTAAATCCTTTTATTTAGATTTAATGAAGTGAACCAATTAAATAATATTTAATTGCAATTGAATTGATATTGATTTTTGGGTTTATCGTGAACAGTGTTTTAAATAACACTCGTTCTTTAACTCGATAATCAATGGAATGTGACTTTGGGTTTATCGTGAACCGTGTTTTAAATGACACGGATTCTTTAACCCAGTTAACGATTAAAACTAAGTGGAGTTTTAATGAATCTTTAATTAGATTGAAATAATCAAAATGGAGTATCACCAGTTTTGCTCCAGGCGATAGTTAAATCTTTAATTAGATTTGAACGTGAAATGGTAATTGAATTTACCAATAACACCGTGGTGTTAGATATGTAGTATTACCAGTTTTACTTCATGGGATGAATAGGTTGGGATTGGGAAATTAAAACAAATGATTACTTCGGTAAGGTTCGCTAATCCTGACTAGTTTGAATTGATATTCAAAAATAGATTAAAGAATAAATTCAAGGAATTTATCTTTGATAAAATTAATGGGAACCTTTCCCTATGAATGTGAAATTTAGAAACTAACTGTCGGTTAGCCAAGCAGAATGGTTTTCTGAATATTGATCTGATGTTGGTTTCGGCCTCCGGGGTTAATATTTGGGGAATTATTCTCTTGATTAATTTACGGTTAGTGACTAATGAATTGGAATGTGGCGTATGTTGTGTTTGTGTAACACTTATTTAAAATATACGCGAATTATTCGGAAGGACCGGGTTTATCCCATTCTGAGTAACTGATACGAAGATATGTCGAAGATGAAGACGATGGTAGAAGACCGGAAGTCTTCACATCGTTTGGATAATTACCGACGATCCTGATTGGGCTGTACACCCGAGAGGATGGAAATAGTTGGTGGTCGTCCAGACGTACTTGGAGATGGATGGATATGCGAGGAAAGTGCCTCCGGTTTCGTTCAGACCCAGAACGGACTTGTAAATGGACGGTGTGTCTGACATTGGATTTTAGTCCGTGTGATTGATCTCTATTAAATATATATCTGTTTGGCGATGGAGAATTTATTCTCTTGCTTAACGCCCTTCTCTGAGACGTACGAGCTCAGGGGTTATATATTGATGGATATCAATTGCATGGAGTGAATTGCCTGTGTGGCATGCCTAAGTGGCAAATGATCAAGGCTTCTGTTGAAAAGCAAAGTCTTGTGGTTGATGATCGAAGCACGGCCTTTGTGGCGTAGCTTTGTGTAACGTTGATTCGCGAGTTTCACACCCGGTATGAACCAAAAACGGGAGACGGACCTCAGGGAGGGCCTACGTTTCCTCCTAGCTAAAAGTGGCGTCAGTGGTTTTACACGCCCTGACGAGTTTGACTTATGTGGTTGTTGCTGTTGCGAGGCGCCTCGGATTGATCGGTCGTTCTCGAACCGATGGAGTCATTTAGTTGGCTCGCTTACACCCCAAAGGGCGGCGAAACGTAGTGCTCAGGTATAATAATCCACATCGGTGGACCGGCCCTGACGATCCAAGGGTCGATGCGTTCTGATCCTGAGACTCGGGCTAGGCAGTCTCAAATCAGTGAGGATCTTGCCCCTAGCCTCGGTTCATACCATAAATGATAACCCAACTTCCAATACGACGTCTTGCGGTTTTGATTGTAAACTTATATATGGCGACATAGTGTTATGGGGCATTCATGCCGCCTATGATTGATACTTATGATTTGAAGTTGTTTTATACACTATGCACTTATAATAGTATCAAACGATTTGTTTTAACCGTATCAAGCATTCTTTGGCTGTTATAAGGGAAAACCCTATCCTCGGCTGCGTTGCATTGTGTGATGGGACCTGGGTCTTATAACAGCTTCATTTTTCTTTATTTAGCATTGCGCTGTTTGTTTTATGCACTGGTATTCTTGGGAGGAAACCCGTTCCGTGTTATACGGCGTGGTCCCTTGATTTACCGAACTTTAAAAATAAAGATTAATAACTGTTTTAGTTCTCACACCAGTCACATGACTGACCTGGAGTTTATTGTTTTAACCTAAACTCTGGGTGCCCTTATTTTGACACGGGCAGCTAGTAGTTTTGGTTTTGCAGATTCATATTCATAGAATCCTGGTTTACAGCTGGAACGATATCCGGAAAGCTTTGTATCCGTATATCTCCTTCAGTTGTGTATTGTATTATTTTCCGCTGCGATGTATTAAATGTAATTTAAATCTCTGATATTTCTGTGTAATATTCATTTATACTCTGTATATTCTTGTAATCTGATGCATTGTTGTGATATACAATGAAATGTTCTTTTATATGTGTTCTGTTGTGGCTTGTTCTCGAACTATCCGACGCTTTCCTTTATGGGGAAGTTACGGGTTTTCACATCAATGTATTTAAATTTCTATTTTGATTAACTCGTATAAACAACTTAAAATCTCATTTTAGTTAAAATAATAAATTTATAACCAAAATCTTCGTCAATTCGCCTAGCGGCAGAACGACGCCAAAACCGATGGGTTTTACACCATCACTGCCAATTACTTAATCAATATTGTCGATTTATTAAAAACACAACACGATCAACAACCATTCAACCATTAACATTCAACAGGTTTTGATGTCAAATTTGGGGTTAAATCAGTTCATGTGTAAACAATATAAAATTAAACAATACACATGATATTTTGAGGGATCCGGTCGGATCCCTCCAACCTGTTCTTCCCTGCATCACAGACTGTTACAACATTTCACGATAGTATATAATTTAAATAAATAAATTAATGATGATAATATAATTAACAATAACCATTAAATCAACCATAAGCAACCAAAGCAGCCAATCAAAAAATTTGTATTTTTATATGGATTTATCACATCATGGCAGTCCAGAAAAGTGTGAGAATTAACTCACCAGTGATAACAGTTGACGATGGACGTGTTTGTCCTTTTTAATTTTCAATGGATGTTCAAAATTTGCTGAAATTTCAACTGCGTCAGATCAGTGCCTAGTCAGTGCCATTGTCTAGGTCTCGTCCTTGCGATCCCAACGAATCCAGTTTCGTCAGATTTCGTCAACGTAAGTAGGAGTTATCGCAGTTCGAAGTTTATATAGTTTTAACGTTAATTAATAAATTAATTAAATTAAAGCTTACCTTAATTACCTGGTTAACGTTAAAATCAATGTTTAAGGATTCCACGTCAGCACCCCACTTTAGTTCACGCGTTTTCTCCTTGGTCACGATCTCAAACCTGACTATCCCCCTTTCTATCTTTACCTCCGAAAGAAAACACGGCTCCACCATTTCACCACCGCCGTCGATCTACCACAGCTGGACCCACCGCGACCATGGCCTCACGTCCGCCTGAGCCTAGCGCCTCCACGCCCGAAGTAGCAGACCTCAATACGCCCTCCGTCGCCTGAAAAACCCTCTGCCCCCAATTCCGTTCATCTCATAAATACGACCGCCACAGGCCAAATCGGACCCCGGCGCCACCACCATTGCCTCCGCCTCACATCCCTGCACCAGTCCCCTCAGACCTCCGCCACCACAAACCCCCCAGCATGCCGGAAACATCCCAAACCCGATCGCGACTAGAAGAAACGAACCCAAAAATACCACCACCGATCAACTTCGATTTCCCGTCACCACAGCCCCTTTCAGGTACCCAGACCAAAGACAAAAACGAAGGCCTCCCTCTCCTCTACAACTTTGCCTTCGACCCCCTATTGATCGTCAGCCCAAACTTCGTCAAAATAAACAAAAATGAAAATTGTTTTTCACTATCCATCGCAAATTCCGGCTACCACCTACGACGATACCTCCCCAACTTTTTGCTGGAGCTTCTCCTCCTCCCGATCTACAGTTTTGCTTCAGGACCCCTTAGCAAAAACCCCACGGATTGGAAGATATAATTGATTTTGTAAAGAGGGGCTTATTTGCAAATTTTCATGGATGAAAATAAATGGTGGCTGGAATTTTTCTGATTTTTGGGGCCTTATATAGGCGTGTTTTATTATATTTTAACTTGATGTGACATCTAACATCGATCGACGATTTTTATTTCGTGTTTATCGCTATTTCAAATACTGTTTATTCGCTCCTGTGCTCACATACAAACTCCGTTCGAGGTGAAAATGGACCACGTGGTAAAATTTGACGATATGGTCCTAACGAATCTTGTTTCGTCGAATTCCGAGTTCGTTAGCTCGAATAGCGCTCGTTCACGTTCAAATGGTCGTTTTTATTTGCATTTTATTTTGCCACGCTCACAAATTAACCCCGATTGACGTGCAAATTGAAATCCAGCAATAATTTACTGTTGCGGTCTCAATAAAATTTGTTTCGTCGAAAACTGAGGTCGTTTGAAAAAAGTCCCTTTTATAACTGCCCAATTCAAATAAAATAAACCAATTTTAAAATACCTCAATATAATATTAAAAAAATATTGAAATTGTCCATATACGACCAAAATTGTATACACTACAAAGATAAAATATCCCGGGTTGAATTTCAAACCAAACCGATATTCGAAATATTTAAAAACCCCTTTATTTAATATAAATAACGATAAAATTATATAAAGGAATTCCACAGCGACTATTTTAAAATTTGATTTGGACATAAAATAAAATCTACACGACGAAAACTTGATTTTTCTCTTCCACTAGAAAGATATTGTCCAACCAGTCCTGACGTTTCTTGTTTCGATTAAATCCGACTTATTTCGGATCCTGTACGGCCGTTTAAAGTTCAAACCGCCATTTTACGAACTGCCGCACCATTGCAGCTCGTTATATATTTAAATTATAAACCATACGCTTGACGGTCATTAAATGAATGATATTGTCGATATATTTTCAATATAGACGATATTAACCCTTTATATTTTGCCAATTCACAATATACGGCGAATTCAACATTTTCCTAAATATTTTAGAAATAAAGATATTATTTTATTTATATTATTAATTAAATATTCAAAACAATTAAATTCGATTATTTAAATTCAAACTGGCCTTTTAATTAAATAAAATAATTTAAATAATTAGCCAGAAAAATATGGTTCGTTACATTTCAAAAGTGGGATGACTATATGATTTCGATTAAAACATCAATATATACTTAAACCCATTTAGATAAGTGTTTGACATTTGTTTAGTAAATTATTGTGAACTTGAGTAAATAAGCGAGATCGTGAAATTTGTTAGAAATGTAAAAATTATACTAGGTAAACCTATAATAAGGATACGCCAGTAAATTAAGCAGAGAGTATACGAGAAAGTGTATTTGTGAGACAAAAAAAATGGTTTTGAAAAGATACATAGTTTGAAAATTCAAATAAAAATTTTGAGCAAGAACTAACAATTATTTTTGGAAATTAAAACTGGAGCACGGACATCTTGTGATTGGAATTTCTTGGTTGATTAAAAGACGTTTATGAAAAGTTGTAATTTACACAAGCAATCCAAGTACAAATGGTAGGTTAGGTAATGATTTAAAGGCTAAGTTGGAATTAATCAATCGGGATATTTTATAATTAGTCATTCCCAACTAATTAAATTTAAAATGCAAATATCTTGATAATTCGGTTTCACAATTTGACTATAAGATATTTGACGATATTTTGGATAAGGAGTACATTGGTTAAAGTTGTTAATAAAGATATATCTAACTGATTTCTCTAATGTTGAAGGAAATAAGTTATATAACCTTGAATTTGGAATAATTAATGAGGAAAGCCAAACTTAAACAATACAAGGGATTAAAATCTGGAATTATCGGCGATGTTGGATGGTCAATGAGTTCTAAAGTTTATTGTGGCAACAAAAGGAACCATTTAAGCAAGCATGAATACCTTGTGAATTAAGTTTCACAATTTGATTTAACGATATTTGGCAAGCGGGAATAGTAAGAAGAAATTATCTAAACTGAAACATTTAGATAAGTTGAGTTCTGAGATGATCGGGTTTTTCGTGTAAAGAATAATAGTAATTTTAAGGAATTGAAAGGGAGTAAGTTTCATAACCATTAAATTTGGAAGATACGATCTAAGAATAATTTACAACTCTGAATTTTCTTAAAGGCGGTAAATGGTTAAGCATAAATAATTGGTCCAGTAAACGATGAGTTGAATATAACGAACCATAAATATGGTAGATATGGTTGTCCATAAATATGTGTGTTAGAAAATTCTACCCAAGATATCCATTATGAGAATGGGAATTCTGGTATAAAGAATTTTAATCTTGAGTTTGAAAATTTACAAAATGTCGAATGGGTAGTTGCGATTCCCTTTCCTTTTCGAGGACGAAAAGTTTTAATGGGGGAGGGGTGAATGTAACGATCTAGAATTTTTAACCAATTTAAAATTGTAATTTTATTGCTTAATTTGAATTTGACACAAACATATATGGTTAAGAATATTTATTAATTTTTATAATAAATAATAGATTTTATTTGAATTATAAACTTAATGGATATTAATAATTTTGGGTTTATTAATACTATTTGTCGTTCAATCGGATTTGTCAAACCAAACATGAATTAGTAGCATTAGAATTAAGTGTTGCCCTTAGTTTTCAAATCATTTAAGGTAAAATGCTACCAAAAGTTCACTTTTCTTTTTAAGACAATTGTTAGGACACATGTCTTTTTGCATGCCTCCTTTCGTGCGTACATTTCACTAGCCCCTTAGGTGTCATTACCTCTTTAACCCTTCATTCATATATAAGGAGGTCATTTCTCCACTTTTCACCATTCCATTCCATTTCCTCCTTTTCACCTTCTTCTTAAAGCTTATGGCCATGGTTTTCATGGCATAAGTCTTCCTCTTTTCCACCACCACCTTACCAAAGTTTATCATCCTCCTCCTCCTCTTATAATAGAGAGAGAGATTAGTATATACTATATTATATATATTGGCGATGAAGACGGTGCACCGAAATACGGTCCAACGGTTTGCTAAATTAGGCTCGCCTACCGTGAAGATTGGAAAGTTCTTTAGTGAGAACTTTTTAACCACAATTTATATATTTAATTAGTAGTTAGACTAATTTAAATATAGTGATGAATTATTAATGTTTAATGATGGTTGTTGTGATGGATGATGATTGTGTAGTTTAGAACACACACTATTAAGCGTTAGTGTTATAACACTTGTGCACAGTTATGATTTATTTAATTATGTTGATGATGGTTTTTATGGATGTTTATAATGGTTGGTGATGTTGTTTCGCACGCGGTATGACACAACAATTATGGTATCACATTGGTGATCGGAAAATCTCCTTCGTAAATAGAAGTAGTATTATTATTGAGATTGAAGTTAATAATTGGAAAAGACATATACGTATAATTCATATATGTTGATAAAGTTTCTTTAAATAGATAAATAATACCATAACGTTCTAGGATGACAGAGAGGATAGTGTCTAAGCTTGGGTTTGGAAATTATAGTTTCCTTCTCTCCCTGGCTTTCCCTAACTGATCCGACAGATGGGATGGTTAATTTGAATTTATTTGAATTTAGAAATAATTTGGAATTTAATTTATTAAGTGAAAAATAAATTTGAATTTTAATCCCTGGAATAGTTTGGAAAGTCAATGTAAATTACTTTAAATGATTTTAAATGGTATATATAAATATATAATGGTTTTTCTAAGGTATTTCGAAGTACCACAGAATAGTGTTTAGTTCAAGCAAAATTGAGCTTGCCGCACAATGGCAATTCGCTTATTTTAGTTACAAACTTTAAATGCTTATAACTTTTGCAATTAAGTTGGATTTCCACAAAACGGAAAATGTTTGATTTCTATTAACAAGAGATTTCAAATAAGTGAAAATAGATTTTTGTTTTGACTTATAATTGTCAAGTTATGTTTAAACCCGTATGGGAATAGGATGTTGTAAGTGCAGTTTTGACCGTAATCATAAAATAGCCATTTTTAAATATTTTAAAAATATGAAAAAAAAATTGGTAAAATCATTATAAATTATGTAAAAGTGTTTGAATTGTAAAGTTTAAGTTTTGATTAAGATAAACGATATTTTGATCAAAGCACTTAAGATAACTGTTTTTAACGCTTTTGAAACGCTATTGTAACGCTTTCTTCAGAAATAATCTATTTTGAAGTTTGTAACCCGCAAATTGTTTTCGAATAATAAGTAATCATTTTTAAAGGATTTGTGGAATGTTTTCAAAGGTTTAAAAGTATTGGAAATATTTTATTATGGAATTTAAATTGATTTATTTAATATTAAAATGGGTTTTTCAATTTTAAATAATTGGATATGGTTGAGATAAATCTTCGGACGTTTGATATAAATTCGGTAGATGATGACTTTTACTATTTGTGGAATTTAAAAGGTAGTTCGCCATTGTTCCATTTATAGTGTGTGTTGGATACAAAGCTTAATATTGAGGATAAGTTGATGATATTTCTATCCAGATCTAATGTTAAAGAGTTGGATAAATCTTTTAATTAATATACGGGTTTCTCAATCTGATTGAGATAAGTTGGATAGAAATAATCTTCGGATATTTGATATGAAATTATGTGGTGTAAACGTATAATATTTGAGGAATTTGGAAAATATTATTATCATTATATCGTTATTCCGCTTGCAGTATTCATTGATTATGAGAATTGATAGTAGATACAATTTCTGTGTAACTTATGCTCAATACCAATTGATTTGGATTTTGTCGTGAATTCTATCTTCAATAATATCATTCTTGAAAACCCAATGAGATTGAGTTATGGAAATCCATATCGTAATTTGGGATTTAATCAAATCTTTGATTCGAAGAAATTAAAAGTAAGGAATTGGGGAAGAAGTATAATCATTTAATTAAGATTAAAGAATTGAATGTTGGGAAATTGTTTTAATTGGAAACTATGGTTGAAATATGGATTAAGGGTTTTCAAAGGAAACTGAACTTCGATAACGAGTTATCAAACGTAACATTAATTAAGACTTTGAGGCTAAATTATCTTTGATTCAAGGGATGTATCTTAAAAGAGAAAGGTGAAACATGGATTTTGTTATAATATGAAAATGGTTTTAAAGAAGTTTAATTTTAACAAAAATCCAACTTGGAAGGAGATTTGGTTGAAATCTTGTGTGTTCCATAATTGTGTTTTTAAAATTGCTCTTATTATTTTAAAAGACCGGGATCAGATTTCTGTCCGAAAACCATTCCAACTAATAGTATTATGTTGTGGAGTAATTGTAGACATTGAAGACATTATTGAAGACCGGGACCCTTCATATCATAAGGATGACTTGCTAAATGTCTCAAATGGGTAGCTCCCATTTGCAGATGGATTTTAAATCAGCTAAATGGCAAGAAGCCCACACGTATGTAAGGAATTCCGGAATGTTGTTTCATTCAAATCCAGAATGGACTTATATGGATTGTATGTCTGACATTGTAATTGGCTATGTAGCACTAATCTCTGTTAAATATATATATCTTGGTGGCGGAGAATTTATTCTCTTTCTTAACACCCTTCTCTTAGACGTATGAGCTTAGAGATTATATATTGATAGAAATCAGTGATGCGTTGTGAATGGACAATGTGGAATACTTAAGGAATGTGGTGAGCTATGGATGATCAAAGCATGGCTTATTTAAATGTAGTGTGTATATCATAAACTCGGCAAGCCTCATACCCCGGTAAATGGCCAAAAAATGCAACAAGGTTATGGGGGTGTTGTCTCCTTCTAGATAATAGGTGTACTTTTGGTATGGAGCCTAGGTATTGACCTATGTGGAAAAAACATCTTCTTTTGTGGTTGTTGTTGGCGCATGTTCGAAAAGGTCGGTAACGACCAGGAGATGGCATACTTAGGCGTAATATAAGTTACCTAGTTACAGAGGTAACTCGGCCTTGTGTTGGCATGAGGAGCATGTGTTGATCCTCAGACATACCTCTTGAGATGTTCAAAATTCGGTTCGGAAGGAAGTTCCTTTGCTTGGTCATTATTTGAAACCCAATCTCCACTACGAGCCCGTACGATTTTGATTGTATACCATATGTCAGTATAGTATATAGTACTTATGTTGGCTATTTTAATACATTTACTTTCGAAATGTTTTTCACACTATATTACAGTATTAAAAGAGGATCTCCGCGTATTAAAGGGATTTTTGACTGCATAAGGAGAAACCTCGCCCAAGTATGCGTTTGCACTGTGTGTGCGCATCAAAACCTTATGTTACTTTCATTTTTCAAAAAAACACTGCGAATTTCTATGCATTGGTATTCACATCGACTAAACCCGTTCCGCATTAGCGACGTGGTCCGGTGAATCACCTAAATTTAAAATAAACCCTAAAAATAATTGTTTTAATCTCACACCGGTCCCATGACTGGCTTGGAGTTTGTTGTTCCCACACCTAAACTATGGGTGCCCATAATTTTTACACTGGTAGCCTAGTGGTTTGGTTCGCAGATTTAGCCATGGAGTTAGTTGGAGTAGGATTCTGGTTTTAGTTGGAGCTATTATGTCTTGGAGCATTCTTATTCTTCAACCGAGTTTAGTATCTTTTCCGCTATGTCATTGATGTGCTCTGATGTATCTCTTGTAACTCTGATGTAATATTATTTTAATGATAATGGAATAGTTATTTTTATTTTGTGCAAATGTGTAAGTACTTCTAACAATTCGTCTTTGTGACCGGTTTAAGTTGGTTTAATTACCGGTGAAAACTAGGCAAAAAACAGGGTCGTTACAGAAAACTAAATTGTTGCAAACGTTTTGTTAATTTCTGAAATTAATGATTTTTGCAAATGAGGTCCATTTAGGATGCCGTTTTTTGCATTGCAATCATGTCAAAGTGCTCTACATGATGGAGTGAGTTTAAGCTTATCCAAGAAATTTATATTTTTATTTATTTATTAAATTTGCAAATTATTAATGCATATTAGTTATTATAAACGAATAAATAATTAATAAATTATAGATTAATCTTATTAAACTTCAACTTATATTGTAAACTATTTTCGGCTCTAAACAATTAATAACTAATAATTTTCTGATTTATTAATCATTAGCGGGTAGAATAATTATTTGGTATCCATCTGTATTCGCAGGGGAAAATGTCTCATATTTGAAAATGATTTCAAATGCGGATGGGGAGATGATACCATTTGTATTTGAAAATACCCATTAATGGCGCTACAACTCATTATTATTTTCGATAGGCTTTTGTATTTTCTTTTATAATTATTACCTTTTATATATACTAATACAAAATTTCCTCTTCCAACTAGCAAAATTTTTGGTGCCACTTTTGAATTTTTCCCTTTGAGTTGATTTATTTTTGGTATGATCCCTAAAATTAGATTTTACCTGCCTCTTTCTTATCGTTTTGTTTTTCCTTCCGATTTCTAAAATTTCCATTTAACTTTTAACTGGATGTTGCCAAAGAAAGTTTGGAATTACCAAAAAAATTAAGTAGCAATAGTATTTGGGTATCATTTAGATTCCAACATAAGTAGCATTTCATGACAGAGTGTGTGAACTGAAGTTTAAAAAAAAAGTAAAAAAATATCTTAGCATTGAAATTAAGTTTAGAATTAAGGTTCAAAATGGTACCAATATCATAAAATTTACCATAAAAAGTGAGATTCAAATTAAGTTTATAAGTGATATTCAAAATGGTGATCAAAGTCTAGTGTGACTGAGTGGTATAACATATTCAAGGCAAAAAGATGGAGGACAAATCGAACAAAGGTGATGTTGATCATGTTAAAGAAATTTATTCATACAATCTGGTTAGAAAGAAACAACAGAGTACTTGGATATTGCTCGCATACTGCTAGTCAATTGTTTACTGTGATACTTAATAAGTTGTAGAAGAAATTAATGCACTCGAGCTGAATTTCCTGATGAAGCTGACTTCATATGAATGGAGACACTACGTGTATTGGATGGGTCCTTTTTAGTTTTTGTTTTGGGTTTCGATATGCTGAGTTTTTTCTGGACTTCAACTATAAATAGTTTAGAGTTTTTTCTTAGCATTTTAGTGTTGTATATAACGGTGTTGTATACACAATTATATGATTTTTGTTTGATGATAACAAACAAGTATATATTATTTTAAATGTGTTTGTTATTGTACTGTTATATAACATCACAGACAAGAATATAATATTTATATTTAAATAGAATACGACTGTATAAAATTTCATGTATTAACACAGTATTTTATTTAAATATAATATTTTATTTCAATATTCAAAACAGGACAGATTTACAACTCCACTATTTGTACAACACACTGTAATTCACTGAAATACATTTCATTTCACTTTCAATTTCATACACAGTTTCATAGCTATATCACTCATCACTCAATTATACAGTTTCACTAATACTTTCATTTACACTTTGACACTTTTACACTTTTACATTTCACCGACTCTGTTATTTTCTTCAGTCTCCTGTCTTCACAGCATCCTCACAGTCAGTCCAGTCTTCATACCTGTCACATGAAAACAGAAACACACAGTACACTGCAACACGAATAAAACTGAACAAATGCAAATATAAATTTATTTTTAAATTTTATTTGCCTTAGAATTTCGGTGTGTTTCTCATCATTTTTCTGACTCGATCGGATTCATCTGTCTCTAGTCAGTTTGTATATGTATAGTACAGGGACAGAAAACTTGTCTGAGGGCTGCATATACACATGTGTATAGATATACACGTGTGCACTGCCTCGCCAATCAGCGAGCAACTGAGGAGTAGCCGCATGGACCATCTCGACTCAGTGCACAACATATCAAATTGGTCGAACCATGGTCAAGCATGAAGACAGCTCAACACAATTGGCCGAGCACAATATAAAATGAACATAGTACAAAGATGGTCGATGCAAACAACATATCAAGTCAGCAAGCAAAAATGGTGCATGGCTAAACAAAATGATTTCAGCAAACAAGTATAAGCATGTTTTTAGCATGTGGTGATGGAGCATACACAAGATTATACAGGGGATAAACACAATCAACACATGAATGGTATAACTCAGCATGGTGACAAGCATGGAGCATGCACAAGAAATGAAGTATCAATGGACCAGAACAGCAAATAAGTGAACTCAGCTCAACATAGTGACTAGCAGCACATGTCAAATGGTTTTACATATGTGAAACAGCAACATGTATGGACAAAGCAATGTGATCATGAAGTGCAACATTTGTCGAGCTGTTTTGACTTAAGCAAACTAACAAAGTAGTGTGACAATTCAGAATGGTCAAACTGAATAGAGCGAATGCAAACAGTGTACAACATGGCATGTACACAAGTTATCAATCATGACATAAGTACAAAGCAGCTAAGCAACTCAATTCATTTGTATGGTCAAAAAAAATGTTCAGGAAACTACATGTGGATAGCAAGTATGGTAGCAAGTGCCAAGCACAAATATGCTGTACACATGGTCAAGCATGATGGAAACAAACTCGGCAATGCAGGTGCACATGAACAGGTGAAAATGGAACTCGATTATGTACAAAATGGTGAAGCCAAGATGGTCTTAAGAGCCAATGAAACTTTTATGAACAAATATGAAATGATTCAGCTTTTAAACAAGGGTGCAACATGTAAAAAGGGATAAGCACAGTCAAACAGTGTTCAAGAGTTCACAAGAAACAGTGCAAAAATAATGGCGCAGGGCAGTGCATCAAGACTGCAAGATTATGGTCTCGAGTTCAAATACAAATGGTGTAGACACAACATAGTTCATACAGTATGGTTCAGGGAAGTTTTTTTTTCTTACATGCAAATACAAAATGGTGCACAACAATTTTTGGCAAGCAATATTTTTTTTGGAAATTAGGGGAGAGCATTTCAATGGCATGTTCAAATAAAGTTCCAGAAAATCAACAACTGCTTTTGGCAAGTATTTAAACGTTTCCAGAAACCAGAAAATTTTGACAAAGTATTCAAGTCGAATATATTTGAATATTTTGTCTTGGCATTAAACAATCAAGGCAGAGATTTTTTTTTATTCAAGAAAATCAGTTAAGGCAAGAAATTAAAATCCTGTTCGAAATGGAAAGTTTTAATTTGCTTTCACAAAATACAATTCACTGTTTTATTTCGACAATCAGCAATGGACAAAAGAGAATTGTGCAAATATGTTTCCAGAAATATATGAACATTTTTGGGACGAAATCTTTCAATTGATTTCCAGTTTTTTTTTTTTTTTAATTTACAGTAATGATTCAGCAAATCACAAAAAATCAGGAAAGTTTTTCAAAGCCAAGGAATTTTATCAGGTTCACAAATCACGCAAGGAAGTTACAGAGAAACCAAAAGAGGAAAGCATTGCAACAACAATCACGCAATTCATTTTAAATCGAATCTATCAAAAGAGGAAACCTTTCAAACCAGATCGAGCCAATAATCAGTGAAATCAGAGTGTAGGGTTTCTATTTTTTCCCTATAACTACACCCTATTCATCACAGGCATTTAATTATTGAAACCGCAAGCAATCCAAGCAAGACAGAACGAAAAAGCATCAAAGATTTCTAGCAAAAATTTAATCAGAAAGTTCACAGTTCAATCTAGGGTTTCGATCAACAGCACTCAAATCGTTTGACCAAGGAACTTCGAGCTTCAAAGCTATCAGTGAATCCATCACATCTCAATTAGACGTTGCGATCGATTTGAGGGAAGCTGAAAACCCTAATCCCCAATTCCTAGCCGCCATTCTTTTTCATCCAGAAGCAAAGAGATCGAGACAAATGAAAATATGGGTGGACACAAATCTAAAGGGGCCGGCCAAGTCAACTTTGATTTAAAAAGGGGATAACCCTATTTTTTAATCTCCTAGGGTTTTCTTAGTTTATTTTCTTCTGTATTGTTTAGTTTCTTTTTGTTTTTTCCATCTGTAATCCAACCATCAGTTCTAGAACCTGTAAAATCTAGGTGAACCAGTCAGGGTGTTGACTAACACTTGCTAGAGTCTGTAAAATCTAGGATTTACTGGTTACGGGTCTGTAATCAGGGAGAATCTGATCTAGAGGTTTGGATCAGTCTACGGTTTTGAGCGTAGGGTTAGAATAGGAGCAGGTTTTGCGAGTGTACATGGTCTTGTATGCGGGATCTGTTCTGTCACCTAGTAGAAACCTTAGAAATGCAGCAGTAGGCAGGGTTTTGCCGAAGCTGGGTATATCTGTGCGTGATTTATTTTCTGCATTTCTGTTTCTGCTATATTCTGTGATCTGTTTATTATTATATATCTCGTTAGATTTTTCAATTCAGTTTAAAAACTGTGATAAACCCTATTCACCCCCCTCTAGGCTTAATCTAGATCCAACAAGTGGTATCGGAGCTGGTATAAGGTTACAACATGATAGGGTGTTCTCGCTCTATGATCTAGTGGCGAAGTAGTGACTCTTATCCCTACATGTCCATGTCGAGAGGCAGGACGTGAAATCAGTCTCTGAGGTACCTTTGTTTGCCACCGGGGTGTCATTAAAATCCTCGAGAAAGCGAGAACAAGTGGTATCAGAGCAGGTATTCTGTTAACTCTAGAGTCATGGTGATTCCTAGTTGTCAGTCGATAGAGAGTCAGTCCAGTTCATTTCCAACTATTTTCGATGGAACAGATTTTTTAAACTGGAAATCCAAAATGGAGTTTTATTTAAAATCAGTTAATATTAAATGTTGGAATGTTGTTTTCTATGGATTTGATAGTGTAGATATTACTTTCAATGCTCGTGCTATGAAAATTATATTTGATTATCTTAATACTGAACAGTTTAATCTTATCTGTCATTGTTTATCTGCACAGGAAATCTGGGATACTCTCAATACGAAGTATGGAAAATCTGACAATAGTTCAAAACCCCAGAATGTCAACTCAGATTCAGATCTATGCTTAACAAGTCACGTAGATGAAACTTCAGATGAATCAGATGATGGAGAATCAACAAAAGCTGAAATAGAAAATTTCTCATACGAAGATCTGGTGTACATGTGTCTTGATTTAACGAAATCTGTTGATAAACTCCAACTGAAAAATAAGTCTTTGAAATCTAAGAATTTTGAGTTGACCAGCAAAATTGATGATTTGGAATCACAACTTGAATATGTTAAAAATTCTTCAAATTCTGTTTGCAAAAATTGTTTGAAATTGAAATCCAATCTTGTTCATCTCAATAAAAATATTCAAAAGTTTGAAAATGAAATTCTGATTTTAAATGAGAACAAGACTGAGTTGTCAATTTTGAATAACCTTCTGCAAAAGGAATTTGAAAATTTTAAAACAGATATAAATTCAAAGTTTGAAATTGCTGAAAAGGAGAACTTGTTGAAATCAAATTTGATTTTAGAAGAACTTGAAAATGAGATTGAAAAATCCAAGAAATTTGAGTCTGAAAAACAAAAATGATTAGAATCTGAAATCATGGAATCTCAAGCCAGAATTAAAATTCTTAAAGATGAAAATTTGGTTTTAAAATCTGATTTTGAAAGATGTAAGATCACGAAAAATCATTGTTCGGATTTAATGAAAGAGAACCGTGATCTTAAAACTAAAATTCAACAGCTTGAGTCAACTTTGACTAAATTTTCTAACGGTGAAAAATCTCTGAATATGCTGTTGAAAAATCAATTTTCATCTGGTAATAAAAGTGGTCTCAGCTTTGAGAAAAATAACGTTTTTGAAAATCAGAACTCAAATGATTTTAAAAATCCTTTAAACTGCTTTGGAAAGAATCGATATGAAAATTCAAACTCTGATCATCGCAAAGGATTTTTGAATCATAAACATGATGTGAATTTGTTTTATAATAATCCATTTGAACAATCCTGGATCACAAAAAGGAATAAAACAAAATTTGTTAAATTCAAACAGATCTGGGTTCTTAAAGGTACAAAGGTGAATTCAGATAGGTTGTTGTATAAACAAGTTTGGGTACCAAAATATGTGAATAAAACTGTGAGTGGTTTTACAAACTTTGTTAGACCACTCGATTATCTAAACTGTTATGTACCAATGGAGGCTGAGGAACTGCCGTGCAAAAAGAAATGTGAAATCAAGCTGGTTTATACTTCTGTATCATTCACAGTTCCTCCAGCCAGGATTTGTTGAGTTAGAGATTCTGTTTTACATTGGATTCTGGTATGATCTCTAAACTCACCTTTGTATATTCTCTTTGTTTTTTTATTTTCTGTGTTTATTCCTTCCTCTATCCCCTTCTGTTTTTTTTTTTTTTTTGACACTGCAATATCTTCTTATTATGTACTTCTTAAACTTCCAATTGCAGAATTCACGTTTTTCTGGAAATTTGCTTTATTTGTATAAAATCATTATGTGTTAATCATTTCCAGATCCTGAATTTGAACTTGTATATTTCTGCAATTGTTTTGAAGTTTAGTTTTCTGATTATCTGAATTCCTAACAGTGTTGACGTATTCTTGTTATATCTTGAACACTGATAATATGAATTCTAAATTTTTTGAAGATTTGGAAAACAATTGAAATTTCACACATCTCCGCTGTTCTGAGGTTCTTCTAATTCATTTTAGAAAGGCTTGGAAATTTATACTCATTACAGCACATTATTATTTCTCAGTCGTGATAATTTCATTGTTATTTCAGATTGGCTTGGATATTCTGTTTTGTATTGAATCAGTGATACATCTCGAAATTCTCTGTTATTCATGATCATCCGGTTTAGATTTTTGTTTGTTTAAGATCATTTGGAATTTCTAATATTTTGAATCTCACACACCTCTCAGATCTGAAATTATTAATCCTGTGTGATTGATTCATTGTATCTCAAGAATTACATTTATTTCAAGTGATTTTGAATAAACCACTATTTTTGGATCATGAATTATCTTTCAAACTTGATGTAAATATGCTGAAAAATTCTTTGTGCTTGTCAGAAATTCTTATGAAAAATTCCTTTGAAAATCCGGTCTTGAAATTTACCTTTATTTCATGATTATTTGATTTAAATATTTGTTTGTTTAAAATCATTTGAAATTATTGATTTATTGAATCTCACACATATCTCGAATCAAAAAAAAATTATAATCTGGTGTGATTGATTCATTAAATTCAGATATTTTCATATTCTTCAAATGATTTCAAGTAAACAGTATTTTAATCATTAGATCATGAATCATCATATGTGGGAGACTATGTTCTGTGCTGCTCTGATACTGTTTTTTTTCTTTCAAATAACGGTTTGTTCTTGGCTGCTGCCCTGATAAATGTGCCAAATTTGTAATCATGTCTGCTTGGGCCTTATGATTGAATTTTTTGTGTGTCCATGATATCATGGTTTGTCTCTAGTATCTTGTTTCAATCCTCATTAATAGAGACACCAATTGGTATCAGAAGTGTTGTTTTTATTTGTATATATATATATTTCCTCTTGCTTTGTATAGATCTTTTTTATTTTTTGTCTTGGAACTGATTTTCATTTTTAAGATTATTTATTGATTATTCATTCAGAAATTGAAATCAATATCCAAATTGAACTATATTTATAATTCATCAAAATTATAATCAGATTTTGAAATTGTGATGAATTGTGACTGCAGTATATTTCACAACAAGAGGAGAATTTTATTTAGATTTTCATGATGGTTGAATATTTATTATAATATCTTTGAACTGGCAATTATTTCACGGTTATCTTCATTACTTATCATCCTTCTGCCATCCGTTATAATTTTATATAAATGTGGAGAGTTTAATTTTTTTTTTAAAATCATTTTAAATAAACAGTGGAAATATTCGTGATGGAAACGAGACTGTGTTATTATTCAGAATTAGTGAGATTGAGAATTTTCAATGATCCCGGTACAGTTGGTCATATTTCATAATATAATTAATTTAGAAATTTATTTCACAGTCCATATCTGTACCTACCCCATTTTCTATCATCCATATATTGGTTTGTATACCGAGGAGTTTTACCTTTTAAAGTTGAAATGATAAATATATATAATTAATACATAAGTGTGTCTCAAACCTCATTTAAAAATCCAAGCTTTGGTCATGCATGGTTATGAGACAACTTATAATTTAAGCTGCGACTGATCCCATTTAAAAATCCAAGCTCTGGTTATGCGTGGTCAGTGTGCTCTTAAATAAAAATAAAGAGGAAAAGGAAAATGTGCTATAAATTGAAATAAATCTGAAATTCTCCTCTGAGTATAAAAACCAGCTTATCAATCCATCTTCTAATATGTGAAATGTGTTGAAATTTTATGATGTATTATGGTTTGTTGATTGATGACTATTGGGATTTGAGATTATACGATTTTGTCACTTAAGTTGAATTATTAATTATAGTCCAAATCCGTCACTGTTTTTTTTTTGTGCTCTTTTTTATATAATTCTTTGAAAATAATTGGAAATCATTTTTATAACTCTCCCCGTTTATATAAATTTCATCGTAAATCCGTCATTATCTGAAATGTGAAATATGCCACTAGTTCCCAGTTTATTATTATTATTTTTTTGACTGATTGAGATTTATGATGACCGTTCTTCCTCTTAAGCTGAATTTTTTTTAGTCATTTTTCATCTGTTTTTTAAATTTTGAATCCTTTTGATGATAACAAAAGGGGGAGAATGGATTGAGATTTTGATTTATGAGTGAATATTTTATAAATATTTTTAATTTTGGAAATTTATTAAATTCATTTATTTCACTCATACACAGTTCTAGGGGGAGTTAAGTTGTACGGGGAGCATTCAAATAGGGGGAGTTTCACTATTCTCGAACAAACACATTTATTATATTCAAAATCTTTTTATTTGTTTGTCATCATCAAAAGGGGGAGATTGTTGTATATAACGGTGTTGTATACACAATTATATGATTTTTGTTTGATGATAACAAACAAGTATATATTATTTTAAATGTGTTTGTTATTGTACTGTTATATAACATCACAGACAAGAATATAATATTTATATTTAAATAGAATACGACTGTATAAAATTTCATGTATTAACACAGTATTTTATTTAAATACAATATTTTATTTCAATATTCAAAACAGTACAGATTTACAACTCCACTATTTGTATAACACACTGTAATTCACTGAAATACATTTCACTTTCAATTTCATACACAGTTTCATAGCTATATCACTCGTCACTCAGTTATACAGTTTCACTAATACTTTCATTTACACTTTGACACTTTTACATTTCACCGACTCTGTTATTTTCTTCAGTCTCCTGTCTTCACAACATCCTCACTGTCAGTCCAGTCTTCATACCTGTCACATGAAAACAGAAACACACAGTACACTGCAACACGAATAAAACTGAACAAATGCAAATATAAATTTATTTTTAAATTTTATTTGCCTCAGAATTTTGGTGTGTTTCTCATCATTTTTCTGACTCGATCGGATTCATCTGTCTCTAGTCAGTTTGTATATGTACAGTACAGGGACAGAAAACTTGTCTGATGACTGCATATACACACGTGTATAGATATACACGTGTGCACTGCCTCGCCAGTCAGCGAGCAACTAAGGAGTAGCCGCATGGACCATCTCGACTCAGTGGACAACATATCAAATTGGTCGAACCATGGTCAAGCATGAAGACAGCTCAACACAATTGGCCGAGCACAATATAAAATGAACATAGTACAAAGATGGTCGATGCAAACAACATATCAAGTCAGCAAGCAAAAATGGTGCATGGCTAAACAAAATGATTTTAGCAAACAAGTATAAGCATGTTTTTAGCATGTGGTGATGGATCATACACAAGATTATACAGGGGATAAACACAATCAACACATGAATGGTATAACTCAGCATGGTGATAAGCATGGAGCATGTACAAGAAATGAAGTATCAATGGACTAGAACAGCAAATAAGTGAACTCAGCTCAACATAGTGATTAGCAGCACATGTCAAATGGTTTTACATATGTGAAACAGCAACATGTATGGACAAAGAAATGTGATCATGAAGTGCAACATTTGTCGAGCTGTTTTGACTTAAGAAAACTAACAAAGTGGTGTGACAATTCAGAATGGTCAAACTGAATAGAGCGAATGCAAACAATGTACAACATGGCATGTACACAAGTTATCAATCATGACATAAGTACAAAGCAGCTAAGCAACTCAATTCATTTGTATGGTCAAAAAAAAATGTTCAGGAAACTACATGTGGATAGCAAGTATGGTAGCAAGTGCCAAGCACAAATATGCTGTACACATGGTCAAGCATGATGGAAACAAACTCGGCAATGCAGGTGCACATGAACAGGTGAAAATGGAACTCGACTATGTACAAAATGGTGAAGCCAAGATGGTCTTAAGAGCCAATGAAACTTTTATGAACAAATATGAAATGATTCAGCTTTTAAACAAGGGTGCAACATGTAAAAAGGGATAAGCACAGTCAAACAGTGTTCAAGAGTTCACAAGAAACAGTGCAAAAATAATGGCGCAGGGCAGTACATCAAGACTGCAAGATTATGGTCTCGAGTTCAAATACAAATGGTGTAGACACAACATAGTTCATACAGTATGGTTCAGGGAAGTTTTTTTTTCTTACGTGCAAATACAAAATGGTGCACAACAATTTTTGGAAAGCAATATTTTTTTTGGAAATTAGGGGAGAACTTTTCAATGGCATGTTCAAATAAAGTTCCAGAAAATCAACAACTGCTTTTGGCAAGTATTTAAACGTTTCCAGAAACCAGAAATTTTTGACAAAGTATTCAAGTCGAATATATTTGAATATTTTGTCTTGGCATTAAACAATCAAGGCAGAGATTTTTTTATTCAAGAAAATCAGTTAAGGCAAGAAATTAAAATCCTGTTCGAAATGGAAAGTTTTAATTTGCTTTCACAAAATACAATTCACTGTTTTATTTCGACAATCAGCAATGGACAAAAGAGAAATGTGCAAATATGTTTCCAGAAATATATGAACATTTTTGGGACGAAATCTTTCAATTGATTTCCAGTTTTTTTTTTTTTATTTACAGTAATGATTCAGCAAATCACAAAAAATCAGGAAAGTTTTTCAAAGCCAAGGAATTTTATCAGGTTCACAAATCACGCAAGGAAGTTACAGGGAAACCAAAAGAGGAAAGCATTGCAACAACAATCACGCAACTCATTTTAAATCAAATCTATCAAAAGAGGAAACCTTTCAAACCAAATCGAGCCAATAATCAGTGAAATCAGAGTGTAGGGTTTCTATTTTTTCGCTATAACTACACCCTATTCATCACAGGCATTCAATTATTGAAGCCGCAAGCAATCCAAGAAAGACAGAACGAAAAAGCATCAAAGATTTCTAGCAAAAATTTAATCAGAAAGCTCACAGTTCAATCTAGGGTTTCGATCAACAGCACTCAAATCGTTTAACCAAGGAACTTCGAGCTTCAAAGCTATCAGAGAATCCATCACATCTCAATTAGACGTCGCGATCGATTTGAGGGAAGCAGAAAACCCTAATCCCCAATTCCTAGCCGCCATTCTTTTTCATCTAGAAGCAAAGAGATCGGGACAAATGAAAATATGGGTGGACACAAATCTAAAGGGGCCGACCAAGTCAACTTTGATTTAAAAAGGGGATAACCCTATTTTTTAATCTCCTAGGGTTTTCTTAGTTTTTTTTATTCTGTATTGTTTATTTTCTTTTTGTTTTTTCCATCTGTAATCCAACCATCAGTTCTAGAACCTGTAAAATCTAGGTGAACCAGTCAGGGTGTTGACTGGAACTTGCTAGAGTCTGTGAAATCTAGGATTTACTGATTACGGGTCTGTAATCAGGGAGAATCTGATCTAGAGGTTTGGATCAGTCTATGGTTTTGAGCGTAGGGTTAGAATAGGAGCAGGTTTTGCGAGTGTACATGGTCTTGTATGCGGGATCTGTTATGTCACCTAGTAGAAACCTTAGAAATGCAGCAGTAGGCAGGGTTTTGCCGAAGCTGGGTATATCTGTGCGTGATTTATTTTCTGCATTTCTGTTTCTGCTATATTCTGTGATCTGTTTATTATTATATATCTCGTTAGATTTTTCAATTCAGTTTAAAAACTGTGATAAACCCTATTCACCCCCCCTTTAGGGTTAATCTAGATCCAACATTTAGTTGAATAATATGTGAGTGATGTGTAGCTTTTGTAATATTTGTGTAGACACTTTGTAATTATTTTAGTCTGAATAAATTTTACTTGCCTTTCAATGAGATGAATGGACAATGCCCTTGTGGGCAACAGTCGAATTCGAGTAACTATAAAAAGTTTCATTAAACTTAATCATACAGGTTTTCATAAAATTTTACGTTGAGCATCAAAAAAAGCAATTTACTTATTCTCCTGTTTAGTTCACAATATATATTAAGTAAAAATATAAAATTACAATTAGCTCTGTCCCTAGATATGCCTTATGCGAATTGACCGGAAAATCAAAAAATTTCAAAATGTAGAGAATTCAAAATTCTAAAAATATAAATGTGACTTTGAAAATCTACGTACTCATCATCAATTTTGATTAGATAACTACAATAATCCAAAACTAATGAGGCGAACATTTTGTTAAATACATATTAACAAAAAAATCGTTCCAGGCCTAATTTTTTTTTGCTCCAAAAGCCAAATTTTCAATTTTTTTTGGGCAGAGCTGACCTGGTTTTAAAGTGAATTCAAACACTTATTATTATAACAAATAATACTTACTGTTTTTACAGGGGATCGATAAAGGGTCAACTCACTAATTTCAGTTTTTAAGGTGGACTATCCACCACTAACAATTTTTTAAAGTGATTCGTCCACCAAAGCTAATCCAGCATACAGTATTGGGCCTAGAATGAATTATATAGACAACAGGCTCCTTATCCTAAACACTCCACAATCAGGGAGGTTGGACCAACAATTACAAAATGTAAGTACACACATTCAATATACATGTACAAATTCAGAGACTAGCGAAGAAACTGCAGCATCTAAGAACACAGCCTACTTGCACAGCTTCACATTCAGAACCTTACAACACATCGCCATAGATTGTACCAACAATTGTAATATATTTTCCCAGCACAAATAGTCACAACCTCCCCATTTTTGCACAACCTTTTCATTCCTTCTACATCATGCGTACTACATATCCCAATCACCAATAATGCACAAATCTTGCCGATTTGTGTCAAACCAACAAATAATGTGTCCTCCATATAGTCATGCAAAAACCAGGTCGATGGAGGTGAATGCCAAGTTGTTGTGTATTTGTGGCCCTCGGGCTTCCAAGCCGGTGATGTCAGAACCCTTCAGAGACTTTCCGAGGGAGCATGATTTCTCTTGAATCTGGGCATTTAGGGTTAGTTCGGGCATAGAAAAAATTGGATTTGAAGTATCAATGGGGCTATTTGGGGAGAAGATAAGGATTTTGATTGAATTTTTTTTGATGTGGTGGCCAAAGTTAGGTGCGACAACCAACACGTGGAAAATCGATCTGCCCTCCAATCATATCATAGCAGTGTTGGGAAGTTGATTGTTAAGCTTGACATTGTGTTTGTTGGAATGAAAGATTCATCATGAAGTTCATAGCGAAGATGAATTACTCATAATTACGGTAAGCCATGTCTCACAACTTGTAGTTATATATTTTAATCATTTCTAGACATTGGATGTCATGTTGTGTTATCTGATGGTTGTTATTCTTTCTTACTTGGAACTTTTGCAAGCAACTATTAAACACATATTTGTATAACTAGGTAACAACATGCGTAAATAAAAAAACAGAAGATACATGGAAATACAGTTTCTCTTCCTAATTGATAATTGTAAATTTATGTTAATCTTTTACTTTTTATTAAAAGGAGCGATTTGTTTGCGGTGATTATAATTGTTTGTTGAATTTTAGTATGAAATATGTTTACTACTATTTGAAACTATCTCCAGAAATAATCAAAATCTCTATTTTAATTCATGATAAGAAAAATTATTGTTTGAAAGATATGTATGTTTCTAATTTCTAGTATTATGGATAGGATGATCATAAATATTTTCCAAATTGTACTTGAAATTGTTGGTTACCAACCATACTTTATTTTCAACTTGGGTACCAACCATTTATCCAGGAATTCATGCATGCCACATTTGAGGTATCAATATTGCAACATGTTGTATTTGTAAGTATTTTAACTGAGTTTTGTTAGTACTTAGTATTTCTAGTTTTGTTTTATCTTTTTAATTGAGTTTCGGTTTTTACCAACCATTTATCCTATTCAAACCGAATAATATCAAACAAGAAAATGAAAGCATACAAAGTATTTTGCATAAAATAGTATACAAAGTGCATAAAATGCGAACGATATTTAGAAGAAACAATCTTGAAAAAATTAGTCGTATTAATAAAATTTATTTATAAGCGATTATCATGAAATGAAAGAAAACTAAGATTACTATCTTTTAATTTCAATTTTCGCAATTTTTTTCTAAGCTATAAGGATTATAATTGATTGTGGATGATTTGAATTTTCAAGACATTTATTCAAACTTAAAGGACAAATAATAAAATTAGGGAGAGAATGTATATAGATATATCATAATGTACTCTTTTTCTTTCACTAAGATTTTTTCTACATGATTTTTCTTAGTTAGGTCTTAACGAGGCATTACATTGATCCCGACGTATCATTATTTGAACTAGTAATCTACTGAAATATGACATACTATGTTGTACTACATTTTTTTTTTGAAAATTGTTATGCTTTTTATTAACTTTTAGAAAAATACACACAAAGGTTAGCATTTTAATCTAATCAACAAATATGCATAAAACATAAAGAAACAAAATAAAATTTATGACATAAACTAAAAATAGACCTATGATGAGGTCACCTACTCAAAGCTCACAAGTGCGATCTCCCTTCACTACACTTCTATCGACAAAAGAAATGGCAATCAAATTCCAGTAGTTTAAGTAGTTTAGCAATATGGCTTTCAGTCGCTGGTTCTGTAACTAAATTTCTCCTAGTACTTTTGCATCACGTTGTTTTGTGAACCTAATTTGTTCATGTGGTAACAACCACAAAACATTTCTTCATAATTTTAGCATCATACACCCCCATGTTTTCAGCTCGGAATATGTTTTTTTTTCACCACTAGGACCATGTTCTCAACTTATGTATTTATATTACACGTATGGAATAACTGTTTTCAGGTTCTTAACATGATCAGAGAATGAGTGATTGACCACTTCCATTCAAGAACCAATGTAACTTTAACAATTGAATATCAAGTGAAACACCCCACCTCCGTTAGGGTCGCTCTCGAAGGGAATGCCCTAATTTTGGTGGAGGTTTATAAGTATAAGTCATAGATACACAAGACAGATATAAATACACATCTTTATAAACAGCGGAAAACAACAGCAATTTTTATTTGAACAAAATACGTGTTACACAAATCATGTCATAATTGTCTTACAATACTTCCAAAAAACATTACATTTTCATAACTGTCTTGATTTCATTATTTAAAGAAGCATAAAAACATAAGTAAACTGCATATGTCCCATAATTGCTGTCCAAAGCCATAGTCCAAAACGAAAGAGATCCAAGCAATACATTCTTTCTCTTCAAGCTGGATGTAAACTGGTCAAGCTGCGGTATTCCCTCCCTGTGGACCTGGGGGGGGGAACGAAAGAAAAGAAGACGAAAGAAAAGTAGAGTCAGACATAAAGCCTGAGTAAGTCTAGGACTATTCAGTCTATGAATAAAGAATTGGGCATGATAAGTATAAACTGGGAATAGGAAAGCACCATAAACTAAGTTAAGTTGTCTAGAGTCGAATATACTATCGTACCACATATTAATCTCTGCACCTCTATAAACTAGTTCCCAACAGGCACCCCATAATCAGGGTGAAGTGATCCATTTCTAATGATCGGCTCCTACTCGGATGTTGTAATTACCTATGCTGGTCCCACCATAGGGTGTATCAAGTCCCATGGTGGCGGCCCGACACAATTCTAGAATGCACAGGTATACTACTGGTGCCCAGTGCCTTATTTTTCTGTGTCGGAGTGTGTGCACGCCCGCACCCCGTTAGAACCTACATTGCTGCACCACCGCCGTCGATTTGACCTCTTACAGTCAGCCCAATAATCGTGCCCCACCCTGCCTAGTTCAGGGTATCCTGATACACCTTGTAGGGTTACTACTGAAAAGGGTCCCCCGCTACTAGGTTTTCTATTTCTAGCCAACATGCTAAGTTGGTTAAGTGTTTTGTAAAGCTAACCCCCAATCAGTCTGTATAGTTTAGCATGTTCCATTTTGATTAAGTATTAATTCAATTTACTTAATTCTATCAATCCTGACTCAACCTTAATTGTCTTATTAAAGCCTCGACCTCTCACATTAGACATGTATTATTGTGACTGCCTGTTGCCGGTTGGTTCCGGGCAGTCTTACGTCACAACTCAGTCTAACCTTGGGTCTTTATTGGGCTCAATGTTTAACCACCAACATTGGATAGGTATTGTTGTGACTACTGGATAGCTGGGCGGTTCCGGGCAGGTTTACATCACAACTCAATCCAACCTCGGGTTAAACACATCGTATTTTCTAAATTTACATATTTTGTCTCTTTTCTTTTTATATGTAAATATTTGCGGCCCATTATTCAAATTCATCTTTATTGGGTAAAATTAATTTATACCACTTAATTGTTTTCAAGGTCGTTGGCATGCGTCAAACATGCCAACACATATGTTTATATTTTAACCCAAACGTCATTACCCCCGTTTTATACGTTCGCTACAATATAACATATGTTGGGTTTAACATTTAAACCCAACTTAGCCACATGAAAAAGGGGAGGCTTAGAACATGGTGTTTATATATTCTAAGTAACATCAAAAGGGGAGTGTGAACGCATGAAATTGCAACATAACGATCTAATTAACATAAATTAGGCACTTGTGAACTTGCATTGTATATAATCATGGCATAAACATACCTAAACATGAATCATGATTTTTAATCTATTCATATAATCATGGCATAAACATACCTAAACATGAATCATGGTTTTTAATCTATTCATGTAAACTTGCAATTGGAATGTAAATCTAACTTAATTATGTGTCACATATATTATCATATGGGCAAATTCTATTTCAACCCACAAAATTAGTTAGTAGCCCCCCATTTTATCAAAAAAATACGATGACCAAACTGCCCTTTTTCTATTATATTTTTTTCCAGTTTTTTGAACACCTCGTAGTTGCACTACGTGGTTTTTTAGTGTACCTCGTAGAATGTCTACGTGGTCCATGAATGAACCACGAAGATCATCTACATGGTACTTTGATGAACCACGTAGGGCAACTACGAGGTACAGTGAAAAACCACGTAGTCCCCTGTAACAACCCGAAAATCTGGGCCAGTTTAAAATTTTTATTTTGGCAATTTTATCGAATTTTGAACATTTAAAATAGATTATTTTAAATAATATCGACGAGAAATTTATTTTGAATATAATTCGAACATATATTTTTTATACGTCGTCGTTAGAATATAAATAATTATATATAATTATAAATGGAATTGAAAATGGCGCGGTAGTTCGATAATTCGTTTTCAAACTTCAATTGAACGTACCGGGTGCAAAACAATCCGGATTTTAGTGAAACCAAAAATCATAGGATCTATTTGATAATATCTTTCCAACGAATCCGAAAAATCGAAATTTCATAGCAGGAATCAAAAGATATGTCCAGTTGAAAATTCTGAATAGTCGTTATGGAATTCAGGCCCTTAAAAATGGGAATTTTGCAAACGACCTCGGATTTCGACGAAACCACTTTTGTTGGATCCGCAGTGTCAAGTTATTGCTAGATTCCAAATTTCATAATTTTTCGAATCAATATGTGAGCGTGGCAAAGGAAAACGCGTTTGACCAGTTTCAGTTGATTTTAATCGACTGGAAATTGGCCATTTTTCAAACGGTCTCAGAATTTGACGAAAATAGTTTTGTTAGGACCGTATCATCAATACGAAGCTAGAAAATATTTTTCGGGAATTTTTAGAGTCCGTATGTGACCCCAATAAATTGAAATGCGCGTTCAAATTCAATATATAGAGTTATATGTTGATTTTGACGAAAACTGATCGAAACAGTCGAATCAGCTTACGATACATATCCCATTGTGTTCGGAATGGGGGTAATTAGCTATGGACGGCAGTCGGTGGACTCGATTTGGAGTTCGAAATTTAAATTAACTTTTTGAAATCAAAAATGAAATTAAATATATATTTTTATAAAGCCCCTTATATTCCCTTCCTCCCCCGTTGACTTCAAATTAGAAAAAACCCAATCAAGATAAAAGGAAGCCGCTCCTCCTCAGGCCATCGTGTTGAGCCTTCCCCCCCCATCGCTTGACGTCGGAGACCGTTCCTCCCCCTCCCCCCCCCCCCCACACACACACCTCGCCGCTCGCCGCCAGTGAGGCACAGCCGACGCTCCGGCCTCCCCCCATACGAATCCGACCATCCCTTCCACCTTGTCGCGCGCCATTGCCAGGGCCTCCCTGCCGCCTTCGCTCCCCTCCCGTCCGCGCCTGCTGCCGCCTCTCCCGACCTCCTCTAGTTTGCCAAAGTTCACCGCCGTCCTCTCCTCGAAATTCCGCAGCCCTAGCACTCCCAACAAACCGACACCTCCTCCAATCTTCACCAGAGCCATCCCCGGGCAGAGCACCCACCGCCTAGTCGGCCACCAGACCTCCCTCGAGTTCGACGGGAAAATCAGTAAGTTTTTCCAGTTTTTAATTTATACAAAATATAGTTTTATATTCAGTTTTAATTCATATGAAATATAGTTTTAAAATCAGTCTTTTTATCTTATAGAAAACATAGGATAAAATCTGTTTTTTTGGGATTTAGTTGCATAAAAAATCTGATTTTTTGGTTAGGTAGAAAGATGATTTTTCGTTGCAAAAAGATAGGATTTTTATGGTTAAAAAGTTGAAATTTTTAACACGAGAAAGATGTGATTTTTATATATTGAACAACGAAGTGAAAATTCGTTTTTTATATATTGAATAGCAAAGTAAAAAATTCGATTTTTACATATGTAGTGAATACGGGCAACGAAGATGACTAAGAGGCGAGAACGATGAAGATTTCTATAAATGAAGAGTCGTGGTATTGGATAGCTATTGGTGAGAACTTCTCACTCTTTAATTTCTTTTTTTTCAAGTTATATATATACTAGGATGCAGACGGTGTTTAGTAGCACCCGACACCCGTCATCCACAGACCATGGATGGCTTGTTTGTTAAATTGTTTGGTTGTGGAGTTGGTTAGATTAATTGGTTTGAATTGAATTGTTTGGTGTAATGAAATTGATTTGATTGATGTGTGAATGGCGTGGGCCTTCACTAGACCGGGGATAAGGCTAGGCCTTGTCCCGTTTCTAGTATCGTGTCGTTATGCCGCCGAAATTTTCTAAAACAAGTTAGAAAAATAAAGATAACATTTTATTTAATAAATGAACCGAATAGAATATTCATAGGTTGAATAAAATAGTTTGATCGTTAAAAATATAATTTTTAACATGAATGTGAATAAATAAATATTCATTTACAAACCGGACGGTTTGTTTATGTACACCTATTTGAAGGACATTGATTGGGTCGATAAATTTTACACATCGCCCAACTGCACAAATAAAATTTGTGTTTGATTGTTTGAAACCCCACACGGGTATTGGGATGATATTTGACGTACACTAATCCCGATTGTTTAGTTGTATATCGATCGATTGATTGACAGACTGTTATAAGCGTTGAATATTTATATTTGATGCTTATACAGTGTAGAATGCACTTTGGATGATGGTTGATTATTCATCGTTGTTATTGTATACGTGTTGTAGAAAATCCATATAATTAACATTATATGGTAATTGATTGGGCCTCATTCCAGTTTAGAAAAAGAAATATTTGAAAAAGAAATATTTGAAATAGAATATTTGAAATAGAAACATTTGAAAAGAAATATTGGAAATAGAAATATTTGAAATAGAAATATTCGAAATGGAATATTTGAAAATATCAATATATGAAGCCGTGTTGATTAGATTGACGCCATTTTGACGTGAACGATATTTATATCGATTTTATTCATTTTAAAATGAATATTGAAAAGTGATTTCGAAATCGAATATTTTGAAACGAAATGAAATTGAATCGAATAGAAAACCAATATGAATTGAATCGAATAGAAAACGAAATGAAATTGAATCGAATAGAAAACCAATTTGGATTGAATCGAATTGAAAATGAATTCGAATCGAATGGAAAACGAATTCGAATCGAATGGAAAACGAATTCGAATAGAATTGAGACCGAATTGAAATAAATTCAAATTGAATTGAAATTTGAATTGAATAGAAATGAATTTTAAAACGAATTTATAAGGAAGAATTCAATTTTGATTTGAATTGAAATGGAAGTTGAAAATGTTTTTGAAACGAATTCAAAACTATCTATATAATTCGTTTTGAATTGAAATCGATGAAGTATATATTATATATATAATATAATGGCCTGAATAGAACGCGCCGCGCTGCGGCAGTTCGCGAATTTCGACCATTTACTTCGAACGGATATTGCGGGACATCCGACCGTCGGATTCTCCTGAAACCGGAACCGTTGGGTTCGTATCGAAAAGAGCTTTCTAACGAATATTAGAAATTTGAAATCTAATGGTTGCATTTGGAATTATGTCCAAATCAAATTTGAAAAAGGTCGCTATAAGTGCAGTTCGATGGCCATTGATGGAAATCGACTGTACGGGCCTTGATAAAATTATTAAAAATAGTAATAATTTGTGTAAAATCATAAGAAATGATTTAGAAAGAATTGGGATGAAAAACTCCATATTTGAAAAGATAAAAATAGATTTTTATCGAAATGAACTAGTTTTGAACTAGAATTATAATTCTATTTATTTTTAAAATAAATAAACTGGATTAGAAATGGCTTTGAAAAATAACCAGAATTTCCAATAATTATATTGGAATGGATTTGAATCTAAATTGTCTTTGGATTATTTCGATGTTGGATTTCGTGATGATACAGATACTGTTATGGGAATTTGAAAGATATATATATCGTTATTTCCAATACGATATTTGTTAGTCGTAGAATTTGATATTGAATATAAGCCGGTATATTTTCTATTCAGAGCCTTGTGTTTAATATCAAATGTGATTTGGGTTTGTCGTGAATGGTGTCTTCATTAACACTGTTCTTGAACCCAGTTGAGAAAAGATTAAATCTTTTTATTTAGATTTAATGAAGTGTACCAATTAAATAATATTTAATTGGAATTGAATTGATATTGATTTTTGGGTTTATCGTGAACAGTGTTTTAAATAACACTTGTTCTTTAACCCGATAATTAATGAATGTGATTTTGGGTTTATTGTGGGCCGTGTTTTAAATGACATTGGTTCTTTAACCCAGTTAACGATTAAAACTAAGTGGAGTTTTAATGAATCTTTAATTAGATTGAAAAGATCGAGAATGGAGTATCACCAGTTTTACTCCAGGCGATAGTTAAATCTTTAATTAGATTTGAACGTGAAATGGTAATTGAATTTACCGATAACACTGTGGTGTTAGATATGAAGTATTACCAGTTTTACTTCATAAGATGAATAGGTTGGGATTGAGAAATTAAAACAAATGATTACTTCGGTAAGTTTCGTTAATCCCGACTAGTTGAATCGAAATTCAAAAGGATAGATTAAAGAATAAATATAAAGAATTTATCTTTGATAAAATTAA
Organism: Allium sativum; assembly: GCA_030737875.1. Taxonomy (NCBI): domain Eukaryota; kingdom Viridiplantae; phylum Streptophyta; class Magnoliopsida; order Asparagales; family Amaryllidaceae; genus Allium; species Allium sativum. The sequence continues at coordinate 751,856,942 of CM060912.1, forward strand.
TGGGAACCTTTCCATATGAATGTGAAATTTAGAAACTAACTGTCGGTTAGCTAAGTAGAATGGTTTCCTGGATATTGATCTGATGTTGATTTCGGCCTTCGGGGTTAATATTTGGGGAATTATTCTCTTGATTAATTTACGGTTAGTGACTGATGAATTGGAATGAGGCGTATGTTCTGTTTGTGTAACAATTACTTAAAATATACGCGAGTTATTCGGAAAGACCAGGATTATCCCATTCTGAATAACTGATACGACGATAAGTCGAAGAGGAAGACGATGGTCGAAGACCGGAGGTCTTCACGTCGTTTGGGTGATTACTGATGATCTTGATTGGGCTGTACACCCAAGAAGATGGAAACAGTTGGTGATCGTCCAGACGTACTTGGATATCGATGGATATGCGGGGTACTAGGTGCCTCCGGTTTCGTTCAGACCCAGAACGGACTTGTAAATGGACTGTGTGTCTAACATTGGATTTTAGTCTGTGTGACTGATCTCTATTAAATATATATCTGTTTGGCGGCGGAGAATTTATTCTCTTGCTTAACGCCCTTCTCTGAGACGTACGAGCTCAAGGGTTATATACTGATGGATATCAAACGCATAGAGTGGATTGCCTGTGTGGCATGCCTAAGTGGCAAATGATCAAGGCTTCTGTTGAAAAGCAAAGTCTTGTGGTGATGATCAAAGCGCAGCCTGTGTGACACAGCTTTGTGTAACGTGAATTCGCGAGCCTTACACCCCGGTTGTGAACCAAAAACGGGAGAGGACCTCAGGGAGGGCATGCGTTTCCTTCTAGCTAGGGTGGTGTCAGTGACCTACCAGCCCTGACATTTATATACTTTTCACCTGTGTGGTTGTTGCTGTTGCGAGGCGCCTCGGTTTGATCAGACGATCCGGGTCCGATGGAGTCATTCGTTGGCTCATTTACACCCCAAAGGGCGGGGAAACGTAGTGTTCAGGCATTTTAATCCACATCGGTGGACCGGCCCTGTCGCTCCAAGGGTCACTCGAGCTCTGATCCTGAGACTCGGGCTAGACAGTCTCGAATCGGTAGAGGACGATCCCTGGCCTCGGTTCATAGATGGAAATCCAATTTCCAAATATGTGACTTTGCGGTTTTATTTGTAAACCTATATATGGCGACATAGTAGCATGGGACGCTCATGTCACCTATGATTGATACTTATGATTTGAAGTTGTTTTATACACTATGCACTTATAGTAGTATCAATTAATTTGTTTTTAAACGTATCAAGCATTCTTGGCTATTATAAGGTAAAAACCCTATCCCCCGGCTTGCGTTGCATTGTGTGATAGGACCTGGGTCTTATAATAGCTTCATTTTTCTTTATTTAGCATTGCGCTGTTTGTTTTATGCACTGGTATTCTTGGGAGGAAACCCGTTCCGTGTTATACGGCGTGGTCCCTTGATTTACCTAACTTTAAAAATAAAGATAAATAACTGTTTTAGTTCTCCAGGTCAGTCATGTTATAATTCTGGGTGCCCCTATTTTAATTTTCCGCTATTTATGGTGTTATATGCTTGTTTTAAAAATATAATATGATTTTTATATTGATGAAAGAATTGATTTTAAATACAAGAAAGAATTGATTTTTAAATTCATGAAAGTATTGATTTTTAATGAAAAGAGGTGGTTTTCATAATGTAGAGATTTGAATTATATATATATAATATGAGAATAAAAATATAATCTTTACATAGAAGAGTATAAAAAAATATAATTTTTATACTAGAGAAAGATTAAAAATATAATTTTTATACTAGAGAAAGATAAAAAAATATAATTTTTATATAGTGTAGAGGATAAAAATATGATTGTTATATTTTTAGAATAATAAAAATATGATTTTTTTTATAGTAGAGTAATAAAAATATAATTTTTATATGATATGAAGAATAAAAATATGATTTTTATATAGTGGCGATAATAAAAATATGATCTTTACTTAGGTAGAGTATTAAAAATATGGTTTTTATTAAAGAAGAAATATAAAAATATAATTTTTATATAGGTATGATGATAAAAATTCGATCTTTATATAAACAGTAGAAATATAAAAATATAATTTTTATATAGGAAGAAGCGTTGTAACTATATGAAGTGAAATAAAAATTTGAATTTTATTTTATCGTGAAGTAAAGAGAATATAAAAATGTGATTTTTATATATGTAGTGACTACGGGCAACGAAAGTGAAGAAATGCAAGAACGGCGAAGATTTTCTACCTAAGAAGTGTCGTGGCGTTGGATTAGCTATTCTGTGAGAACTTCTCACTCTTCAATTTCTTTTTCTTTTTCTAGTTATATATATACTAGGATGCAGACGGTGCTTAGCAGCACCCGACACCCGTCATCCACAGACCATGGATGGCTTGTTTGTTTAATTGTTTGGTTGTGTAGTTGGTTAGATTATTTGGTTTGGAATTGAATTGTTTGGTGAAATGAAATTGATGTGATTGATGTGTGAATGGCGTGGGCCTTCACTAGACCGGGGATAAGGCTAGGCCTCGTCCCGTTTCTAGTATCGTGCCGTTATGCCGTCGAAATTTTCTAAAAATAAGTTAGAAAAATAAAGATAACATTTTATTTAATAAATGAACCGAATATAATATTCATAGGTTGAATAAAATAGTTTGATCGTTAAAAATATAATTTTTAACGTGAATGTGAATAAATAAACATTCATTTACAAACCGGACGGTTTGTTTATGTACACCTATTTGAAGGACATTGATTGGGACGATAAATTTTACACATCGCCCAACTGCACAAATAAAATCTGTGTTTGATTGTTTGAAACCCCACACGGGTATTGGGATGATAGATGACATACACCAATCCCAATAATTAGTTGTACGTCGATCGATTGATTGACAGACTGTTATAAGCGTTAAATATCTATATTCGATGCTTATACAGTGTAGAATGCACTTTGGATGATGGTTGATTATTCATCGTTGTTATTGTATACATGTGTTGTAGAAAATCCATATAATTAACATTATATGGTAATTGATTGGGCCTCATTCCGGTTTCGAAAAAGAAATATTTGAAATAGAAACATTTGAAATAAAAATATTTGAAAATAGGAATATATGAAGCCGTGTTGATTAGATTGACGCCATTTTGACGTGAACGATATTTATATCGATTTTATTCAAATTGAAGTGAATATTAAAGTGAATGGAAATTCGAATTTAATTGAATTGATTTGAAATTCGAAATAAACTGAAATGGTTTGAAATTCGAATAGAATTGAAATAGAATTGAAATGGTTTGAAATTCGAATAGAATTGAAATATAATTGAAATGATTTGAAATTCGAAATAAACTGAAATGGTTTGTAATTCGAATAGAATTGAAATAGAATTGAAATGGTTTGAAATTCGAATAGAATTGAAATAGAATTGAAATCGTTTTGAAATGAATTCGAATAGAATTGAAATAGAATTGAAATCGTTTTAAAATGAATTCGAATAGAAATTGAATAGAAATAAATTTGAAATGAAATTGAATTAATTTGAAATTCAAATTGAATTGAAAACGAATTTTAAAAAGATTTATAAAGCACGTTTTGAATTGAAGACGAAGTATATATTATATATATTATATATATAATATAATGGCCTGAATAGAACGCGCCGCAGCAGTTCGCGAATTTCGACCATTGACTTCGAACGGATATTACGGGAGATCCGACCGTCGGATTCTCCCAAAACCGGAACCGTTGGGTTCGTATCGAAAAGAGCTTTCTAACGAATATTAGAAATTAGAAATCTAACGGTTGGATTTGGAGATACGTCCAAATCAAATTTGAAAAAGGTCGTTGTAAGTGCAGTTCGATGGCCGTTGATGGAAATCGACTGTACGGGCCTTGATGAAATCATTAAAAATAGTAATAATTTGTGTAAAATCATAAGAAATGATTTGGGAAAAATTGGGATGAAAAAACTCCATATTTGAAAAGATAAAAATAGATTTTTATCGAAATGAACTAGTTTTGAACTAGGATTAAAATTCTATTTATTTTCAAATAAATAAATTGGATTTGAAATGGTTTTGAAAATAACCAGAATTTCCAATAATTGCATTGGAATGGAATTGAATCGAAATTATCTTCGGAATATTTCGTGTTGGATTTCGTGATTATACAGATGTTGTTATGGAAATTTGAAAGATATTTATATATCGTTATTTCCAATACGATATCTGTTGGTCGTAGAATTTGATATTGAATATAATCCGATATATTTTCTATTCAGAGCCTTGTATTTAATATCAAATGTGATTTGGGTTTGTCGTGAATGGTGTCTTCATTAACACTGTTCTTGAACCCAGTTGAGAAAAGATTAAATGTTTTTTATTTAGATTTAATGAAGTGTACCAATTAAATAATATTTAATTGGAATTGAATTCGAATTGATTTTTGGGTTTATCGTTAGCAGTGTTTTAAATAACACTTGTTCTTTAACCCAATAATTAATGGAATGTGATCTTGGGGTTTATCGTGAACAGTGTTTTTAAATGACACTGATTCTTTAACCCCGTTAGGATTAAAACTAAGTGAAGTTTTAATGAATCTTTAATTAGATTGAAATGATCGAGGATGAAGTATCACCAGTTTTGCTCCAGGCGATAGTTAAATCTTTAATTAGATTTGAACGTGAAATGGTAATTGAATTTACCGATAACACCGTGGTGTTAGATATGAAGTATAACCAGTTTTACTTCATGGGATGAATAGGTTGGGATTGGGAAATTAAAACAAATGATTACTTCGGTAAGGTTCGCTAATCCCGACTAGTTTGAATTGATATTCGAAAATAGATTAAAGAATAAATTCAAGAAATTTATCTTGGATAAAATTAATGGGAACCTTTCCCTATGAATGTGAAATTTAGAAACTAACTATCAGTTAGCTAAGCAGAATGGTTTTCAGGATATTGATCTGATGTTGGTTTCGGCCTTCGGGGTTAATATTTGGGGAATTATTCTCTTGATTAGTTCACGGTTAGTGACTGATGAATTGGAATGAGGCGTATGTTGTGTTTGTGTAACACTTATTTAAAATATATGCGAGTTATTCGGAACGACCGGGTTTATCCCATTCTGAATAACTGATACGACGATAAGTCGAAGATGAAGACGGTGGTTGAAGACCGGAAGTCTTCACATCGTTTGGGTGATCACTGATGATCTTGATTGGACTGTACACCCAAGAAGATGGAAACAGTTGGTGATCGTCCAGACGTACTTGGAGATCGATGGAGATGCGAGGAAAGTGCCTCCGGTTTCGTTCAGACCCAGAACGGACTTGTAAATGGACTGTGTGTCTGACATTGGATTTCATTCTGTGTGACTGATATCGGTTGCATAGAGTGGTTTGCCTGTGTGGCATGCTAAGATGCAATTGATCGAGGCTTCTGTTGAAAATCAAAGTCTTGTGGTGATGATCAAAGCACAGCCTGTGTGGCACAGCTTTGTGTAACGTAAATTCGCGAGCCTCACACCCCGGTTGTGAACCAAAAACGGGAGACGGACCTCAGGGAGGGCATGCGTTTCTTTCTAGCTAGGGTGGTGTCAGTGACCTACCAGCCCTAACATTTATATACTTTTCACCTATGTGGTTGTTGCTATTGTGAGGCGCCTCAGTTAGATCGGACGATCCGGGTCCGATGGAGCCATTCGTTGGCTCATTTACACCCCAAAGGGTGGGGAAACGCATGTTCAGGCATTTTAATCCACATCGGTGGACCGGCCCTGACGATCCAAGGGTCACTCGAGCTCTGATCCTGAGGGGCGGGCTAGAGCGTCTCGAATCGGTTGAGGACTATCTTTTGCCTCAGTTCATAGATGGAAATCCAATTTCCAAATACGTGACTTTGCGATTTTGATTGTATAACCTATACATGGCGACATAGTGGTATGGGGCATTCTTGCCGCCTATGATTGATACTTATGATTTGAAGTTGTTTTATACACTATACACTTATAATAGTATCAAATGATTTCTTTTAAACGTATCAAGCATTCTTGGCTATTATAAGGTAAAAACCCTATCCTCCGGCTTGCGTTGCATTGTGTGATGGGAACTGGGTCTTATAATAGCTTCATTTTTCTTTATTTAGCATTGCGCTGTTTGTTTTAAGCACTGGTATTCTTGGGAGGAAACCCGTTCCGTGTTATACGGCGTGGTCCCTTGATTTACCTAACTTTAAAATAAAGATTAGTAACTGTTTTAGTTCTCACACCAGTCCCATGACTGACCTGGAGTTTATTGTTTTAACCTATACTCTGGGTGCCCTTATTTTGACACGGGCAGCTAGTAGTTTTGGTTTTGCAGATTTATATTCACTGGATCCTGGTTTACAGCTGGAACGATATCCGGAAAGCTTTGTATCCGTATATCTCTTCTAGTTGTGTATTGTATTATTTTCCGCTGCTATGTATTTAAATGTAATTTAAATCTCTGATATTTCTGTGTAATATTCATTTATACTCTGTATATTCTTATAATCTGATGGAATTGTTGTAATATAAATGAAATGTTCTTTTGTATGCATTCTATTTTGTCGTGTTCTCAAAACGATCAGGCGTTTCGAACGGTCTGGGTCGGTTTAGCGACTGGTTCAGACCGAGCGAAATTCCTTCTCGTCACAGTTGATACCAAATGTGACGAAAAGGAATTTCGCTCGGTCCGAATCAGTCGCTAAACCGACCCAGACCGTTCGAAACGCCTGATCGTTTGAGAACACGACAAAATAGAACGCAGACGGAAGAACATTTCATTGTATATTACAACAATGCATCAGATTACAAGAATATACAATATAAACAAATAAATATTACACAGAAATATCAGAGATTACAATAAATTACATAGCAGTGGAAAATAATACAATACACAACTAGAAGAGATATACGGATACAAAGCTTCCCGGATATCGTTCCAGCTGTAAACCAGGATCCTGTGAATATAAATCTGCAAAACCAAAACTACTAGCTGCCCGTGTCAAAATAGGGGCACCCAAAGTTTAGGTTAAAACAATAAACACCAGTTCAGTCATGTGACTGGTGTGAGAACTAAAACAGTTATTTATCTTTATTTTCAAAGTTAGGCAAATCAAGGGACCACGCCGTATAACACGGAACGGGTTTCCTCCCAAGAATACCAGTGCATAAAACAATAGCGCAATGCTAAATAAAGAAAAATGAAGCTATTATAAGACCCAGGTCCTATCACACAATGCAACGCAAGCCGGGGGATAGGGTTTTTACCTTATAATAGCCAAGAATGCTTGATACGTTTAAAAGAAATCATTTGATACTATCATAAGTGCATAGTGTATAAAACAACTTCAAATCATAAATATCAATCATAGACGACATAAGCGCCCCATCCCACTATGTCGCCATACTAGGCTCTAAAAATAAAACTGCAAATGTCACGTATTTGGAAGTTGGATTTCCATCTATGAACCGAGGCCAGGGATCGTCCTCACCGTCTTTGAGACAATCTAGCCCATGTCTCCGGAACAGCCGCAACTGCCCCTTGGAGCGACAGGGCCGGTCCACCGATGTGGATTATAGTGCCTGAACAATACGTTTCCCTGCCCTTTGGGGCGTAAATGAGCCAACGAATGACTCCATCGGACCCGGATCGTCCGATCTAACCGAGGCGCCTCGCAACAGCAACAACCACACAGGTGAAAAGTATATAAATGTCAGGGCTGGTAGGTCACTGACACCACCCTAGCTAGAAGGAAACGCATGCCCTCCCTGAGGTCCTCTCCCGTTTTTGGTTCACAACCGGGGTGCGAGGCTCGCGAATTCACGTTACACAAAGCTGTGCCATACAGGCTGTGCTTTGATCATCACCACAAGACTTTGCTTTTCAACAGAATCCTTGATCAACTGCCACTTAGGCATGCCACACAGGCAATTCACTCCATGCGATTTATATCCATCAGTATATAGCCCCTGAGCACTTACGTCTTAGACAAGGGCGTTAAGCAAGAGAATAAATTCTCCGCCGCCAAACAGATATATATTTAATAGAAATCAATCACACGGACTAAAATCCAATGTCAGACACACTGTCCATTTACAAGTCCGTTCTGGGTCTGAACGAAATCGGAGGCACCTAGTGCCCCGCATATCCATCGATCTCCAAGTACGTCTGGACGATCACCAACTGTTTCCATCTTCTTGGGTGTACAGCCCAATCAAGATCATCAGTAATCACCCAAACGACGCGAAGACTTCCGGTCTTCGACCACCGTCTTCATCTTCGACTAATCGTCGTATCAGTTATTCAGAATGGGATAAACCCGGTCTTTCCGAATAACTCGCGTATATTTTAAATAAGTGTTACACAAACACAACATACGCCTCATTCCAATTCATCAGTCACTAACCGTAAATTAATCAAGAGAATAATTCCCCAAATATTAACCCCGAAGGCCGAAACCAACATCAGATCAATATCCAGAAAACCATTCTGCTTGGCTAACCGACAGTTAGTTTCTAAATTTCACATTCATAGGGAAAGGTTCCGATTAATTTTATCCAAGATAAATTCCTTGAATTTATTCTCTAATTTCCTTTTGAATTTCGATTCAACTAGTCGGGATTAACGAACCTTACCGAAGTAATCATCTGTTTTAATTTCCCAATCCCAACCTATTCATCCCATGAAGTAAAACTGGTTATACTTCATATCTAACACCACGGTGTTATCGGTAAATTCAATTACCATTTGACGTTCAAATCTAATTAAAGATTTAACTAACGCCGGGAACAAAACTGGTGATACTCCATTCTCGATCATTTCTATCTAATTAAAGATTCATTAAAACTCCACTTAGTTTTAATCGTTAACTGGGTTAAAGAATCAGTGTCATTTAAAACACGGTCCACAATAAACCCAAAATCACATTCATTAATTATCGGGTTAAAGAACAAGTGTTATTTAAAACACTGTTCACGATAAACCCAAAAATCAATGTCAGTTCAATTCCAATCAAATATTATTTAATTGGTACACTTCATTAAATCTAAATAAAAAGATTTAATCTTTTCTCAACTGGGTTCAAGAACAGTGTTAATGAAGACACCATTCACGACAAACCCAAATCACATTTGATAATCGTAGAATTTGATATTGAATATAAGCCGATATATTTTCTATTCAGAGCCTACAAGGCACATTAGAACCATACGAAAGGATTCGTCAGATATTGGATTAGTAATATCCAATTAGAATGACTCGTTAGAGATGGGATCAGTAGTATCCTAGAACGAGTGTGAAGAGTATATTTCTAAAATGAAAACCAATTTTGTTTTGAAAATTTAAAATCAATTATTCATATTTGATTATTTAGTTTACATTGATTTGGACAGTCCAGTATATAAAGATTTTGCATATACGCCTTGCAAACGTGTATTTGAAATTTTAATATACTAGATAGATATAGAATCACAACTTCTAGACACCCGGAGATGGTTCTGATGATCGATCGATCATCATCAGAACTTATGTTCGTGTTTTGAAGTAAACCAAATGTGACGAAAAGGAATTCCACTCGGTCCGAACCAGTCGCTAAACCGTCCCAGACCGTTCGAAACGCCCTATCGTTTGAGAACACAACAAAATAGAACGCAGACGGAAGAACATTTCATTGTATATTACAACAATGCATCAGATTACAAGAATATACAGAGTATAAACAAATAAATATTACACATAAATATCAGAGATTTAAATTGCATTTAAATACATAGCAGCGGAAAATAATACAATACACAACTAGAAGGAGATATACAGATACAAAGCTTTCCGGATATCGTTCCAGCTGTAAACCAGGATCTTGTGAATATAAATCTGCAAAACCAAAACTACTAGTTGCCCGTGTCAAAATAAGGGCACCCAGAGTTTAGGTTAAAACAATAAACTCCAGGTCAGTCATGGGACTGGTGTGAGAACTAAAACAGTTATTGATCTTTATTTTAAAGTTCGGTAAATCAAGGGACCACGCCGTATAACACGGAACGGGTTTCCTCCCAAGAATACCAGTGCATAACAACAAACAACGCAACGCTAAATAAAGAAAAATGAAGCTGTTATAAGACCCAGGTCCTATCACACAATGCAGCGCAAGCCGGGGGATAGGGTTTTCCCTTATAACAGCCAAAGAATGCTTGATAGGTTTAAAACAAATCATTTGATACTATTATAAGTGCATAGTGTATAAAACAACTTCAAATCATAAGTATCAATCATAGGCGGCATGGGTACCATATATCATGTCGCCATACTAGGCTCTACAAATAAAACCGCAAATGTCACGTATTTGGAAATTGGATTTCCGTCTATGAACCGAGGCAAAAGATAGTCCTCACCGACTTCGAGACTGTCTAGCCCGAGCCTCAGGGTCAGAGCGCATCGACCCTTGGATCCTCAGGGCCGGTCCACCGATGTGGATTAAACTTAAATCCTGAACATGCGTTTCCCCGCCCTATGGGGCGTAAATGAGCCAACGAATGACTCCATCGGACCCGGATCATCCGATCAAACCGAGGCGCCTCGCAACAGCAACAACCACACAGGTGAAAAGTATATAAATGTCAGGGCCGGTAGGTCACTGACACCACCCTAGCTAGAAAGAAACGCATGCCCTCCCTGATGTCCTCTCCCGTTTTTGGTTCACAACCGGGGTGCGAGGCTCGCGAATTCACGTTACACAAAGCTGTACCACACGGGCTGTGCTTTGATCATCACCACAAGACTTTGCTTTTCAACAGAAGCCTCGATCAATTGCCACTTAGGCATGCCACACAGGCAATTCACTCCATGCGTTTGATATCCATCAATATATAACCCCTGAGCTCGTACGTCTCAGAGAAGGGCGTTAAGCAAGAGAATAAATTATCCGCCGCCAAACAGATATATATTTAATAGAAATCAATCACACGGACTAAAATCCAATGTCAGACACACAGTCCATTTACAAGTCCGTTCTGGGTCTGAACGAAACCGGAGGCACCTAGTACCCCGCATATCCATCGATCTCCAAGTACTTCTGGACGATCACCAACTGTTTCCATCTTCTTGGGTGTATAGCCCAATCAAGATCATCAGTAATCACCCAAACGACGTGAAGACCTCTGGTCTTCGACCATCGTCTTCATTTTCGACTTATCGTCGTATCAGTTATTCAGAATGGGATAAACCCGGTCTTTCCGAATAACTCGCGTATATTTTAAATAAGTGTTACACAAACACAACATACGCCTCATTCCAATTCATCAGTCACTAATCGTAAATTAATCAAGAGAATAATTTCCCAAATATTAACCCCGAAGGCCGAAACCAACATCAGATCAATATCCAGAAAACCATTCTGCTTGGCTAACCGACAGTTAGTTTCTAAATTTCACATTCATAGGGAAAGGTTACCATTAATTTTATCCAAGATAAATTCCTTGAATTTATTCTTCAATCTATCCTTTTGAATTTCGATTCAATTAGTCGGGATTAACGAAACTTACCGAAGTAATCATTTGTTTTAATTTCCCAATCCCAACCTATTCATCCCATGAAGTAAAACTGATAATACTTCATATCTAACACCACAGTGTTATCGGTAAATTCAATTACCATTTCACGTTCAAATCTAATTAAAGATTTAACTATCGCCTGGAGCAAAACTGGTGATACTCCATTCTAACACCTTTTCAATCTAATTAAAGATTCATTAAAACTCCACTTAGTTTTAATCGTTAACTGGGTTAAAGAATCAGTGTCATTTAAAACACGGTTCACGATAAACCCAAAATCGCATTCCATTAATTATCGGGTTAAAGAACGAGTGTTATTTAAAACACTGTCCACGATAAACCCAAAAATCAATATCACTTCAATTCCAATTAAATATCATTTAATTGTTACACTTCATTAAATCTAAATAGATCTTTTCTCAACTGGGTTCAAGAACAGTGTTAGTTAAGACACCATTCACGACAAACCCAAATCACATTTGATATTAAATACAAGGCTCTGAATAGAAAATATCCCGGCTTATATTCAATATCAAATTCTGCGACCAACAAAGATCGTATTGGAAATAACGATATATATATCTATATCTTTCAAATTTCCATAACAACATTTGTATAATCACGAAATCCAACATCGAAATATTCCGAAGACAATTTCGATTCAAATCCACTCCAATGCAATCATTGGAAGTTCCGGTTATTTTTAAAACCCTTTTCGAATTCAATTTATTTATTTAAAAACAAATAGAATTTTAATTCTAGTTCAAAACTAGTTCATTTCGATAGAAATCTATTTTTATCTTTTCAAATATGGAGTTTTTCATCCCAATTTTTCACAAATCATTTCTTATGATTTTACACAAATAATTACTATTTTTAATAATTTTATCAAGGCCCGTACAGTCGATTTCCATCAACGGCCATCGAACTGCACTTACAACGACCTTTTTCAAATTTTATTTGGACATAATTCCAAATCCAACCGTTAGATTTCTAATTTCTCACCTTCGTTAGAAAGCTCTTTTCGATACGAACCCAACGGTTCCGGTTTTAGGAGAATCCGACGGTCGGATCTCCCGCAATATCCGTTCGAAGTCAATGGTTCGAAATTTTTCCACACGGGCAGCTAGTAGTTTTGGTTTTGCAGATTCATATTCACAGGGTCCTGATTTACAGCTGGAACGATGCTCGGAAAGCTCCGGCGTCCAAGCCCCGTCGCGCCCCCGACAGTCCACCACCACCCCCTCTTCGCTGAAAAAAAACATTGTGAGTATTTTATTTAAATTTAAAAACTTTGTTTTCTTTGTTTTATTATTGATTAGTTAAAGTAATTAATCGTTGGAAGTAAAAACATGATTTTTGGTAGAGAAAATTTTTGGTTTTATTATGTATAACGCTTTGAAAATGAGAGTGAAAGGCGTGATTTTTAATAGGTAAAAGACTCGATTTTTAACAAGTAAAAGATTCGTTTTTTTAATAAGAAAAAGGCTGAATTATTTGTAGTAAAAATTCGATTTTTATATATTGAATAGCAAAGTAAAAATGTGATTTTTATATATTGAATAGCGAAGTAAAAATGTGATTTTTATATATTGAATAGCGAAGTAAAAATGTGATTTTTATATATTGAATAGCGAAGTAAAAATGTGATTTTTATATATTGAATAGCGAAGTAAAAATTCGATTTTTATATATTGAATAGCGAAGTAAAAATTCGATTTTTATATATCGAATAGCGAAGTAAAAATGTGATTTTTATATATGTAGTGAATACGGTCAAAGAAAGTGACAGGAAGAAGAAACGGCGAAGATTTCTACCTAAGAAGAGTCGTGGGATTGGATTAGCTAATCTGTGAGAATTTCTCACCTTTCAATTTAATTTTTTTTTCTAGTTATAAATATATACTAGGATGCAGACGGTGTTTAGTAGCACTCGACACCCGTCGTCCACAGACCATGGACGGCTTGTATGCTTGTTTGTTTGATTTTGATGTGTAGTTGATTGTGTGATGTGAAATGAAATAAAATATTTATATAGTTGAAAATATTTTATAGTTAAAAATAGAATTTTTAACGTGCATATGAAATGAAATAAAAATAAACAAATCGGACGATTTGTTTATATACACACATTTGACTGATATTGATTGGGACGATAAATTTTACACATCGCCCAACTGCACAAATAAAATCTGTGTTTGATTGTTTGAAACCCCACACGGGTATTGGGATGATATTTGACGTACACTAATCCCGATTGTTTAGTTGTATGTCGATCGATTGATTGACAGACTGTTATAAGCGTTGAATATCTATATTTGATGCTTATACAGTGTAGAATGCACTTTGGATGATGGTTGATTATTCATCGTTGTTATTGTATACATGTGTTGTAGAAAATCCATATAATTAACATTATATGGTAATTGATTGGGCCTCATTCCATATTTGAAAATTAGAAACATTTGAAATAGAAATATTTGAATTAGAAACATTTGAAAAAGAAATATTTGAAAAAGAAATATTTGAAATAGAAATATTCGAAATAGAATATTTGAAAATCGAAATATATGAAGCAGCGTTGATAGATTGACGCCATTTTAACGTGAACGATATTTATATCGATTTTATTCAAATTGAAGTGAATATTAAAGTGAATTGAAATTCGAATTTAATTGAATTGATTTGAAATTCGAAATAAATTGAAATCGTTTGGAAATGAATTCGAATAGAATTGAAATAGAATTGAAATCGTTTTTAAATGAATTTGAATAGAAATAAATTTGAATTGAAAATTGAATAGAAATGAATTCGAATTAAATTGAAATGAAAACGAACTGAAATTGGATTAGAAATCAATTTGAATTGAAATCGATTTGAAATGAATTTAAAACGAATGTATATTGGAATATTCAGTTTTGATTTGAAATTGAATATGAAGTTGAAACCGTTTTGAAAACGAATTTAAAACGATTTATAAACTACGTTTTAAAAGGAAATCGACGAAGTATATATATTATATATTATATATATTATATATATAATATAATGGCCTGAATAGAACACGCTACACCGCGGCAGTTCGCGAATTTCGACCATTGACTTCGAATGGATATTGCGGGAGATCCGACCGTCGAATTCTCCTAAAACCGGAACCGTTGGGTTCGTATCGAAAAGAGCTTTCTAACGATTATTAGAAATTTGAAATCTAACGGTTGGATTTGGAGATACGTCCAAATCAAATTTAGAAAAGGTCGCTGTAAGTGCAGTTCGATGGCCGTTGATGGAAATCGACTGTACGGGCCTTGATAAAATTACTAATAATAATAATAATTTGTGTAAAATCATAAGAAATGATTTGTGAAGATTTGGGATGAAAAACTCCTTATTTGAAAAGATAAAAATAGATTTTTATCGAAATGAACTAGTTTTGAACTAGGATTAAAATTCTATTTTTTTTAAATAAATAAATTGGATTTGAAATGGTTTTGAAAATAACCAGAATTTCCAATAATTGCATTGGAATGGATTTGAATCGAAATTGTCTTCGGAATATTTCGATGTTGGATTTCGTGATTATACAGATGTTGTTATGGAAATTTGAAAGATATTTATATATCGTTATTTCCAATACGATATTTGTTGGTCGTAGAATTTGATATTGAATATAAGCCGATATATTTCCTATTCAGAGCCTTGTGTTTAATATCAAATGTGATTTGGGTTTGGCGTGAATGGTGTCTTCATTAACACTGTTCTTGAACCCAGTTGAGAAAAGATTAAATCTTTTTATTTAGATTTAATGAAGTGTACCAATTAAATGATATTTAATTGGAATCGCATTAGTATTGATTTTTGGGTTTATCGTGAACAGTGTTTTAAATAACACTTGTTCTTTGACCCAATAATTAATGGAAGGTGATTTTGGGTTTACCGTGAACCGTGTTTTAAATGACACTGATTCTTTAACCCAGTCAAAGATTAAAACTAAATGGAGTTTTAATGAATCTTTAATTAGATTGAAAAAATCGAAAAGGAGTATCACCAGTTTTGCTCCTGGCGTTAGTTAATTCTTTAATTAGATTTGAACGTGAAATGGTAATTGAATAAACCGATAATACCGTGGTGTTAGATATGAAGTATAACCAGTTTTACTTCATGGGATGAATAGGTTGGGATTGGGAAATTAAAACCAATGATTACTTCGGTAAGGTTCGTTAATCTCGACTAGTTGAATCGAAATTCAAAAGAAGATTAGAGAATAAATTCAAGGAATTTATGTTGGATAAAATTAATGGGAACCTTTCCCTATGAATGTGAAATTTAGAAACTAACTGTCGGTTAGCCAAGCAGAATGGTTTTCTGGATATTAATCTGATGTTGGTTTCGGCCTTCGGGGTTAATATTTGGGAAATTATTCTCTTGATTCATTTACGGTTAGTGACTGATGAATTGGAATGAGGCGTATGTTGTGTTTGTGTAACACTTATTTAAAATATACACGAGTTATTCGGAAAGACCGGGTTTAACCCATTCTGAATAACTGGTATGACGATAAGACGAAGATGAAGACGGTGGTCGAAGACTGGAAGTCTTCACGTTGTTTGGGTGATTACTGATGATCTTGATTGGGCTGTACACCCAAGAAGATGGAAACAGTTGGTGATCGTCCAAACGTACTTGGAGATCGATGGATACGCGGGGTACTAGGTGCCTCCGGTTTCGTTCAGACCCAGAACGGACTTGTAAATGGACTGTGTGTCTGACATTGGATTTCATTCTGTGTGACTGATATCGGTTGCATAGAGTGGTTTGCCTGTGTGGCATGCTAAGATGCAATTGATTGGGGCTTCTGTTGAAAAGCAAAGTCTAGTGGTGATGATCAAAGCACAGCCTGTGTGGCATAGCTTTGTGTAACATGAATTCACGAGCCTCACCCGGTTGTGAACCAAAAACGGGAAAGGACCTCAGGGAGGGCATGAGTTTCCTTCTAGCTAGGGTGGTGTCAGTGACCTACCAGCCCTGACATTTATATACTTTTCACCTGTGTGGTTGTTGCTGTTGCGAGGCGCCTCGGTTTGATCGGACGATCCGGGTCCGATGGAGTCATTCGTTGGCTCATTTACGCCCCAAAGGGCGGGGAAACGTAGCGTTCAGGCATAATAATCCACATCGGTGGACCGGCCCTGACGATCCAAGGCTTGCCTGCGCGCTTGCCTGAGACATGGGCTAGATTGTCTCGAATCGGTAGAGGACGATCCCTGGCCTCGGTTCATAGATGGAAATCCAATTTCCAAATACGTGATTTTGCGGTTTTAATTGTAGAACTAGTATGGCGACATGATATATGGTACCCATGCCGCCTATGATTGATACTTATGATTTGAAGTTGTTTTATACACTATACACTGATAATAGTATCAAATGATTTGTTTTAAAACGTATCAAGCATTCTTTGGCTGTTATAAGGGAAAACCCTATCCCCCGGCTTGCGTTGCATTGTGTGATAGGACCTGGGTCTTATAACAGCTTCATTTTTCTTTATTTAGCATTGCGCTGTTTGTTTTATGCACTGGTATTCTTGGGAGGAAACCCGTTCCGTGTTATACGGCGTGGTCCCTTGATTTACCTAACTTTAAAAATAAAGATAAATAACTGTTTTAGTTCTCACACCAGTCACATGACTGACCTGGAGTTTATTGTTTTAACCTAAACTCTGGGTGCCCCTATTTTGACACGGGCAGCTAGTAGTTTTGGTTTTGCAGATTTATATTCACAGGATCCTGGTTTACAGCTGGAACGATATCCGGAAAGCTTTGTATCCGTATATCTCCTTCTAGTTGTGTATTGTATTATTTTCCGCTGCGATGTATTTAAATGTATTGTAATCTCTGATATTTCTGTGTAATTTTCATTTATACTCTGTATATTCTAGTAATCTGATGGTATTTTTGTAATATACAATGAAATGTTCTTCCGTCTGCGTTCTATTTTGTCGTGTTCTCAAAACGATCAGGCGTTTCGAGCGGTCTGGGTCGGTTTAGCGACTGGTTCGGACCGAGCGAAATTCCTTCTCGTCATATTTATTTGTTCATTCTCTGGTGTATTTATTTAATTTTGTTCTGCTGTTATCTGTTTCTGTGTTATATTCCAAGGATAACCCTTGTCTCCGTCAGAACGGGATTTGGGGTCGTCTCTCGGACCGAGCGAAATCCTTTTTCGTTTACAAACACATGTATATAATAGCATTGAAACGCCCTATTGTTTGAGAACAAGCCACAAAATAGAACGCACACGGAAGAACATTTCATTGTATATTACAACAATGCATCAGATTACAAGAATATACAGAGTATAAACAAATAAATATAACACAGAAATATCAGAGATTTAAATTGCATTTAAATACATAGCAGCGGAAAATAATACAATACACAACTAGAAGGAGATATACGGATACAAAGCTTTCCGGATATCGTTCCAGCTGTAAACCAGGATCCTGTGAATATAAATCTGCAAAACCAAAACTACTAGCTGCCCGTGTCAAAATAAGGGCACCCAGAGTTTAGGTTAAAATAATAAACTCCAGGTCAGTCATGTGACTGGTGTGAGAACTAAAACAGTTAATCTTTATTTTTAAAGTTAGGTAAATCAAGGGACCACGCCGTAACACGGAACAGGTTTCCTCCCAAGAATACCAGTGCATAAAACAACAGCGCAATGCTAAATAAGGAAAAATGAAGCTATTATAAGACCCAGTTCCCATCACACAATGCAACGCAAGCCGGAGGATAGGGTTTTTACCTTATAATAGCCAAGAATGCTTGATACATTGAAAAACAAATCATTTGATACTATTATAAGTGCATAGTGTGTAAAACAACTTCAAATCATAAGTATCAATCATAGGCGGCATAAGCGCCCCCTCCCACTATGTCACCATACTAGGTTCTACAAATAAAACCGCCAATGTCACGTATTTGGAAGTTTGGTTT
This sequence comes from Allium sativum, assembly GCA_030737875.1. NCBI lineage: Eukaryota > Viridiplantae > Streptophyta > Magnoliopsida > Asparagales > Amaryllidaceae > Allium > Allium sativum. Next base: position 751,875,524 of record CM060912.1, read on the forward strand.
CTGTCTGCGAACCGAGGCCAGGGATCGTCCTCTACCGATTCGAGAATGTCTAGCCCGAGCCTCAGGAACAGCCGCAACTGCCCCTTGGATCGTCAGGGCCGGTCCACCGATGTGGATTATTATGCCTGAACACTACGTTTCCCCGCCCTTTGGGGCGTAAATGAGCCAACGAATGACTCCATCGGACCCAGATCATCCGATCAAACCGAGGCGCCTCGCAACAGCAACAACCACACAGGTGAAAAGTATATAAATGTCAGGGCTGGTAGGTCACTGACACCACCCTAGCTAGAAAGAAACGCATGCCCTCCCTGATGTCCTCTCCCGTTTTTGGTTCACAACCGGGGTGTGAGGCTCGCGAATCAACGTTACACAAAGCTGTGCCACACAGGCTGTGCTTTGATCATCACCACAAGACTTTGCTTTTCAACAGAAGCCTCGATCAATTGCCACTTAGGCATGACACACAGGCAATTCACTCCATGCGTTTGATATCCATCAATATATAACCCCTGAGCTCGTACGTCTCAGAGAAGGGCGTTAAGCAAGAGAATAAATTCTCCGCCGCCAAACAGATATATATTTAATAGAGATCAATCACACAGACTAAAATCCAATGTCGGACACACAGTCCATTTACAAGTCCGTTCTGGGTCTGAACAAAACCAGAGGCACCTAGTACCCCGCATATCCATCGATCTCCAAGTACGTCTGGACGATCACCAACTGTTTCCATCTTCTTGGGTGTACAGCCCAATCAAGATCATCAGTAATCACCCAAACGACGTGAAGACCTCCGGTCTTCGACCATCGTCTTCATCTTCGACTTATCGTCGTATCAGTTATTCAGAATGGGATAAACCCGGTCTTTCCGAATAACTCGCGTATATTTTAAATAAGTGTTACACAAACACAACATACGCCTCATTCCAATTCATCAGTCACTAACCGTAAATTAATCAAGAGAATAATTCCCCAAATATTAACCCCGAAGGCCGAAACCAACATCAGATCAATATCCAGGAAACCATTCTGCTTGGCTAACCGACAGTTAGTTTCTAAATTTTACATTCATAGGGAAAGGTTCCCATTAATTTTATCCAAGATAAATTCCTTGAATTTATTCTTTAATCTACTTTTGAATTTCGATTCAACTAGTCGGGATTAACGAACCTTACCGAAGTAATCATCTGTTTTAATTTCCCAATCCCAACCTATTCATGCCATGAAGTAAAATTGGTTATACTTCATATCTAACACCATGGTGTTATCGGTAAATTCAATTACCATTTCACGTTCAAATCTAATTAAAGATTTAAGTAACGCCGGGAGCAAAACTGGTGATACTCCATTCACGATCATTTCAATCTAATTAAAGATTTATTAAAACTCCACTTAGTTTTAATCGTTAACTGGGTTAAAGAATCAGTGTCATTTAAAACACGGTCCACAATAAACCCAAAATCACATTCATTAATTATCGGGTTAAAGAACAAGTGTTGTTTAAAACATTATTCACGATAAACCCAAAAATCAATATCAATTCAATTCCAATCAAATATTATTTAATTGGTACACTTCATTAAATCTAAATAAAAAGATTTAATCTTTTCTCAACTGGGTTCAAGAACAGTGTTAATGAAGACACCATTCACGACAAACCCAAATCACATTTGATATTCAATACAAGGCTCTGAATAGAAAATATATCGGCTTATATTCAATATGAAATTCTACGATTTTCAAATGTCGTATTGGAAATAACGATATAAATATATATATCTTTCAAATTTCCATAACAACATCTGTATAATCACGAATTCCAACATCGAAATATTCCAAAGACAATTTCGATTCAAATCCACTCCAATGCAATCATTGGAAATTCTGGTTATTTTTAAAACCCTTTTCAAATTCAATTTATTTAGTTAAACACAAATAGAATTTTAATTCTAGTTCAAAACTAGTTCATTTCGATAGAAATCTATTTTTATCTTTTCAAATATGGAGTTTTTCATCCCAATTCTTTCTAAATCATTTCTTATGATTTTACACAAATTATTACTATTTTTAATAATTTTATCAAGGCCTGTACAGTCGATTTCCATCAACGGCCATCGAACTACACTTACAGCGACCTTTTTCAAATTTGATTTGGACATAATTCCAAATCCAACCGTTAGATTTCTAATATTCGTTAGAAAGCACTTTTCGATACGAACCCAACGGTTCCGGTTTCAGGAGAATCCGACGGTCGGATCTCCCGCAATATCCGTTCGAAGTCAATGGTCGAAATTCGCGAACTGCCGCGGCGCGTTCTATTCAGGCCATTATATTATATATAATATATATATTATATACTTCGTCGATTTCAATTCAAAACATGCTTTATAAATCGTTTTAAATTCATTTTCAAAACGGTTTCAACTTCATATTCAATTTTAATTCAAAATTGAATATTCCAATTTAAATTCATTTCAAATTGATTTCAATTCAAATTGATTTCAATTCAAATTGATTTCTAATTCAATTTCAGTTCGCTTTCAATTCAATTCAATTTCATTTCGAATTCATTTCTATTCCATTTCAATTCGAATTCATTTATATTCCATTTCAATTCGAATTCATTTATATTCAATTTAAATTCGAATTCATTTATATTCAATTTAAATTCGAATTCATTTCTATTCCATTTCAATTCTTTTCAAAATATCAGATTTTGAAATCACTTTCGATATTCATTATAAAATGAATAAAATCGATATAAATATCGTTCACGTCAAAATGGCGTCAATCTAATCAATACGGCTTCATATATTCCTATTTTCAAATATTCTATTTCAAATATTTCTTTTTCAAATATTTCTATTTTAAAACTGGAATGAGGCCCAATCAATTACCATATAATGTTAATTATATGGATTTTCTACAACACATGTATATATCAACAACGATGAATAATCAACCATCACCCAAAGTGCATTCTACACTGTATAAACATCAAATATAAATATTCAACGCTTATAACAGCCTGTCAATCAATCGATCGACATACAACTAAACAATCAGGATTAGTGTACGTCAAATATCATCCCAATACCCGTGTGGGGGTTTCAAGCAATCAAACACAGATTTTTATTTGTGCAGTTGGGCGATGTGTAAAATTTATCGTCCCAATCAATGTCCTTCAAATAGGTGTACATAAACAAACCGTCCGGTTTGTAAATGAATATTTATTTATTCACATTCACGTTAAAAATTATATTTTTAACGATCAAACTATTTTATTCAATCTATGAATATTCTATTCGGTTCATTTATTAAATAAAATGTTATCTTTATTTTTATAACTTATTTTTAGAAAATTTCGGCGGCATAACGGCACGATACTAGAAACGGGACGAGGCCTAGCCTTATCCCCGGTCTAGTGAAGGCCCAAGCCATTCACACATCAATCAAATCAATTTCATTTCACCAAACAATTCAATTTAAACCAAATAATCCAACTAACTTTTACAATCAAACAAACAAGTCCATGGTCTGTGGACGATTGTGTCGGGTGCTACTAAACACCGTCTGCATCCTAGTATTTGTATAACTAGAAAATGAAATTGAAGAGGGAGAAGTTCTCACCGATAGCTATCCCAACTCTACGACACTTCATTTGTAGAAATCTTCGCTGTTCTCGCCTTTCGTCAATTTTCACTGCCCGTATTCTCTACATAGTAAAAATTCCATACAACACATGTATATAATAGCATTGAAAAATAATCAACCATCAACCAAAGTGCACTACACTGTATAAGCATCAAATATAGATATCTAACGCTTATAACAGCCTGTCAATCAATCGATCGACATCTTTAATCAATCAGGATGAGTGAACTTCAAATTTCATCCCAACACCCGTGTGGGGTTTCAAACAATCAAACACTAATTTTAGTTGTGCAGTTGGGCGATGTGTAAAATTTATCGACCCAATCAATATCAGTCAAATCAGTGTATATAAACAAATCGGCCGATTTGTTTATAAATATTTATTTATTCACTTTCATGTTAAAAATTATATTTTTAATGATAATATATTTTATTTTAACACATGAATTTCTATTCATTTCATTTACACAATAAAAATGATACTTTTATTTTTCTAACATATTTTAGAAAATTTCGACGGCATAATGGCACGATACTAGAAACGGGACAAGGCCTAGCCTTATCCCCGGTCTAGTGAAGGCCCACGCCATTCACACATCAATCAAATCAATTTCATTTCACCACACAATTCAATTCAAACCAAATAATCTAACCAACTACACAGCCAACCAAACAAGTCCATGGTCTGTGGACGATTGTGTCGGGTGCTACTAAGCACCGTCTGCATCCTAGTATATATATATAACTAGAAAAAGAAATTGAAAGGTGAGAAGTTCTCACAGATAGCTATCCAACACCACGACTCTTCATTTATAGAAATCTTCGTCGTTCTCGCCTTTTCTGTCGCTTTCGTTGCCCGTAGCCACTACATATATAAAAATCGAATTTTTACTTCGCTATTCAATATATAAAAATCGAATTTTTACTGTGCTATTCAATATATAAAAATCGAATTTTTACTATGCTATTCAATATACAAAAATCGAATTTTTACTATGTTATTCAATATATAAAAATCGAATTTTTACTATGCTATTCAATATATAAAAATCTCCACTTTATTTCAACGTATATATAATAAAAATCAGATTTTTATTTCGCTACATATACAAAGATGATATTTTTATATTCTCTATCTCATAAAGATTACATTTTTATAGTTCCTACTATGTAAAAATCATATTTTCAACCCACTACATATGTAAAAATCACACCTTTCTCCATTTAAAAATATCTTCTTTCTTCCTTTAAAAATCTAATCTTTTCTATTTTAAAAAAAATCTCGCCTTTTCTATTTTAAAAATCACGTCTTTTCTATTTTAAAAATCACGTCTTTTCTATTTTAAAAATCTAACCTTTTTGTATTTCAAAATCTAAGATTTTCCTAAATTAAAAATCTAATTTCTTTCAGTTTTTAAACACAATAAAAATCAGTTTTTAAAATCAATAAAAATCAGGGAAACTTACAGAGGGGGGGGGGGGGGTAGTTGCGCGTCGGAGCTCCTGTAGGAGGGCAGGGCGACTGAAGGAGGATAGGAGGAGGTCGGGGAAGAAGAAGATGGAGGGCGGCGGTGGTTGGGGGCCCCTCCTGGCGGCGTCGCGACTGGAGATGAGGCTCGGGCGAGGTCGAGGGTGGAGCGAGGTCGGCGGTATGAGGAGGGGGGCTCTTGCGCGGCGGCGCGGTCCATCGGGGGGGGGGGGGGGGGGATCGACCCGATTTATGGATTTTTTTTTATTTTTTCTTCTTTCTGTAAAATGAAATTCGAACGGGGGGGGGGGGGGGCAGAAGAGTTAAAGGGAAGGAGAGAGAAGGGTTAGATTATTATATTTTTTTATTAATTTTAAATTCAAAAAGTTGACTTTTACATACGACCTCTAAACGAGGCCCACCGCCTGTCGTCCATAGCGTTTTACCCCCATTCCGAACACAATGGGATATGTATCGCAAGCTGATTCGATCGTTTCGATCAGTTTTCATCAAAATCAACATATAACTCTATATATTGAATTTAAACGCGCGTTTCAATTTACCGGGGTTACATACTAACTAGAAAAAATCCAGAAAAATATTTTCTAGCTTTGTATTGACGATACGGTCCTAACAAAACTAGTTTCATCGAATTCTGAGACCGTATGAAAAATGGCCATTTTCCAGTCGATTAATATCAACTTAAACTGGTCAAACGCGTATTCCTTTGCCACGCTCACATATTGATTCGAAAAATTATGAAATTTGAAACCTAGCAATAATTTGACATCACGAACCCAACAAAAGTGGTTTTGTCGAAATCCGAGGTCGTTTGCAAAATGTCAATTTTTAAGGGCCTGAATTCCATAGCGACTATTCAGAATTTTCAACTGGACATATCTTTTGATTCCCGCTATGAAATCTTGATTTTTCGGATTCATTGGAAAGATATCATCAATTAGATCCTATCGTTTTTGGTTTCACTAAAATCCGGTTTGTTTTGCACCCGGTACATTCAATTGAAGTTTGAAATCGAATTATCGAACTACCGCGCCATTTTCAATTCTATTTATAATTATATATAAATATTTATATTCTAACGACGGCGTATATAATATATACGTTCTAATTATATTCAAAATAAATTTCTCGTCGATATTATTTAAAATAATCTATTTTAAATGTTCAAAATTCGCTAAAATTGCCAAAATAAAAATTTTAAACTGGCCCAGATTTTCGGGTTGTTACAATCTCCCCCACTTAAAACTTTTCGTCCCCGAAAAGGAACAAAGTCGAAAGTGGTTTGATTAATCAACTCTACATTCGATCTGGCTTGCATTCTCCAACTTTTCAGTTTCTGAGAATTTTCAAATTTTCAAAAAATTGGCTAACACCCTAAATTTTCGAAAAATTTCGCCATAACCTCCCCTGCACCGGGAGCCACGGGAAAATCCCGAAATTGCCATATAGGCCTTCTGATCTCAAGAAGAAAAAGAAAAAGCCAAACGGCTAGCCAATAGGCTCATAAAATCATCATCACCCAAACAAAACAGTAAATTATAGTAAACATGTACCTATTTGTCATGCAAACAAATTTTATTCTCTGCTCTAGCCTCCTTGCTATGACCTGTTCAATGTAAGTACTTGTATATGCAAGCAAATGCGACTAATTTTCAATACAATTCAATATTTGATTCAATTAGGCATAAATGGTTCAAAATTATCAAACAAATTAACAACCAACACAAACATCAATCAATTAGTGAATTAGAGTTTCAAATTCATAATTTTGATATATATACAAAAAATCATGTTTTTGATGCCAATTCACAACTATGTGTTCTAACTATATAAGTTTTGGTTCTCACACTAGCCTAATGGAAATATATAGATATCACACCTTCAAAATACGAACATAAATACTGATGATGTGGCCACATCATCAGAATTATCCCCAGGTGTCTAGAATGTGATTCTATATCTATCCAGTATATTAAAACATCGACTATACGTTCATGACGCGTATACACGAAATCTTTATATATTGGATTGTCCATATTCAAAATAAATAAATAATCAAATACGTATAAAGTGATTTAAATTTTAAAACAAAATTGTTTTCATTTGAAAAAATATACTCTTCCCACTCGTTCTAGGATACTACTGATCCTATCTCTAACGAGTCATTCTAATTGGATATTACTAATCTAATATCTGATGAATTCTTTCGTATGGTACTAATGTGTCTTGTTCTCGAGCTCTGTAAACCAAAGCACTGATACCAACTATAACGGCAAATAACCCGACAAAATAGAACGCAGACGGAAGAACATTTCATTGTATATTACAACAATGCATCAGATTACAAGAATATACAGAGTATAAACAAATAAATATTACACAGAAATATCAGTGATTACAATAAATTACATAGCAGCGGAAAATAATAAAATACACAACTAGAAGAGATATACGGATACAAAGCTTCCCGGATATCGTTCCAGCTGTAAACCAGGATCCTGTGAATATAAATCTGCAAAACCAAAACTACTAGCTGCCCGTGTCAAAATAGGGGCACCCAGAGTTAAGGTTAAAACAATAAACTCCAGGTCAGTCATGTGACTGGTGTGAGAACTAAAACAGTTATTTATCTTTATTTTTAAAGTTAGGTAAATCAAGGGACCACGACGTATAACACGGAACGGGTTTCCTCCCAAGAATACCAGTGCATAAAACAAACAGCGCAATGCTAAATAAAGAAAAATGAAGCTATTATAAGACCCAGGTCCTATCACACAATGCAACGCAAGCCGGGGGATAGGGTTTTTACCTTATAATAGCCAAGAATGCTTGATACGTTTAAAAACAAATCATTTGATGCTACTATAAGTGCATAGTGTATAAAACAACTTCAAATCATAAGTATCAATCATAGGCGACATGAGCGTCCCATGCCACTATGTCGCCATATATAGGTTTACAAATAAAACCGCAAAGTCACGTATTTGGAAATTGGATTTCCATCTATGAACCGAGGCCAGGGATCGTCCTCTACCGATTCTAGACTGTCTAGCCCGAGTCTCAGGATCAGAGCTCGAGTGACCCTTGGAGCGACAGGGCCGGTCCACCGATGTGGATTAAAATGCCTGAACACTACGTTTCCCCGCCCTTTGGGGCGTAAATGAGCCAACGAATGACTCCATCGGACCCGGATTGTCCGATCAAACCGAGGCGCCTCGCAACAGCAACAACCACACGGGTGAAAAGTATATAAATGTCAGGGCTGGTAGGTCACTGACAAGACCCTAGCTAGAAGGAAACGCATGCCCTCCCTGAGGTCCTCTCCCGTTTTTGGTTCACAACCGGGGTACGAAACTCGCGAAGTAAATGTTACACAAAGCTACGCCACAAAGGCCGTGCTTTGATCATCACCACAAGACTTTGCTTTTCAACAGAAGCCTTGATCATTTGCATCTTAGCATGCCACATAGGCAATTCACTCCATGCGATTTATATACATCAATATATAACCCCTGAGCTCGTACGTATCACAGAAGGGCGTTAAGCAAGAGAATAAATTCTCCGCCGCCAAACAGATATATATTTAATAGAAATCAATCACACAGACTAAAATCCAATGTCAGACACACAGTCTATTTACAAGTCCGTTCTGGGTCTGAACGAAACCGGAGGCACCTAGTACCCCGCATATCCATCGATCTCCAAGTACGTCTGGACGATCACCAACTGTTTCCATCTTCTTGGGTGTACAGCCCAATCAAGATCATCAGTAATCACCCAAACGACGTGAAGACCTCTGGTCTTCGACCATCGTCTTCCTCTTCGACTTATCGTCGTATCAGTTATTCAGAATGGGATAAACCCGGTCTTTCCGAATAACTCGCGTATATTTTAAGTAATTGTTACACAAACAGAACATACGCCTCATTCCAATTCATCAGTCACTAACCGTAAATTAATCAAGAGAATAATTCCCCAAATATTAACCCCGAAGGCCGAAATCAACATCAGATCAATATCCAGGAAACCATTCTACTTAGCTAACCGACAGTTAGTTTCTAAATTTCACATTCATATGGAAAGGTTCCCATTAATTTTATCAAAGATAAATTCTTTATATTTATTCTTTAATCTATCCTTTTGAATTTCGATTCAACTAGTCGGGATTAACGAAACTTACCGAAGTAATCATTTGTTTTAATTTCCCAATCCCAACCTATTCATCCCATGTAGTAAAACTGGTTATACTTCATATCTAACACCACGGTGTTATCGGTAAATTCAATTACCATTTAACGTTCAAATCTAATTAAAGATTTAACTAACGCCGGGAACAAAACTGGTGATACTCCATTCTCGATCATTTCTATCTAATTAAAGATTCATTAAAACTCCACTTAGTTTTAATCGTTAACTGGGTTATAGAACCAATGTCATTTAAAACACGGCCCACAATAAACCCAAAATCACATTCATTAATTATCGGGTTAAAGAACAAGTGTTATTTAAAACACTGTTCACGATAAACCCAAAAATCAATATCAATTCAATTCCAATTAAATATTATTTAATTGGTACACTTCATTAAATCTAAATAAAAAGATTTAATCTTTTCTCAACTGGGTTCAAGAACAGTGTTAATGAAGACACCATTCACGACAAACCCAAATCACATTTGATATTAAACACAAGGCTCTGCATAGAAAATATACCGGCTTATATTCAATATCAAATTATACGACTAACAAATATCGTATTGGAAATAACGATATATATATATCTTTCAAATTCCCATAACAATATCTGTATCATCACGAAATCCAACATCGAAATAATCCAAAGACAATTTCGATTCAAATCCATTCCAATATAATTATTGGAAATTCTGGTTATTTTTCAAAGCCATTTCTAATCCAGTTTATTTATTTTAAAAATAAATAGAATTATAATTCTAGTTCAAAACTAGTTCATTTCGTTAAAAATCTATTTTTATCTTTTCAAATATGGAGTTTTTCATCCCAATTCTTTCTAAATCATTTCTTATGATTTTACACAAATTATTACTATTTTTAATAATTTTATCAAGGCCCGTACAGTCGATTTCCATCAATGGCCATCGAACTGCACTTACAGCAACTTTTTTCAAATTTGATTTGGACATAATTCCAAATGCAACCGTTAGATTTCAAATTTCTAATATTCGTTAGAAAGCTCTTTTCGATACGAACCCAACGGTTCCGGTTTCAGGAGAATCCGACGGTCGGATCTCCCGCAATATCCGTTCGAAGTCAATGGTCGAAATTCGCGAACTGCCGCGGCGCGTTCTATTCAGGCCATTATATTATATATATAATATATATAATATATACTTCGTCGATTTCAATTCAAAACGAATTATATAGATAGTTTTGAATTCGTTTCAAAAACATTTTCAACTTCCATTTCAATTCAAATCAAAATTGAATTCTTTCTTATAAATTCGTTTTAAAATTCATTTCTATCTAATTCAAATTTCAATTCAATTTGAATTTATTTCAATTCGGTTTCAATTCGATTCGAATTCGTTTTCCATTCGATTCAAATTCGTTTTCAATTCGATTCAATTAAAATTGGTTTTCTATTCGATTCAATTTCATTTCGTTTTCTATTCGATTCAATTCAAATTGGTTTTCTATTCGATTCAATTTCATTTCGTTTCAAAATATTCGATTTCGAAATCACTTTTCAATATTCGTTTTAAAATGAATAAAATCGATATAAATATCGTTCACGTCAAAATGGCGTCAATCTAATCAACACGGCTTCATATATTGATATTTTCAAATATTCCATTTCGAATATTTCTATTTCAAATATTTCTATTTCCAATATTTCTTTTCAAATGTTTCTATTTCAAATATTCTATTTCAAATATTTCTTTTTCAAATATTTCCTTTTCTAAACTGGAATGAGGCCCAATCAATTATCATATAATGTTAATTATATGGATTTTCTACAACACGTATACAATAACAACGATGAATAATCAACCATCATCTAAAGTGCATTCTACACTATATAAGCATCAAATATAAATATTCAACGCTTATAACAGTCTGTCAATCAATCGATCGACATACAACTAAACAATCGGGATTAGTGTACGTCAAATATCATCCCAATACCCGTGTGGGGTTTCAAACAATCAAACACAGATTTTATTTGTGCAGTTGGGCGATGTGTAAAATTTATCGACCCAATCAATGTCCTTAAAATAGGTGTACATAAACAAACCGTCCGGTTTGTAAATGAATATTTATTTATTCACATTCACGTTAAAAATTATATTTTTAACGATCAAACTATTTTATTCAACCTATGAATATTCTATTTGTTTATATTCTGTATATTCTTGTAATCTGATACCAAATGTGACGGAAGAACGGGGGGCTACTAACTAAATTTGTGGGTTTACTTATTATTTCATGATTTGGGGGGCTACTACCTAAAATGGTGGGTTGAAATAGAATTTGCCTATCATATGATTTTGATAACAACATAGGCCTAAAACATGTTTTCAATTAGGCATAACACCAAACATAGTTTAGTCATGTTCATAGAGTCAACATAAGTTCACAAAGGTGCTTACTTTTGTTACTAAAACAAAAGTATGGTTTTACACTTGAATCATGATGCCAATTCCAACATAAATTCATATGAATCATAATACTCAAATGGATCCAATTACACTAAAAATGATCATAAAAATATACATCATGTTGGCATAATAATGAACCATATACTCGCATGAATCTCAAATAAACTACCACAAACATATAGTCGTTAACTTTCAACATGAATCATATACTTGCAATTATCCAATAGGTGTTGTGATAAACTATCATATAGTTGTTAACTTTCAACATGAATCACATACTTGCAAATAACCAATAGGTCTAACATCATTATACCACAACATCCCAAATCGATTAGAATCATAGCAACATACAATTATGAATTATTATCACCACAAATTAAGTACAATTCCATTTCTCATTTTACACAAATCAAAACACAATTATACATTCATATCGGAATAGCACTCTACTTACAACGTATGACGAATCTTCAATTCAGGTTTCTGAATTCTGAATTTGGAGATGCTATCATTTGTTGTAGGCGTTGTTTTGATTTAGTTGTCATTGCTTTAAGCTTTCGAATTGCCTCCTAATCGTCTCTCAATTTTGACGGCTACTTCTAGTCTTTCCTCAGCAGCATGACGGTCTCATTCTAATTTTTATTTGTGTGAATTAGGTGCAGTCTTAGGTCCTTTTTATAAAGTTTGTGAATTGATTAGAACCGTCGATGGAGCTTGGATTAATATTAGCCGTTCGTTTGAAGGAGAGACCAATCAGGAGCTGACACCTAGCCCTAGTGACAAGGCAAGGCTCGGAAATTCGGCCAAGCACAGACCAGGCAAGCCAGGAGGGGCTGGGTTCGACCTGGCTCAGGGGCCAGGTCGACTCCCTAGTCGACCCCCATGTCGACTTGGTAGTCGACCTGGGTGCCCCAGGTCGACTACCCAGTCGACCTGGGTAGCCCAGGTCGACTACCCAATCGACCTGGGTGCCTTGGGTGGGAAAATTCCCGCCCTGGCCAATCTGGCCCGATTTTTTTGAAATTTGAATTGGTTTTCTGAGCTGTTTGAATTTTAAACTAAATTCTGGAACTTCCGGAGGCCATATCTTCTTCATACGGAGTCCGTTTTACGCAAACTCGGACTCTATCCCAAGCAGAATTCCGAGACGAACGCAATGGCGTATCTCGTTTCCCTTAATTTTTTGATTTGAAATTAATTATACTTTAATTTGTGAATTTCACTGTTATAGAATACACGGGGTGTTACATTCTCCCCCACTTAAAAGGATTTCGTCCCCGAAATCTTCAAGTTCAGGAAGAATGTATATCTGAACATCCAAACGTCCATCTACTCATCCATCAAACACGAGCATCCATTGTCTTAAAAGACTTCTAATGCTTCATGATCATATGCGAAGTGTGTGTACATGTACTTATCTAATGCAAAATCAGGCGGCCTACTGATTCAGTTGACCGCCTTAATGCAAATTATGTAAGTGTCATGAATCCATTATGTATGCAAATTTTCCTATTCATGATTCTACATGAGTGCACAATCATTCATATATAAATGCAACATCCATATGACAACACATTAAACTTCAACCATATACAAATGCAAACATATATATATGCATATGCAATATAAGGTGACTGAGCCGATCTAATACCTAGATTGTGTGTGTATATGCAACCACGAGCAACCACTAGCAATCACTTGCAACCACTTACAACCATCATCCATAACATGTTTCAATTACATGTTTTCATCCAAAGGGTTTCTACCTAAAAGATAAGGTCGAGGAGATATACCTAAAAAGATAGATAAAAGCGCAACTTAAGGAAAAAGATAGATCAAAGATGTACCCTCGAAAAGAAAAGGGTAGGTTGCGCGCATTCTAGCTTCAGTTTCCCAAGTTGCATCTTCCTCGGTGTCGCTCCACTGAACTTTGAAGAGCTTGACTTTGCGGTTGCGTAGCTTTTTCACTTCCGTTCCTAATATGCGGGTTGGAACTTTCCTTACGGTTGCTTCGCATTCCACTTCAGCTTCTTCTAGGATATTTGGCTCTACCACTTCAGCAGATTCATGTAGACATTTTCGGAGGTGCGAAACGTGAAAGACATTGTGAACTCCAGCTAGTTTTTCAGGTAGCTCTAATCTATAGGCCATTTTCCCAATTTTCTCGATGATAGGAAATGGTCCTACAAATCTCGGTGCCAGCTTCCCTGTGGTTCCAAAACGAACAACGTTCCTTAGAGGAGATACCTTCAGAAAAACTCTGTGCCCAACCTCAAATTCAAGGTCGGTCCTCCTCTTGTCGGCGTAGGATTTTTATCTGTCTTGGGTTGTCTTCATCCTTCTTCATATTAAGTCTACTTTCTCTGAAGTCTCTCGGATCATATCTGGTCCAAGTATGAGCTTATCAGTAGACTCCCACCAACAAGTGGGCGATCGGCACGGTCTTCCATATAAAGCCTCGAAGGGCGCCATTCCAATGGTGGCTTGGTAGCTGTTGTTGTAGGCAAATTCCACCAAAGGAAGATGGTCTTCCCATGTCCCTCCGAAGTCAAGGACGCACAGTCTTAAAAGGTCCTCCAAAACTCTGTTCACTCTTTCTGTCTGGCCGTCGGTTTGGGGATGATAGGCTGTGCTCAAGCATAACTGTGTGCCTACCGCTTCTTGCAGACTCCGCCAAAACTCACTTGTGAAGATAGGGTCTCGGTCACTAACAATGCTGGAGGGTATTCCATGGAGTCGAACAATTTCCTTGAGATAAAGAGATGCTAGGGATGAGGCAGTTCTTTTACTCTTGACAGGTAAAAAGTGGGCGCTTTTAGTAAGCCTATCCACTATTACCCAAATGCTAGTGTTGCCTCTTCTAGACCTAGGCAGCCCATCAATGAAGTCCATTGAGATGCTATCCCACTTCCACTGCGGGACCTCTAGAGGGTGGAGCAGACCGCCAGGCTTCTTCTGCTCTGCCTTAACCTGTTGGCAAATCACACACTTAGAAACGAAATCTGCCACGTCCTTCTTCATGCCGCTCCAAAAGAAAGTTCTCTTTATGTCATTGTACATTTTATCTCCGCCTAGGTGTATCGTCATCTTGGAGTGATGTGCTTCCTCGAGGACCTTCTTTACTTAATCCCTTGTCTGTGGGACGCATAGTCTTCCGTCTCGCCTTAGCCAACCCTTATCGTCGATGGAGTATCTGCTGAGGTGACTTGAAGTCTCACCCCTAATTAGCCTATCAATCGTCTCCACAAGCTGAGGGTCTTCGCGTTGTGCTGTCCCAATTGAGTCCACTAAAGTCGGGCGTACTTAGAGAGATGCTAGCAAGCCCGGTACAAAATCAGAGGAGGGCCTAAAATCAAAGCTGGCTATAAACTCTAGGCTTTGTCTTTCAACAAATAGTGGGCTTAGGGTCAGTTTCTTTCGGCTCAACGCGTCTGCCACTATGTTGCCTTTGCCCGAAGTGTAGGAGATCTCGAAATCGTATGAGGCAAGAAACTCCATCCATCTCTGTTGCGTCAAGTTAAGACCTTTCTGCGAGAGAAGATATTTCAACGATTTATGGTCAGTGTAAAGTTTGAACTTCTCACCTAGGAGATAGTGTCGCCAAGACTTGAGTGCAAAGACGATGGCAGCTAACTCAAGATCGTGGGTCGGGTAGTTCTTTTCATGCTCTTTCAACTGCCTTCCACCATAAGCTACTACCCTACTTGCATTAAGACGGCGCCTAGCCCTGTCCTACATGCATCTGTATAAACTGTGAACATCTTGCTTCCATCTGGCAACGTCAAAACTGGGGCTGTTGTAAGAGCCCTTTTTAGTCGTTGGAAAGCAAACTCGCAATCCAAGTCCCAATTGAACACTAGATTCTTCTTTGTCAGCCTTGTGAGTGGAGCTGATATTTTTGCAAAGTCTCTGATGAATTTTCGACAGAAGCCTGCTAGCTCGAGGAAGCTTTAGACTTCTGTTGCATTCCTTGGTGTCTTCCAATCCTGTACCGCTACTACCTTACCAGGGTCCACAGCTAACCCTTCTTTGGATAGTATGTGCCCAAGGAACCTCACTTCCTCTCTCCAAAAGTGGCATTTGGAGAATTTGGCTTTTAGCTGATGGACTCGCAGAGTTTCCATGATTGCCCTTAGGTGCTGAGCATGCTCTTCTTCATTCTTTGAGAAGATCAAGATATCGTCTACGAAGACCACTACGAACTTGTTGAGGAATTCTCTTAACACCCTAGTCATCAGGTCCACGAAGTAAGCGGGTGCGTTTGTCAAGCCAAAAGGCATGACAAGACATTCAAAGAAGCCGTCTGGGGTTCTGAATGCCGTCTTATCGATGCTATCTTCAACCACCCTTAGCTGATGGAAACCGGTCGCCAAATCGAGTTGGGAGAAAATAGACGCTCCTACAAGTTGATCAAACAGATCGTCAATTCTGGGGAGAGGGTGCCTATTCTTTTTCGTTAGCTTGTTGAGCTCCCTATAGTCAACACATAGACGGAGTGAACCATCCGCCTTGGTGGTGAAAACCACTGGAGCGCCCCATTCTGAAATGCTCCTTCTAATGAACCCCTTCTCTTGAAGCTCTTTAATCTGTTTACTGAGCTCTTTCCTTTCCCGTGGAGCCATGTGTCTAACGGGCAACGCAACGGGCTTTGCATTATCTACAAGATATATGCGGAAGTCTATCTCCCGCTTCGGAGGTAAGCCCTTCACCTCTTCGAAGACATCCAGATATTCCCGGACCACCCTAACCGATTGCAAACTCTCAACAGAAGCATCTAACGATTCAAGATAAGTAAGCATAAACGCATACGAGGGATTACAAGTAATTTCCAGAGTGTTACCGAATTGGGTCAGAAGCCTAACCACCCTTTTCTCACAATCAAGGATGGCACCATTACTGGATAGCCAATCCATGCCCAAAATCAAACCATATCCCGAGAAGCCCAAAACAAAGGCACTACATCTAAATTATACGCTTAGAATAGAAATTTTCAATCCCACACAGATCATAGACAGATGAGCTGGGCCCCCAATTGGATTTGAAACAATTAAGGGGTCCTCTACCATACTAGTTTCTAGGTTGCAGAGATTCTACTAAAGCAAATGAAATAAAGGAGTGTGATGCGCCAGAATCAAATAAAGTGCGAACTGGATGATCATAAAGATAAACTACACTTTCTACAGAAGTATTTATACCTCGCTGTTGCAGAGGTGGCGCTTCTAGCACATGAACTTGTGCCCCTGAGGTGGATCTAGCCCTCTGCCCCTACCCTCGCTTCTTTGGGCAATCCTTAGCCATGTGGCCTGTTTCACCGCAAGAAAAACACCCACCATTCAACTTGGCCTTCTTTTTCCGGCAATCTTTCACTAAGTGCCCCACTTTTCCACAGAAATTACACTTCCTCTTCTCTTTATTGTCTTTCCCGCCCTTCTTAAAGTCTGTCTTCTTAGGCTGTAAACCCTCTTTCTTCCCTTGAGAGTTTTCTGCCTTTGTCTCCTTCTTGCCCTTATCCTCTTCGTTCAGCAATGCCATCTGCACCAACCTTTCATACGTAGCTCCCATGGGTATATGGGTCATGGCCAAACTGTGTAATGGCTCATTCAATCCTTTGACAAAGTGGAGAGCCTTCTTGTGCGGAGTGTTGACTAGGTCCAGTCCGAACCTAGCCAGCTGATCGAACTGATTAACATACTCTTTGACTGTCATATTCCCTTGCTTAAGAAATAAGAATTTTTCCAACTGAAGACTCCTTTCAGCTTTTGAGAGAAATTTAGCCTCAAACCTTGCCCTAAAGTCCTCCCATGTTTCCACTGGTCTTTCTGCATTGGTGACTTCCCACCAGTAGGAAGCCTCGCCTTTAATTAGCCATACTGCCAGTTGTACCTTCTGCCTATCTTCTACCTCAAAGATGACGAACAAGTCCTCGGTTTCCTTCAGCTAATTCCTGGCTGCCACGAAGGACTCGGTTCCATGAAAGTCCTTTCCTCCCATAGCTTTGAAATCTTTACATATCTTAGCAAAAGTATTACCACGCGGAGGAGGTGGAGGAAGAGGTGCTGCTGCAGCTGGATGATTTCTTGCAGCTGGGGGAGGAGGAACAGTGGGACCTGGCTGATTGGCCCTTGCTTCTAAGAACCGTCTAAACCAACCAGGTATTGGTATACCCTCTGGCAAGTTAAGTTCTTCGGACATGCTGAAACAAAAAGGATAGATTCAAAACGAAGGATAAAGGATAGTACCTATGGCTTTGGGGGGGGGGGACTATGCCTTTTTAAAATAAAATAACATTTTATCTTTAAAAATGCTTCTTTAAATTTTCTTTTGAAAATAAATTTTCAAAACTTTTTATCTTATCTGATAAACCTATGCTCTGATACCAAGTGAAACACCCCACCTCCGTTAGGGTCGCTCTCGAAGGGAATGCCCTAATTTTGGTGGAGGTTTATAAGTATAAGTCACAGATACACAAGACAGATATAAATACACATATTTATAAACAGCGGAAAACAACAGCAATTTTTATTTCAACAAAATACGTGTTACACAAACCATGTCATAATTGTCTTACAATACTTCCAAAAACATTACATTTTCATAACTGTCTTGATTTCATTATTTAAAAAAGCAAAAAAACATAAGTAAACTGCATATGTCCCATAATTGCTGTCCAAAGCCATAGTCCAAAACGAAAGAGATCCAAGCAATACATTCTTTCTCTTCAAGCTGGATGTAAACTGGTCAAGCTGCGGTATTCCCTCCCTGTGGACCTGGGGGGGGGGGAACGAAAGAAAAGAAGATGAAAGAAAAATAGAGTCAGACATAAAGCCTTTAGTAAGTCTAGGACTATTCAGTCTATGAATAAAGAATTGGGCATGATAAGTATAAACTGGGAATGGGAAAGCACCATAAACTAAGTTAAGTTGTCTAGAGTCGAATATACTATCGTACCCCATATTAATCTCTGCACCCCTATAAACTAGTTCCCAACAGGCACCCCATAATCAGGGTGAAGTGATCCATTTCTAATGATCGGCTCCTACTCGCATAGTTACATGTGTCTTACGGCCCCCGATGTTGTAGTTACCTATGTTGGTCCCACCATGGAGTGTATCAAGTCCCATGGTGACGGCCCGACACAATTCTAGAATGCACAGGTATACTACTGGTGCCTAGTGCCTTATTTTTCTGCGCCGGAGTGTGTGCACGCCCGCACCCCGTTAGATCCTACACTGCTGCACCACCGCCGTCGATTTGACCTCTTACAGTCAGCCCAGTAATCGTGCCCCACCCTGCCTAGTTCAGGGTATCCTGATACACCTTGTAGGGTTACTGCTGAAAAGTGTCCCCCGCTACTAGGTTTTCTATTTCTAGCCAACATGCTAAGTTGGTTAAGTGTTTGTAAACCTAACCCCCAATCAGTCTGTATAGTTTAGCATGTTCCATTTTGATTAAGTATTAATTCAATTTACTTAATCCTATCAATCCTGACTCAGCCTTAATTGTCTTATTAAAGCCTCGACCTCTCATATTAGACAGGTATTGTTGTGACTGCCTGTTGTCGGTTGGTTCCGGGCAGTCTTACGTCACAACTCAGTCTAACCTCGGGTCTTTATTGGGCTCAATGTTTAACCACCCACATTGGATAGGTATTGTTGTGACTACTGGATAGCCGGGCGGTTCCGGGCAGGTTTACATCACAACTCAATCCAACCTCGGGTTAAACACATCGTATTTTCTAAATTTACATATTTTGTCTCGTTTCTTTTTATATATAAATATTTGCGGCCCATTATTCAAATTCATCTTTATTGGATAAAATTAATTTATACCACTTAATTGTTTTCAAGGTCGTTGGCATGAGTCAAACATGCCAACACATATGTTTATATTTTAACCCAAACGTCATTACCCCCGTTTTATACGTTCGCTACAATATAACATATGTTGGGTTTAACATTTAAACCCAACTTAGCCACATGAAAAAGGGAAGGCTTAGAACATGGTGTTTATATATTCTAAGTAACATCAAAAGGGGAGTGTGAACGCATGAACTTGCAATATAACGATCTAATTAACATAAATTAGGCACTTGTGAACTTGCATTGTAATAGCATATAATCATGGCATAAACATACCTAAACATGAATCATGGTTTTTAATCTATTCATATAATCATGGCATAAACATACCTAAACATGAATTATGGTTTTTAATCTATTCATGTAAACTTGCAATTGGAATGTAAATCTAACTTAATTATGTGTCACATATATTATCATATGATTTTGATAACAACATAGGCCTAAAACATGTTTTCAATTAGGCATAACACCAAACATAGTTTAGTCATGTTCATAGAGTCAACACAAGTTCACAAAGGTGCTTACTTTTGTTACTAACACAAAAGTATGGTTTTACACTTGAATCAAGATGCCAATTCCAACATAAATTCATATGAATCATAATACTCAAATGGATCCAATTACACTAAAAATGATCATAAAAATATACATCATGTTGGCATAATAGTGAACCATATACTCGCATGAATCTCAAATAAACTACCACAAACATATAGTCGTTAACTTTCAACATGAATCATATACTTGCAATTATCCAATAGGTGTTGTGATAAACTATCATATAGTTGTTAACTTTCAACATGAATCACATACTTGCAAATATCCAATAGGTCTAACATCGTTATACCACAACATCCCAAATCGATTAGAATCATAGCAACATACAATTATGAATTATTATCACCACAAATTAAGTACAATTTCATTTCTCATTTTACACAAATCAAAACACAATTATTCATTCATATCGGAATAGCACTCTACTTACAACGTATGACGAATCTTCAATTCAGGTTTCTGAATTCTGAATTTGGAGATGCTATCCTTTTTTGTAGGCGTTGTTTTGATTTAGTTGTCGTTGCTTTAAGCTTTCGAATTGCCTCCTAATCGTCTCTCAATTTTGACGGCTACTTCTAGTCTTTCCTCAGCAGCATGATGGTCTCATTCTAATTTTTATTTGTATGAATTATGTGGAGTCTTAGGTCCTTTTTATAAAGTTTGTGAATTGATTAGAACCGTCGATGGAGCTTGGATTAATATTAGCAGTTCGTTTGAAGGAGAGACCAATCAGGAGCTGACACCTAGCCCTAGTGACAAGGCAAGGCTCAGAAATTCGGCCAAGCACAGACCAGGCCAGCCAGGAGGGGCTGGGTTCGACCTAGCTCAGGGGCCAGGTCGACTCCCCAGTCGACCCCCATGTTGACTTGGTAGTCGACCTGGGTGCCCCAGGTCGACTACCCATTCGACCTAGGTAGCCCAGGTCGACTACCCAGTCGACCTGGGTAGCCCAGGTCGACTACCCAGTCGACCTGGGTGCCTTGGGCAGGAAAATTTCCGCCCTGGCCAATCTGGCCCGATTTTTTTGAAATTTGAATTGGTTTTCTGAGCTGTTTGAATTTTAAACTGAATTCTGAAACTTCCGGAGGCTATATCTTCTTCATACGGAGTCCGTTTTACGCAAACTTGGACTCTATCCCAAGCAGAATTCCGAGACGAACGCAATGGCGTATCCTGTTTCCCTTAATACTTTGATTTGAAATTAATTATACTTTAATTTGTGAATTTCACTGTTATAGAATACACAGGGTGTTACATCAAGACACATCTAATTTCCGAATTTCTTCTTACTAGAAACACTTTTGTGGTACTGGAACTAAAACATAACCGATCTCATGTGGAAATGAATCCAAAACCGTGAAGTCCAAATTGCGTTCCACATTTTTATTTGCTATAGAAATTAAAAGCATCGTGCGTGTTGTGAAACAATAATTGCATTGTCTTCAACAATTGGTGCTAAAAAAGTTAACCAAAAAAAAAACTTTTTTGCTTTTAACAATATCCATTCCAAAATGGATGGAGCTTCATGGTTAACCAGCAAAAATTACCCAATTCTAAACAAATAGAACAAAGTAGCAGATCTGATAGTTCATTTTGTAATTTGCAGATGGTAGGAAAGTGGACAGGCAAGCCATTTTTGTAATTAGACCGGAAGATACCCATAAGATAATTAAATTAGAAACTATGGGCTAACAAAGAGTAAAATCCATCAAGTCTAGAATGTTGAAATCAATTTCAGTTTTTTACCCATAATAATCGAATTGAAGAAGCAAACAGATCTGAACTTCTGATATGGATCGGTTGGAGAAATTGGAATTTAAGCATGAGATGTATATATTAGAAATGATTTCATCGAAAAAGCCAAATCTTTATATCTTGATCCCGAATGAACGAAACTATGTCAAAATCTTTCATAAGCGGTTCTCATAAATGGTTGGAAATGATATCAACTGGCTTTTGGTACAAGGCAGAAGACTTGGGAAGTTTTTCTTAGGCTTATAGATTAAAGAGATATGATTTTCCCCGTAATCCATGAATTTTTCACATTATCTACTAGTTTCTCTACCCATGAAAGAGAACTACTTTCCAGAATTGTAAGTTGCAATATGTTATACTACTTTCCCTCTAAGATTTTTTTTCCACTGGGATTTTCGATGTAAGGTTCTAACGCGGAAGTATCTTGATTCAAAAGTACCAAATATTTTTTGATGTATTGAACTATTAAAATATATCATGCTATACTTGCTCTTTTCCTCACTATGGTTTTTCTTATTGGGTATTGCTTCGTATGTTTTAACGGGACTTGATCTGGTCCAAAGCTATCAAACTTCTTTTGATGAAATAATATATTGAAATATATCATTGTACTCTTTTTCCTTCATTAGGATTTTTCCCATATGGTTTCTCTTAGAAGATTTTGATAAGGAATTATTTTGATTATGAAGTATCAAACTTTTTATAAAAATATAATTTTTACATGATATCTAAGATTTAACATGTTTCTCTTTTTTTCTCATTCAAGATCGTTCCTATTGGGTTTCCTAATAAGGGTTCTTAATGAAGCAAGGAACATTATCTATGTTGATGAATATATATATATGGAGAATTCTATTGGAACACAATAAAAAGACACAAAATTACACACACTATTACAGCCACTGGAATCTGCAAATCATAACCGTCCAAAATAACAGCGCACCGTTATTCCTTTCATCTACGCTTTCTCCCGCTTCCTCAGCAACAACGACTCGCTCTTCCTCCTCACTAACAATCACACTCTCCCATAACAAAGCAGAACCAATGAAATCGAGGTTCCTTCCTCAGTAATGAATCGCAGTAATTAGGTTTTCTACCGCAATCACAGCTTTCTTCACATCTTATTTCCACTTTCGTTGAAGAGCCAGCAAAAAAATTGATGGACATGGCTAGAATTGGAGGGGCAGATTAATTCTTTGAATTTGGTAATTTCGAAATCTCTAATTTACCATTGACTGGCTTTATTTCAGTTTATTTTTTTTTCTGTTTTCCAAATCATCATGTCGCCTGATTGTTTTTTGGATTAAAGTAGCTTTCATCCTCCTGCAATTGAAAAAAAATAAAAAATAAATTAGTTTACAATTGTGGTTACTCATTTTTGACAAAAACGCAGTCTGCGATTTTAAAACAATTGTATGTTTTTCTGTTTGAAATTTCAAAAAAGTAAACAATTTTCTTCCATGGTTGAGGTCCGAACAACTTGTTTTCAGTTTGAGATTGATATCATAAATTCATGCAAATAAACATGAATGTGCATATGAACGAAGTCAAGCTCACTATGATTTGGAAATTACTTACAAACTTCTTGCAAATTGCAACATCAAATGAAATATTAAGTATACGAAAAAAACTACTTTTCTTTTTTTGTTTCACCATTTACTGTATGTAATACCCCGTGAATTCTATAACGTTAAGCTTCACGAATTAAAATATAATTAAATATAAATGATGAAACCAATGGAAATGGGTTACGCCATTGTGTTCGTCTCGAAATTCTGCTTCAGATAGAGTTCAAGTTTGCGTAAAACGGATATCGTATGAAGAAGACATGGACAAACGAAGTTGGGCAGAAAAACCGGAAAACGAGTCAGAATGCACGGGTGCACTTGTGAAGTGTACCAGAACAAAGTTGCACCGGCGCACTTGTGAAGTGCGCCAGAACAAAGTTGAACTGGCGCACTTGAGAAGTGCGCCAGTACAATTTTGGCCTAGCGCACCTGCCAAGTGCGCCCAGGTCAGAAAGACCTGCTGGTCAGGCCCTGGCTGGCCTGCTCAGGGTCTGGTCGAATTTTGATGCTTGGCTGAGTCACTATGGCTTACATGTCTCTTTCTTATTGGCCTCTCTTGAGATGGATGGTCTGGATTCACCCTAGCTTCATCGACGGCTCAAAACAATTTAAAATTCTATAAATACAACTCAAGTCTAACCCTAAATTCACACAAATAATAGAATACAAAAGCTGTCATGCTGCTGGAGAGGAACTAGGAATGGCCGTCAATTAGAAAGCCCAGAGACAATCCAACAAGCCTAAGAGACGAATCAAATTAAAAGAAAATCAAAGATTAATCAAATCATTCAACGCAACTTTGCTACCCAAAGGAGAGCATATCCAAATCAGAATAACAGAAATCAGAAAACAAGAATTCATCACACGTTGTAAGTATAGTGACCTTTCAAAATATGAATAAAAACTGTGATGTGATTCGATGTAAATGAAAATAGAATCGTGTTGTTATAATCTTTGTGTATTGTGATGGTTCTATCATGACTTGTGTATTGATGTTTGTGGCATAAATTGATTGATGCAAGCCTATTGAACAATTGTATATGAAAACAATGGCACTTGCAAGTTTGTGTCAAAAACTAGAAATTGATCCCTTTTTGTATATGTCGATGGCATGGACTATGTATATTCCCTTAGTCTAAATTAGAATTTATGTAAACATGTTATAGACCTTCTATGCCTACATGACCCAAAACCTATGATATCATTCTTATGTTTATTGGCAAATATAATTAGATCTATGTTTGCAAGTATAATTGATCTATGTTTCATAAACTATGCAAGTTCATGTTTATTTGCAAAATATAATTGGTTCTATGTCAAACATCGTTTGGGTTTCATAAACTATGCAAGTTCATGTTGAAATAGGCTATATGATTAGATGTAAAAATTGTACATTTTGATGAATATATAACATGCTAGTTTTATGGTCGATATTATACCAAGTTAACTTGTTAAAAAACAAGTTTGTATTTGCCTAAACTATGCCATTTCATATGTCACCTACTTAGTCATACTTTGATTCGAATGCAAGTTCACATGACCCATGTTATATGTTAGTTGAATCGCCAAATTGCAAGTTCATGCGCCACATACCTTTATGTATTACATGTTCTTGATTTCCCCTTTTCCTCACGTTTATAAAGTTGGGCTGAATTGTGACAAGCCCAACACATGTTATAATGTTGTGAACAAACAGGGGTAATAACGTTGGGTGTAAAATATGAAAATATATGTTGGCATGTTTGGCACATGCCAATGATTATGACACATAAGCGGTATGAATTGAAATACCCAAAAATAAAAGATATGACATTTACATATAGTTGAAAAGTAATAAAATATGTAAATTTAGAAAACACGATATGCTTAACCCGAGGTTGGATTGAGTTGTGATGTAAACCTGCCCGGACCCGCCCGGCTGTCCAGTAGTCATAAACAATACCTATCCAATGTGGGTGGTTAAGCATTGAGCCCAATAAGGACCCAAGGTTAGACTGAGCTACGGTGTAAACCTGCCCGGAACCGACCAGCACATCCAGTAACCGTAGCAATACCTGTCTAATGTGAGTGGTCTGGTGCTCCTAAGCGGCTAAGGACAGATGGTAGGGTTAAGTCAACTATAACACTTAATCAAATTCAACATGTTAACAAGAATTGATGGATGGGGTTAGGTAAATACAGACACTTAACCTCTTAACATGTTTGACTAGGAAATCCTGGTAACGAGGGACCCGTTCCAGCAGTAACCCAAAGTTAGGTATCAACGGTACCCTAAAACTAGGCAGGGTGGGGCACGATTACTGGGCTGATTGTAAGCGGTCAACCGACGGCGGTGGGTACACAGTGCAGGTCTAACGGGGTGCGGGCGTGCACACACTCCAGTGCAGACAACCAGGGCACTGGGGACACCAGTAGTATAACCTATGTCTTCTAGTTTTGTGTCGGGGCCGCCACCATGGGTCTTGATACACCCCATGGTGGGACCAGCATAGGTATCTACAATTCTTGGGGGCCGTATGACACATGTTAACGCGAGTAGGAGCCGATCTTTAATAAGAATGGGGATCACTTCACCCTCACCCTGGGGTGCCAGTTAGAATGAATTCAAATAGGTGCAGAGATATGTATGGGTGTGATAATACATTCGACACTTCCTTAGCTTGTGACACTTTCCTATTTTTAGTTTACATCCATCGTACCCTTTTCTTATTCACATATTGAGGAGTTACTAGATTTACTCAGGCTTTATGTCTGACCCTATTTTCTTTTCGTCTTCTTTTCTTTTGTCCCCCCCAGGTCCACAGGGAGGAAACAGCTCAACTTAGTCAGGCTCTTTACAAGCACCAAGAACGTAGATGTATGATTTGGATCTTTCTTGCTCGGATAATGGCTTTGGATATCACTATGGGGATTTTTGTCACTTTATTTATGTTTTCATGCTTCTTTAACAATCAAGGCAGTTATGAGGTTGTAATGTTGAAAGTATTTTGAGACAATTATGGAAATCTTTGTTTGTTACACGTATTGATGAAATAAAGTTTGTTTGGTTTCCGCTGTTTAAAATATGTGTATTTATATCTGTCTTGAGTTCATCTGTGGCTTTTACTTATAAACCTCCACCAAAGTTAAGGCATTCCCTTTGTGAGTGACCTTAATGGAGTGGGGTGTTTCACTTGGTATCAGAGCCAGGTTTACCAAACAAGATAAAAGTTTTTGAAAATTGTTTTCAAAAAGAAAGTTTAAAGAAGCATTTTTTTTAGAAAAAAAGTGTTATATTTATAAAAAGACAAAATCCCCCAAAGCCATGTGCCCTATCTATCCTTCTCTATCCTTCATTTTGAATCTTTCCTTTCTGTTTCAGCATGTCTGGAGACTTGAACCTTCCGGAAGGAGTGCCGATTCCCGGCTGGTTTAGGAGGTACTTAGAAGCAAGGGCCAATGGCGCGGGCCCAGCAGACATCCCTCCTCCAGTGGCCGCGGTTCCTCCTCCGCCTCCTCTTGGAAATGCCTTCGCAAAAAAATGTAGAGACTTCAAGGCTATGGGTGGAAAAGACTTTTATGGGACAGAATCTTTTGTTGGAGCAAGAAACTGGTTAAAGGAGACTGAGGATTTGTTTGTCATCTTTGGAGTGGATGACAGGCAAAAGATACAACTTGCGGTGTGGTTACTTAAGGATGAAGCTTCCTATTGGTGGGAAGTTACTAATGCTCAGAAGGCGGTGGAAACATGGGAAGACTTCAGGACAAGGTTTGAGATGA
This sequence comes from Allium sativum, assembly GCA_030737875.1. Taxonomy (NCBI): domain Eukaryota; kingdom Viridiplantae; phylum Streptophyta; class Magnoliopsida; order Asparagales; family Amaryllidaceae; genus Allium; species Allium sativum. The sequence continues at coordinate 751,902,809 of CM060912.1, forward strand.
AATTCCTCTCCCAAGCCGAAAGAAGCCTGCAAATGGAAAAGTTTCTAACTCTGAAATAGGGAAGCATGACGATCAGGGAATATGTTAATCAGTTTAATCAGCTGGCCAGATTTGGGCTAGACTTAGTAAACACCCAACACAAGAAGGCACTTCGCTTCGTCAAGGGTTTGAATGAGCCTCTAAACAGCCTTGCCATAACCCATGTATCCATGGTGCGACTTATGAAATCCTGGTGGACATGGCGTTGCTACACGAGGAAGACCACGGCAAGAAAGAAACTAAGGGGGAAGAGAAGAAAGAAGGTCTACAAGCAAAGAAAACAGATTTCAAGAAAGGAGGGAAGAACAATAAGCCCCGTGAGAAGAGAAAGTGCAATTTCTGTGGCATTATGGGCCATATATCAAAAGACTGCCAGAAAAGGAAGGCGAAGATGGGTGGTTGCTTCCATTGTGGAGAAGCTGGACACCAAGATAAGGACTGCCCAAAGAAGAAAGGGCAGGGACAGAAAGCCGGATCCACTTCAGGGGGTCAGGTTCATGCGCTAGTGGCACCTCAGCAGGAACGAGGTAGTAATATTTCTATAGAAAGTGTAGTCTATCTTTATGATCATCCAGTTCGTACACTTTTTGACTCTGGCGCATCACACTCTTTCATTTCATCTGCCTTAGTAGAATCTCTGCATCTAGACACTAGTATGGTAGAAGATCCCTTAGTAGTTTCAAATCCAATTGGGGGCTCCGCTTACTTTTCAATGGTTTGTTTGGGTTTGAAAATCTCTATTCTCAGCGTAGAGTTTAGTTGTAATGCCTTTGTTTTGGGCTTCTCGGGATATGGTTTGATCTTAGGCATGGACTGGTTATCCGGTAATAGTGCCTTTCTTGACTATGAGAAAAGAGTAGTTAGACTCTTCACTCGGCTTGGTTATACTCTAGAAATTTCTTGTAATCCTTTGAATGCGGTTATGCTTAGTTATCTAGAGTCGCTTGATGCTTCTGATGAGAATTTGCAATCAGTTAGAGTAGCCTAGGAATATCCAGATGTCTTAGAGGAAGTGAAAGGCTTACCTCCGAGGTGGGAAATAGACTTCCGCATATATCTTGTGGATAACGCAAAGCCTGTAGCTTTACCTGTCAGACACATGGCTCCAAGGGAAAGAAAGGAGCTCAGTAAGCATGTTAAAGAACTTCTCGAAAAGGGGTTCATTAGACGGAGCATTTCAGAATGGGGTGCTCCAGTGGTGTTCGCAACCAAAGCAGACGGTTCGCTTCACCTTTGCGTCAACTATAGGGAGTTAAACAAATTGACCAAGAAAAATAGGCACCCTCTTCCCCGAATCGACGATTTGTTTGATCAGCTTGTAGGTGCGACGGTCTTCTCCCAACTTGATCTGGCAACTGGGTTCCATCAGCTAAGAGTAGCTGAAGACAGCATTGATAAGACAGCGTTCAGAACCCCAGACGGTTTCTTCGAGTGGCTTGTCATGCCTTTCGGCTTGACAAACGCACCCGCTTATTTCATAGACCTAATGAGCAGGGTGTTCAGAGAATTCCTCAACAAATTTTTGGTTGTCTTCGTAGATGAGAACTCAATCTTTTCAAAGAGTGAGGAAGAACATGCTCAGCATCTGAAAGAAATCATGAATACTCTCTGTGCACATCAACTAAAAGCCAAATTCTCCAAGTGTCACTTCTGGAGAAAAGAAGTAAGGTTTCTTGGGCATATAGTGTCCAAAGAAAAGTTGGCTGTGGATCCCGCGAAAGTGGTGGCAGTACAAGATTGGAAGACACCAAGAAATGCAACCGAAGTTCGAAGCTTTCTTGGTCTAGCCAGTTTTTATCGAAAGTTTATTAGGGATTTCGCGAAAATCTCAACCCCACTCACAAGGCTAACAAAGAAGAATCTAGCGTTCACTTGGGATTTGGACTGCGAGTTTGCTTTCCAACCATTAAAAAGGGCTCTCACAACAGCCCCAGTTCTAACTCTGCCTGACGGAAGCAAAATGTTCACAGTATACACGGATGCATGTGGAACAGGACTAGGCGATGTTCTAATGCAAGAAGGAAGGGTAGTAGCTTATGGCGGAAGACAATTGAAGGTTCATGAAAAGAACTACCTAACCCACGATCTTGAGTTGGCCGCCATCGTCTTTGCACTTAAGTCTTGGCGCCATTATCTCCTAGGTGAGAAGTTTGAATTATACACTGACCATAAATCGTTGAAATATCTCTTCTCCCAGAAGGATCTTAACTTGAGGCAGCAAAGACGGATGGAGTTTCTTGCCTCGTATGATTTTGAATTTTCCTATACTCCCAGAAAAGGCAACGTGGTAGCGGACGCGTTGAGCCGAAAGAAACTGACCATAATCCCTCTCTTTGTGGAAAGGTAAAACTTGGAGTATATAGCCAGTTTCAAATTTAGGCCCTCCTCGGATTTTGTACCGGGTTTGTTAGCATCTCTCGAAGTACGCCCTACTCTCTTAGACTCAATAGGGGCTACCCAACGTGAAGACCTTCAGCTTGTTGATGTGATTGATAAACTTATTAGGGGTGAGACTTCTAGTCACCTCAGTAGATACGCCATCGATGATAAGGGTTGGCTGAGACGAGATGGAAGATTATGCGTCCCACAAGCAAGGGAGTTGACAAAGAAGGTTCTCGAGGAAGCGCATCATTCCAAGATGACTATACACCCTGGCGGTGATAAGATGTACAAGGATATAAAAAGAACTTTCTTTTGGAGCGGCATGAAGCAAGACATAGCAGATTTCGTTTCTAAGTGCATGACATGCCAACGGGTCAAGGCGGAACAAAAGAAGCCTGGAGGATTACTTCACCCACTAGAGGTCCTACAGTGGAAGTGGGATAGCATTTCAATGGACTTCATTGATGGACTGCCTAGGTCGAGAAGAGGCAACACTAGCATTTGGGTAATAGTGGATAGGCTTACTAAAAGCGCCCACTTTATACCTATCAAGAGTAGAAGGACTGCCTCATCTCTAGCATCTCTTTATCTCAAGGAAATAGTTCGACTCCATGGGATACCTTCCAGCATTGTCAGTGACCGAGACCCTATTTTCACAAGTGAGTTTTGGCGGAGTCTACAAGAAGCTGTAGGCACACAGCTATGTTTGAGCACGGCCTATCACCCCCAAACAGATGGCCAGATGGAAAGGGTGAATAGAGTTTTAGAGGATCTTTTAAGACTTTGCGTTCTTGACTTTGGAGGGACGTGGGAGGGTCACCTTCCTTCAGTGGAATTTGCCTACAACAACAGCTACCAAGCTACCATCGGCATGGCACCCTTCGAAGCCTTGTATGGAAGACCGTGCAAATCACCAACTTGTTGGTGGGAGTCTACAGATAAGCTTACACTTGGGCTAGACATGATTTGAGAAACTTCAGAGAAAGTGGACTTGATACGTAGGATAATGAAGACAGCCCAAGACAGACAGAAATCCTACGCCGACAAAAGAAGGACCGACCTTGAGTTTGAGGTTGGGGACAAGGTTTTCCTTAAGGTATCCCCTTTAAGGAATGTCGTTCGCTTTGGATCTGCAGGAAAGCTAGCACCAAGATTTGTAGGACCGTTCCCTATCATCGAGAAGATTGGGAAAATTGCTTATAGAGTAGATCTGCCTGAAAGATTGGCTGGAATTCACAATGTCTTTCACGTTTCTCATCTCCGGAAATGTCTACATGAATCAACGGAAGTGGTGGAGCCAAGCATTCTAGAAGAAGCCGAAGTGGAACGCGAAGCAACTGTGAGGAGAGTTCCAACCCGCATCATAGGAACTGAAGTGAAAAAGCTACGCAACCGCGAAGTCAAACTCGTTAAAGTTTAGTGGAGCGACGCCGAGGAAGACGCGACTTGGGAAACTGAGGACAGAATACGCGCTGCCTACCCTCTTCTTTTTGAGGGTACATCTTTGCCTCTCTTTCTCTTAAGTTGTGCTTGTATCTATCTTTTTAGGTATATCTCCTCGATATTATCCTTTATCCTTAGGTAGAAACCCCTTTGGATGTAAACATGAATTTGAAACATGTTATGGTTGATGGCTGCAAGTGGTTGCAAGTGGTTGCTAGTGGTTGCTCGTGGATGCATATACACACACAACCTAGGTCTTAGATCGTCTCAATCACTTCATACTGCATATGCATATATGTATTCTTATTTGTATATGGTTGAAAACTTGATATGCTGTCATATGGTCGTCGCATTTGTATGAATAGTTGTGCACTCATGTAGAATTATGAGTAGAAAAATTTGCATACATAATGGATTCATGACACTTACATGATTCGCATTAAGGAGGTCAACTGAATCAGTAGACCGCCTGATTTCTGCATTAGATAAGGACATGTACACACACTATGCATATGATCATGAAGCATTAGAAGTCTTTTAAGGACAGTGGATGCCCATGTTTGTTGGTTGAGTAGATGGACTGTTGGATGGTAGGATATACATTTTTCCTAACTTGAAGATTTCGGGGACGAAATCCTTTTAATTGGGGGAGAATGTAACATCCCGTGAATTCTATAACGTTAAGCTTCACGAATTAAAGTATAATTAATTATAAATGATGAAATCAAGGGAAATGGGTTACGCCATTGCGTTCGTCTCGAAATTCTGCTTCAGATAGAGTTCAAGTTTGCGTAAAACGGATATTGTATGAAGAAGATATGGACGAACGAAGTTGGGCAGAAAAACCGGAAAACGGGTCAGAATGCACTGGCGCACTTGTGAAGTACGCTAGAACAAAGTTGAACTGGCGCACTTGGGAAGTGCGCCAGTACAATTTTGGCCTGGCGCACCTGCCAAGTGCGCCCAGGTCAGAAAGACCTGCTGGTCAGGCCCTGGCTGGCCTGCTCAGGGTCTGGTCGAATTCTGATGCTTGGCTGAGTCACTAGGGCTTACATGTCTCTTTCTTATTGGCCTCTCTTGAGATGGATGGTCTGGATTCACCCTAGGTTCATCGACGGCTCAAATCAATTTAAAATTCTATAAATACAATTCAAGTCTAACCCTAAATTCACACAAATAATAGAATACAAAAGCCGTCATGCTGCTGGAGAGGAACTAGGAATGGTCGTCAATTAGAAAGCATAGAGACAAGCCAACAAGCCTAAGAGACGAATCAAATTAAAAGAAGATCAAAGCTTAATCAAATCATTCAACGCAACTTTGCTACCCAAAGGAGAGCATCTCCAAACCAGAATAACAGAAATCAGAAAACAAGAATTCATCACACGTTGTAAGTATAGTGACCTTTCAAAATGTGAATAAAAACTGTGATGTGATTCGATGTAAATGAAAATAGAAGTTATAATCTTTGTGTATTGTAATGGTTCTATCATGACTTGTGTATTGATGTTTGTGGCATAAATTGATTGATGCAAGCCTATTGAACAATTGTATATGAAAACAATGGCACTTGCAAGTTTGTGTCAAAAACTAGAAATTGATCCCTTTTTGTATATGTCGATGGCATGGACTATGTATATTCCCTTAGTCTAAATTAGAATTTATGTAAACATGTTATAGACCTTCTATGCCTACATGACCCAAAACCTATGATATCATTCTTATGTTTATTGGCAAATATAATTAGATCTATGTTTGCAAGTATAATTGATCTATGTTTCATAAACTATGCAAGTTCATGTTTATTTGCAAAATATAATTGGTTCTATGTCAAACATCGTTTGGGTTTCATAAACTATGCAAGTTCATGTTGAAATAGGCTATATGATTAGATGTAAAAATTGTACATTTTGATGAATATATAACATGCTAGTTTTATGGTCGATATTATACCAAGTTAACTTGTTAAAAAACAAGTTTGTATTTGCCTAAACTATGCCATTTCATATGTCACCTACTTAGTCATACTTTGATTCGAATGCAAGTTCACATGACCCATGTTATATGTTAGTTGAATCGCCAAATTGCAAGTTCATGCGCCACATACCTTTATGTATTACATGTTCTTGATTTCCCCTTTTCCTCACGTTTATAAAGTTGGGCTGAATTGTGACAAGCCCAACACATGTTTGACTAGGAAATCCTGGTAACGAGGGGCCCGTTTCAGCAGTAACCCAAAGTTAGGTATCAACGGTACCCTAAAACTAGGCAGGGTGGGGCACGATTACTGGGCTAATTGTAAGCGGTCAAACGACGGCGGTGGGTGCACAGTGCAGGTCTAACGGGGTGTGGGCGTGCACATACTCCAGAGCAGACAACCAGGGCACTGGGGACACCAGTAGTATAACCTATGTCTTCTAGTTTTGTGTCGGGGCCGCCACCATGGGTCTTGATACACCCCATGGTGGGACAGCATAGATATCTACAATTCTTGGGGGCCGTATGACACATGTTAACGCGAGTAGGAGCCGATCTTTAATAAGAATGGGGATCACTTCACCCTCACCATGGGGTGCCAGTTAGAATGAAATCAAATAGGTGCAGAGATATAGTATGGGTGTGATAGTACATTCGACACTTCCTTAGCTTGTGACACTTTCCTATTTTTAGTTTACATCCATCATACCCTTTTCTTATTCACATATTGAGGAGTTACTAGATTTACTCAGGCTTTATGTCTGACCCTATTTTCTTTTCGCCTTCTTTTCTTTCGTCCCCCCCCCCCCCCCCCAGGTCCACAGGGAGGAAACAACTCAACTCAGTCAGGCTCTTTACAAGCACCAAGAACGTAGATGTATGATTTGGATCGTTCTTGCTCGGATAATGGCTTTGGATATCACTATGGGGATTTTTGTCACTTTATTTATGTTTTCATGCTTCTTTAATAATCAAGGCAGTTATGAGGTTGTAATGTTGAAAGTAGTTTGAGACAATAATGGAAATCTTTGTTTGATACACGTATTGATGAAATAAAAGTTTGTTTGGTTTCCGCTGTTTAAAATATGTGTATTTATATCTGTCTTGAGTTCATCTGTGGCTTTTACTTATAAACCTCCACCAAAGTTAAGTCATTCCCTTTGTGAGTGACCTTAATGGAGGTGGGGTGTTTCACTCTACTATGCGTAACCAGTAATAAACGTTTTTAAGTTTCATCCTTGCATGTATTGATGATGCTGACCATAATAAACATACATTGTTGTCTTATTTGCAATGATATGTAGTATACTCAAATTGTCCATTTCATTGATGTATTAAATTTTGTGTATTGTTTACTAGAAAGTATGGATGAGTCGATCGTTCATGGATTACCAGAGGAAAAAACTGTTGATGCGGACAATAACATAAACGATACTGATATCATTGGTTCATCTTAATCACACAAAAAAAATGATATGCTGACAGAACCATATGTTGGAATGACATTTGACAGCCTAGATTAGAGAAAAAATTATTATACCGAGTATGGTCGGCAAAAAGGTTTTGCAATCCGTGTTAGATCATTAAATAAGACTATTCCTCATGTTGACAAAATAACTTTGGTCTGTTTAGTTTGTTCACGTTCAGGGACTGTTCGCAAAAATGATAATGTGGTTGGAATAGATCGTATAAATAAAAGCACCAACACAATAAAATGCGGATGTCAGGCAAAGATGCGAATTCTTTATAGCGAATTAATTAAAAAAATGGTCAATAACAAGGTTAAATGATGATCATAATCATTCATTTGTTTCTCCAATAAAAAGAGTTCAGGTACGAACTAATAGGAATATGCCATCTGCTGCAAAATGTTTGACTGAAGTATTTCAACAGCAAAATTTACCAGTAGCTAAAATTCCTGTCATTTTTGGTGGCATGAGTGCGGGGTTTAACCAAAATGATTGCTATAACTATTTACAGTCAACTAGACTTAGACGTTTGAAAATTGGTGATGCGCAATATGTGTTGAATTATTTTCAAATGAGACAAAGAAAGAATCCTCAATTTTTTTATGCAATTCAATTGGATGAACAAGGCTGTGCAACTAATTTTTTTTGGGTAGATGCACGATCACATATGTCTTATCTACATTTTGGAGATATGGTTACATTTGATACCACATTTAGAACAAATAAGTGTTTGATGTCGTTTGCTGCATTTACCGGTGTAAATCATCACTACCAAACAATAGATTTTGGATGTTGTTAGACCAAAATCTGGGCCTAACACCCAAATGCAGATCACAGATCACAGAATGCAGAAAATGATAAATAATAAGAGACACACGAAGTTTTTATAGTGGTTCGGCTGTAGATGTAGCCTACGTCCACTTTATAATCTTATTATTATACTGACAGGTTACAAGAATCAGTTAAATGCAGACACACAATATGTGTGTTAATTGAGATTACAAGAGGAGAATTTATGTGCAGAAAGGTGCAAAGTCCTTATAATCGGTAGTGGCAAAGACTGTCTAGATGTAGGAGAAAGTCTCAACCAAAAAGTCTGAGAGAATCCCCTTAAAATTCCATGTAGAGGTGTATTTATAGCTGGTGGAGAGCTTCTGGGAAGACTGGTTCGTGATGGGGTACGTGGTACCCGATCCGGAAAAGTAGGAGCAAGATGTGGCATGAGAACAGGTCAAAAAAGTGCGTGTATCAGCAGGTGCAGTGTTCGGTTTGTGGCCATGGGATCGGATCGTGATATAGGGTCCACGAACCGAGGTCTGATCGTGAGCTGTATGGTGAAGCTAGTGTGTCACGAGCGAGTCATGATCAGGAGGTGTACCATGAACAGGTCGTCGTCTGAGGGTGCGCCACGATCCAAGGGGGGCGATCCGATGAAGGGCGAACCGAGGTGCACCACGAGCAAGATAGGATGCATGATTCATACTCCGATCGTGTGACGCTTCGTCGCTTTATCCAGGAAATTGCCAGATTACACCCATTAGCAGAAACAGACATAACTTTCAAACCGTAAGTCCGATTGAGCCAAACCAAAGCTCAAACTAAAGCTAATTCAGAGATCTACAAGAGTTTCAAAGCTTAGCTCCATAATTGCTGTTTTCGAGCCCAAAAAAGGTCATCTAGTAGGAGTTTTGGGCCTTTCTTTGTTCGTGATGCGACTTTGACCAAATCACTGCCTATCTTCTGATGTTGTTCTCCATATCCGAGCGCGCAGATACTCTGTGTGACAGCTTTTACCAAAAAAAGTGTGTCAACATGTTTGTCCCCCAAAACATATCTTGCTGGTTGAAGGAAGATGTGTTCTGGATAATCTGAGAAATCCAAACCCAGAATGCGACGATCACACCGGATCGTATTAAGGCCAGAAAACCGACGATCACACGGGATCGTATTAAGGCCAAAAAACCGACGATCACACGGGATCTTATTAAGGCCATAGAAATCCAAGAAGACCAGGAGTTTGTACCTGCAAGAAGATAAAACAAATAATGCAAGAATATTTCCTCGATGGCCCTACAGGAGTAAACCATCCGAGGAGATGTTAGAGGGTTTCCAAGACGGCCTTATCGGAGTAAGACGACCAAGGAAATTCCATGCAAGTTCGAAGACGGCCTTACCGGAGTAAGACGACCAAAGAAAAGCATATGAAGTTCCAAGAAGGCCTTACCGGGGTAAGACGACCAAGGAAAAGCACATGAGAATTTGTTTATACTAGACGGATCCAGTTGGGAGCCGGAGCTCATGTTTGTACTGGATGGATCCAGTTGGGAGCCGGAACTCAATGTTTATACTGGATAGATCTAGCTGGGAGTTAGAGCTCAATGTTTATACTGGACGGATCCAGTTAGGCGCCGGAGCTCAAGAGTAATCATTATTGATTCATAAAGCTAAGCGGCAGTTATTTTAACCCCGAACACGACTGGAGACTACAGGTCGGTTCCATGCGTGTGGGCTGATGTTGCCGCGCTTATTACATGCGTTGAAAACAAAGAAGGGGTGAGAAGTCGCCTAAAAACCTAAAAACATGAACTACGAACCGAAGTCCGGCAAAATGAAGGGATCCGTTGAGTGGATCAGTTGATAATAATCCCGCGATTGCTCGATCCAGGATCATTGCCTCACCGGGGAGTCGGTGGTGGCAACGCAGGGGCAGTTGCAGGCGTTGTTGGTTGAATGACGTACTCGGGTAGCCCTCTTCGCCTGACCCAATCCTCGATAAGGTCTCACAAATGTCTGCAGTCATCAGTGTTATGACCAACCATGTCATGAAATATGCAGGGTCTGCCAAAATTGCGTTGTGCTAGTGTTGGTTCCCTCTTGGGAGGCCTTGGATATGAGGCAGCACCCCCTGTATCTACGTAGATATTGCTCAGGGTGTCATTCAGTTCAGTGTATTTGTCGTATCTGGACCATCTCCAGAGTGGAGCATTACGATCATTCTTTGCATTTGCTGCTCCTTTGCCTTTTCCAGAATCAGATCATTCTCCATCTTTGAGCATGTTGACTTCAAGGGCTTTCTTCTCAGAAGTTGCATCTTCTTCCCGTAGAAATCTATCTGCTTCAAGGTAGAATTCGCCGAGATTTCGTGGTGGACTTCGGTACAAGGATTTTTTAAACTCCGAGTTATCTAGAACGTCGGATACTGATGCCATCAGTACCATCGATGGTTCAGGGCAATCAACTGATGCTGCTGCAACGTTGAATCTTTCCAGGAATGAACGCAGAGTTTCTCTGGGCCTCTGCTTGATTGTTGTGAGGGACATGACATTCTTGGGTCGTGCGATGTGGACCCGAATTGTTCAAGGAAGCGTGCGACCAACATGTTCCAACTGCTGATCGATTCCGTTTCTAGCTGTCGAATCCACATGGCTGCTATATCAGTTAGAAAGAGGGGAAAACATTTAGCCATGATGTTTTCCGACGCCGATTGAACTTCTATGACGTTTATAGCGCATCAAGTGCACCGTAGGATCTGTCCTACCATTGTAGGGCTCCAGTTGTGGAAGTTTGAAATCTGAGGGATTGCGAGAATTCCTAATTTCTTATGTGAACGGGTTGTGATTGATGTCATCCACATCGTTCTGATAAGTGCATCCTCTTGAGAGGCGTTGAATCAGATTTGTGAGCCGATCGCCTTCAAAAAGTTACTGTAAATTGCCAAGATAAGAGCTGGTGCCCCCAGCGTTGAACGCAAGAGTGGATGGAAGCTGTTGGTGAGGTGTTTTCTGGGGATTACGGCTCGCGGATCGTGGATCGAGGGTGGCATCCCTACCTGGTTTGGGAGGGGGGGTGGGCGGTTCGTGGGGCAGGTTCGTGAAGGCCGGATCGTGGTTCGTGGGAAGCGAACTGAAGAGGGGCGATCTGACCCGGTGCTGGTGGCCTATCACGAGCCAATCCCTGTTGCAGTTGAGTGAGAGTTTGCTCTCCAATATCCACCCGATCTGGAGCTGAAGTCGGTCGTTGTGAATTTCCAATAATGATGGGGTTGCCCCCGAGTCCATGTGATGCCCGAGCCGCTTCTGTGGCTTCATTTCCAATGACTTGATCGTTGCTTGGCCTTCCATCCATCCAAGCGAAGAATTGGTTGATCATTTTCTATTGTTTCTGGAGGAGATCATCTTGCTATGCCATCTGATCTCTCAGTTCAGTGAGAACTCCGTCCATCTCGTCTTTGGTCAAGTATGCAGAAGGATCTCCATGAGAAGAAGCTTCCTGGCCTGCCTCGCTTCTTGTGTCTTCAGCGTCAGCATTATCGGCATGAGCAGAAGTTCCAGTCTTCTTCCTTTTGTTCGCCATTGAGTCTCCTTTCAAGCTAGAAATTGAGGTTGTCGTGTGCCCCCACCTGGCGCGCCAAAATGTTAGACCAAAATCTGGGCCTAACACCAAAATGCAAATCACAGATCACAGAATGTAGAAAATGATAAATAAGAGAAGAAACACGAAGTTTTTATTGTGGTTCGGCTGTAGATGTAGCCTACGTCCACTTTATAATCTTATTGTTGTATTGACAGATTACAAGAAACAATTATATGCAAACACACAATCTGTGTGTTAATTGAGATTACAAGAGGAGAATTTATCTGTAGAAAGGTGCAAAGTCCTTGTAATCGGTAATGGCAGAGGCTGTCTAGATGTAGGAGAAAGTCCAGCTAAAAAGTCAGAGAGAATCCCCTCAAAATTCCATGTAGAGGTGTATTTATATGTGTAGGAGAGCTTCTGGGAAGACCGGTTCGTGATAGGGTACGTGGCACCCGATCTGGAGAAGTAGGAGCAAGATGTGACATGAGAACAGGTCAAAACAGTGCGTGTATCAGTAGGTGCAGGGGTCGGTTCGTGGTCATGGGATCGGATCGTGCTATGGGCTCAACGAACCTAGGTCTGGTCGTGAGCTGTATGGTGAAGCTGGGGTGTCACGAGCGGGTTGTGATCAGGAGGTGTACCACTAACGGGTCGTGGTCTGAGGGTGCGCCATGATCCGAGGGCGGGGCGATCCGATGAAGGGCGAACCGAGGGTGCACCATGAGCCAGAGAGGATGCACGAGCCGTACTCCGATCGTGTGACGCTTCATTGCTTTATCCGGGAAATTGCCAGATTACGCCCATTCACGGAAACGGTCGTAACTTTCAAACCGTAAGACCGATTGAGCCAAACCAAAGCTCAAACTGAAGCTAATTCAGAGATCTACAAGAGTTGCAAAGCCAAGCTTTGTAATTGCTGTTTTCGGGTCCAAAAAAGGTCGTCTGATAGGAGTTTCGGGCCTTTCTTTGTTCGTGATGCGACTTTGACCAAATCGCTGCCTGTCTTCTGATGTTGTTCTCCATATCCGAGCGCGATGCTATCCAGATATTCAGTGTGACAGCTTTTACCAAAAAGTGTGTCAACTTGTTTGCCCCACAGAACATATCTTGCTGGTTGAAGGAAGATGTGTTCTGGACCAGAATGCGACGATCACGCCAGATCGTATTAAGGCCAGAAAACTGACGATCACACGGGATCGTATTAAGGCCAGAAAACCGACGATCGCAGAGATTGTATTAAGGCCAGAGAAATCCAAGAAGACCAGGAGTTTGTACCTGCAAGAAGATAAATCAAATAATGCAAGAATATTTCCTAGATGGCCTTGTCGGAGTAAACCATTCGAGGAGATGTTAGAGGGGTTCCAAGACGGCCTTACCGGAGTAAGATGACCAAGAAAATTCCATGAAAGTTCCAAGACGACCTTAACGGAGTAAGACGACCAAGGAAATGCACATAAAGTTCCAAGACGGCCTTACCGGGGTAAGACGACCAAGGAAAAGCACATGAGAATTTGTTTATACTGGACAGATCTTGTTGGGAGCCGCAGCTCATGTTTGTACTGGACAGATCCAGTTGGGAGCCAGAGCTCAATATTTATATTGGACGGATCCAGCTGGGAGCCGGAGCTCAATTTTTATACTGGACGGATCCAGTTAGGAGCCTGAGCTCAAGAGTGATCATTACTGATTCATGAAAGCTAAGCAGCAGTTATTCTAACCCCGAACACGACTGGAGACTACAGGTCGGTTCCGTGCGTGTGGGCCGATGTTGCCATGCTTACTACATGCGTTGAAAACAAAGAGGGGGTGAGAAGTTGTCTAAAAACCTAAAAACATAAACTACGAACTGGAGTCCGGCAAACTGAAGGGATCCGCTGAGTGGGATCAGTTGATAATAATCCCACGATTGCTCGATCCAGGATCATTCCCTCTCCGGGGAGTCGGTGGTGGCAGCGCTGGGGCAGATGCAGGTGTTGATGGTTGAATGACATACTCGGGTAGCTCTCCTCGCCTGACCCGATCCTCGATAAGGTCTCGCAAATGTCTGCAGTCATCAATGTTATGACCATCCATGTCATGAAATATGCAGTGTCTGCCAGAATTCCATTGTGCTAGTGTTGGTTCCCTCTTGGGAGGCCTTGGATATGAGGCAGCACCCCCTGTATCTATGTAGACATTGCTCAGGGTGTCATTCAGCTTAGTGTATTTGTAATGACTCGGGTTTCGCCCAACCCGATTGTAAAATCGACTAAAAAACCCGAATACGCTAACTTTGGGAATACAACACATTAGAACAATAACAACAGACTTTTATTACATCATGATAATATAACATAAGAGTACAGAATATCAGAGTACATCAAAATAAATTTACAGCGGAAGTTAAATTACAATAAATTAAATACAATAAACAGCGGAAGAATTCTATGCTCTGGACACAGCTTTAGGCTTCTATCTAGAATCCTGCTCAAGAGACAAATATCTCCAAAAAGCTACTCGACTGCCCATGTGGAAAAGAGGGCACCCGAGTTTGCAAAGTGAAACAAACTACGAGTCAGTCATGGGACTAGTGTGAGAATTCTTAACTAATATAACTAATAGCAATAAGGCAAATTCAAGGACCACGCCGCTAACGCGGAACGGGTTTTATTCCAATGGATTGTCGGTGCATAAATTAAAGTAAATCGTTAAACAACGCAATGTTTTTTAGAAAAATGAAACCATTATAAGACTCAAGTCCCATCACACAATGCAACGCAAACCGGAGGATAGAGTTTTACCTTATAATGGTCAAAAATGCTTGATACGATAAAAACAGGTTTGATATTATTACTAGTGTATATAAGTTTCAGAAACAGTTCAATCTTAATGTATTAATCATAAACGGCATAGTACCCCATCCTACTATGTCGCCATACTAGTTCTACAATCAAAACGGCACGGTGTCATATTGGAAATTGGGTATCCATGATGAGTCAAGGCTAGGGAGGAGTTCCTTACCGATTCGAGACACTCTAGCTAATGTCTCAGGATCCCCCGTAGTGAACCCTTGGAAAGATGCAGGGCCGGTCCACACATACGATTTTGCGGATTGGCAATTCCTGAACACACGTTTCCCGGTCCTATAGGACCTATCATCGGAGGCGCCTCATTCCATCATCCACATAAGTAAATATCAGCCAGTTTAAGCACCGACACCACTTCTAGCTAGAAAGAAACGTGCTGCTCTCCCTGCGTTCCCTTCTCCCGTTTTAGACTCAACCGGGTTGTGAGGCTCGCGAAGTAACGTAATACACAAAGCTCTGCTTATTCAAGATGTGCTTTGATCATCCCACAAGGCCCTGCTTTTCAACAAAAGCCTTGATCATTTGCATCTTGGCGTGCCACATTGACAATTCATGCCATGCGATTAATCACTATTAATATATACCAGGGTGTTAAGCAGAGAATAAATTCTCCACCACCAAACAGATATACATTAATAAAAATGAATTTTATTTATATGGAATGAGATTCAACGTTGGACATACATCCATTTACAAGCTTACGCTCTGGGTCTGAGAGAAAGCCAAATCCATACAAATCAACACTACATCCGGACGGCCCCCACTGTAGCCCCTTCAAGGTAGCTACTCCCATCACGGGAATCAGCAGTCGTCGTCCATTCGATGTGAGGATCGCCGGTCTTCAATCACCGTCTTTAACTCTTCGACTTTCAATTGTCGTATGATCATTTGAAATGAGATTGAACTCGGACTTTTCAAATGATCCTCGCATATATATATATATATATATAAATCATTTCATATCGTTGATATTAATTTATAACGATCAACCCTTATTTTTCTTTATATAAAAATAATTAAATTCCATTTAACGACGCTTCAAGTCAAAAGGACGACCTTGGCGCTGTTTTCACCCAAAATTGTTTTACACAATTCTCTAAATCTAACCGTTGGAATTTAACACAATTCATAACGTTGGAAAGATCTTCCCAAGGCGAACCTAAGGTTACAGATTTGGGAAAATCTGACGGTCGGATATTTCGGTATAATCAACTAAAAGTACAATTCTATAAAGTGAACTACCACGCTCGATTCGTTCAATTGAAATTTATTTATATATATGATTATATATATACATACAATTTCTTCGGCCATTTCATTATTGTGGTAAACATGACAAGTAAAGATATATAACATAACACACAAGAATGTTTATTTTAACTCACATACACAACCTATACATGCAATGTATATTTTTTTCTATTTTCAATGTACACAAACATGCAATTTCTTGTGCGTCATTTCTAATTCAACAAAAATGATTATTTTGTGTCATTCTTTTCTTTACAAGCAAAATGATATTCTTGCTTTAATCTTTACACATGAAAATGTAAATTTCATTTCTTTAATCTTTTAATGAAAATCTAATTAATTAAAATATAAATTTCATCGTTATAATCTTTACTGGAATTCTTTTACATGAATATGTAAATTTCATATTTATTTACATATAAAATGTAAATTCCTTTATTTCCTTTATTTACATTGAAAAACATAAATTCTTTAATTCCTTTTTATTTACATTGAAGGATATAAATTCTATAATTCCTTTTTATTTACATTGAAAGATATAAATTCTTTAATTACTTTTTATTTACATTGAAAGATATAAATAAAATGGATGCACTTTTATTTCCATATCGTATTTGCATTGTGGAATGCAAATAAAAAGGTGAGCTCTTACTTCTAAGTTTTATTTACATTAGAGAACATAAATAAAAGATGTACATATTCTTCTATGTCACAATTGCATTGTGAAATGCAAAATAAAAAGGGAATTTTATTTTCTATGTTATATTTGTGTTAGAGAACACAAACAAATGACCGTTTATTTTCCTAAGTTTTATTTACATTAAAAAGAATATTTTAATGTGCTCACATATTTTTATATGTGTTTCCTTTTCCTCTTTTTAGCATGTTAAAATTAATGTTTTTAACATATAAATATTTTCTAACATGTATTTTCTATCATGTTAAGAATATGGTTTTTAACCTTTTATATTTTCTAACATGTTCTTCTAGCAATGTTAAAAATAATGTTTTTAACATACTTATCCTTTTCTAACAATTTTTTTTTCCTTTCTATATAAGCATGTTGAAAATAATGTTTTCAACATATGAAACTTTTCTAACATTACATGTAAACAATGAAAAGAATATTCTTAATGTTTAACAATTCTAACCATTCATATTAACATAAAAATAATATTTTTATGTTACATCAATTCTAACACTTCATATTAACATAACAAGAATATTTTTTGTTGAATCAATGCTAACAAAGTGACTATTTTACATTGTTGATTCTAATAAAATAAAAAGTGACATTTCTTTCTTCCCAATTCTAATAAATTAGAAAGTGACATTATTATAACATAAATGGTATTTTTTTTATTCCAATACGTCATTTCTAACAGAAATGTTATTTTTATTTTCCTAACATAATCTTAACAAAATGTAATGTTTAATTTCATAACATGTTCTTAACAAAAATGGTGTTTTGTTTCTAATGTGACATAATACTAAATTTATATTAATTATCTCCAACGTACACATTTCTAAGGTAGACATATCTAATGTAGACATATCTAATGCAAACATATTTTCTAATGCAACATTCCTAATATAAACATATCTAATGTAAACATATTTTCTCTCAATGCTAAAATATAATTCATATCAACTAAATTTACATAATGCTAAAATTATGTTCATTTCAACTAAATTTGACATGCATTAAAATATGTGTTCATTTTATCTAAATGACATACGCTAAAATATATGTTCATTTTATCTAAAATGACATACGCTAAAATATGTGTTCATTTTATCTAAAATGACATACGCTAAAATATATGTTCATTTTGTCTAAAATGACATACGCTAAAATATGTGTTCATTTTATCTAAAATGACATACGCTAAAATATGTGTTTATTTTATCTAAAATGACATAGCGACAAAAATGTCATTCTTCTTCATTTTTTTATTATATTTTTTTTTATTTACACTAAATGTAAATAAAATATCCCTTTTCTTTATCTCATGTTTTATTTACCCAGAATAGCAAATAAAATATACTTTTCATGTTCTATTTACATAAAAATGTAAATAAAAGTATCATCTAATTTTGTCCTTTTTGTTTATATAAAAATAATGTAAATAAAGATGTCGTGCTACTTGTTCTTTTTATTTGTAATAACTAAATGTAAATAAATGTGTCATGTAAACTTGTTCTTTTTATTTACATAGCAAATGTAAATAAAATGTTCATTGTAATTATGTTCTTATTCTAATTTATCAATTCTAACATAAACGGTGTTTTTATTTTATAGTGTAAAATCTTATTTAATTACATATAAAAATGGAATTTTATTTTACAATGCAAATCTTCATTCTTTAATTAGAAAAAAAAATGTCCTCTTAATTTACATTAAAAATGTAATGTCCACTCTTTTTATTTACATTAAAAATGTAAATTTATTTTACAGCGTAAAGTATCATTCTTTGACTACAATAGCAACATAATGATTTAATCTTTTCATTTCATTCAAACGCAACATAAAGATTTAATCTTTTTATTTGATTCAAACGCAACATAAAGATTTAATCTTTTTATTTCATTCAAACGCAACATAAAGATTTAATCGTTTTATTTCATTCAAACGCAACATAAAGATTTAATCTTTTTATTTGATTCAAACGCAACATAAAGATTTAATCTTTTTATTTCATTCAACCGCAATATAAAGATTCAATCTTTTTATTTGATTATTTCATAAAGACGCTAAAATGTTCTTAATCTCATGTTTCAGCAAAAGGCTACAATATGTTTATATCTTCATGTTTCAATAAAAATTACATATGCTTATATTTCATGTTTCAACAAAATCACATATGGTACAACATAAGGTGATGATTCAAGCATGAAACGAAAAAAAATTTATGATGTTAACATTCACATCATGATTCATATTAAAATATGTAACCAAATTTATAAGTTTGGTGTCAACATATGATCATGATCCCATATATATACTAAATCTAAGTATAACACATGAACAACAACTATATTTGGGTGTTAACATATACGTCATGAATCAACAAGACCAAATCTAAATCCATTGGTGTATATAGATCTTACTAAATAATGTTTATAGATCTAACTAAAATAGATCTAAATAAATATGAACAATCCAAACATCCAAATTTAGAGTACAGTCAAATCCAAACTCAAAGCATCAACATGTAATCATAGTAAATCTACTTATGTTTTACCATTATCCACTATCAATAATCTCACATCATGGATCAGAAACAATAATATAAATATCATGCATCTATAAGCGAGGAGAATAATTAATTTAAAATTAATTTTTGTAGATCAGAACTCTCACCTTTGTATTCGTCAGATCTAGAAACGAATTGAAAGTCAGAAGCTTGTACACAACAGATCTATGATGTTGTGTTATGTCACGTTGTTCCAAGATTGTCAAACTTGCCGGTTTCTGTATCGGATTGGATCAAAAACATGTTTTTAATAATTAAAATTAAGGTTTCTGTATCGGATTGGATTGTCAAACATGTTTTTAATAAAATTTTAAATTGGCCCCAAAATTCCAAGTTGTTACAGTATTTGTCGTATCTGGACCCTCTCCGGGGTGGAGCATTACGATCATTCTTTGCATTTCCTGCTCCTTTACCTCTTCCAGAATCAGATGGTTCTCTATCCCTGAGCATGTTGACTTCAAGGGTTTTCTTCTCAGAAGTTGCATCTTCTTCCCGCAGAAATCTATCTGCTTCAAGGTAGAATTCGCCGAGATTTCGTGGTGGACTTCGGTACAAGGATTTTTTAAACTCCGAGTTATCTAGAACGTCGGATACTGATGCCATCAGTACCATCGATGGTTCAGGGCAATCAACTGATGTTGCGGCAACGTTGAATCTTTCCAGGAATGAACGCAGAGTTTCTCTGGGCCTCTGCTTGATTGTGGTGAGGGACATGACATTCTTGGGTCGTGCGATGTGGACCCGAATTGTTCAAGGAAGCGTGCGACCAACATGTTCCAACTGCTGATCGATTCCGTTTCTAGCTGTCGAATCCACATGGCTGCTATATCAGTTAGAAAGTGGGGAAAACATTTAGCCATGAAGTTTTCCGATGCCGATTGAACTTCCATATGCCATTTATAGCGCATCAAGTGCACGGTAGGATCTGTCCTGCCATTGTAGGGCTCCAGTTGTGGAAGTTTGAAATCCGGGGGATTGCGATAATTCCTGATTTCTTGTGTAAACGGGTTGTGATTGACGTCATCCACATCGTTCTGATAAGTGCAGCCTATTGAGAGGCGTTGAATCAGATTTGCGAGCCGATCGCCTTTAAAAAGTTGCTGTAAATTGCCAAGATCAGAGCTGGTACCCCCAACGTTGAATGCAAGAGTGGATGGAAGCTTTTGGTGAGCTATTTCCTGGGGATCGCGGCTCGCAGATCGCGGATCGAGGGTGGTGACCAAACCCGGTTTGAGGGGGTCGGTTCGTGAGGCAGGTTCGTGAAGGCCGGATCGTGGTTCATGAGGAGCGAACTGAGGAGGGGCAATCCAACCCGGTGCTGGTGGCCTGTCACGAGCCGAACCCTTCTGCAGTTGAGTGAGAGTTTGTGCTCTGATATTCATCCGATCTGGAGCTGAAGTCGGTCTCTGTGCATTTCCAATAACGAGGGGGTTGCCCCTGAGTCCATGTGATGCCCGAGCTGCTTCTGTGGCTTCATTTCCAATGATTTGATCGGTGCTCGGCCTTCCATCCATCCGAGCGAATAATTGGTTGATCATTTCCTGTTGTTTCTTGGGGAGATCATCTTGATGTGCCATCCGATCTCTCGGTTTAGTGAGAACTTCGTCCATCTCGTCTCTGGTTAAGTATGCAGAAGGATCTCCATGAGAGGAAGATTCCTGGCTTGCCTCGTTCCTTGTGTCTTCAGCATCAGCATCGTCGGCATAAGTAGAAGTTCCAGTCTTCTTCCTTTTGTTCGCCATTGAGTCTCCTTTCAAGCTAGAAGTTGAGGTTGTCGTGTGCCCCCCACCTGGCATGCCAAAATGTTAGACCAAAATCTGGGCCTAACACCCAAATGCATATCACAGATCACAGAATGCAGAAAATGATAAATTAGAGGAGACACGCGAAGTTCTTATAGTGGTTCGGCTGTAGATGTAGCATACATCCACTTTATAATCTTATTGTTATACTGACAGATTACAAGAATCAGTTATATGCAGACACACAATCTGAGTGTTAATTGAGATTACATGAGGAGAATTTATGTGTAGAAAGGTGCAAAGTCCTTGTAATCGGTAATGGAAGAGGCTTTCTAGATGTAGGAGAAAGTCTCAGCCAAAAACTCAGAGAGAATCCCCTAAAAATTCCATGTAGAGGTGTATTTATAGTTGTAGGAGAGCTTCTTGGAAGACCGGCTCGTGATGGGGTACGTGGCACCCGATCCGGAAAAGTAGGAGCAAGATGTGGCATGAGAACAAGTCAAAACAGTGCGTGTATCAGCAGGTGTAGGGATCGGTTCGTGGTCATAGGATCAGATCGTGATATGGGCTCCACGAACCGAGGTCTGATATTGAGCTGTATGGTGAAGCTGGTGTGTCACGAGCGGGTCGTGATCAGGAGGTGTACCACGAACGGGTTGTGGTCTGAGGGTGCGCCACGGTCAGAGGGCGGGGCGATCTGATGAAGGGCGAACTGAGGGTGCACCACGAGCCAGAGAGGATGCACGAGCCATACTCCGATCGTGTGAGGGTTCGTCGCTTTATCCAGGAAATTGCCGGATTACACCCATTCACGGAAACGGGCGTAACTTTCAAACCTTATGTCCGATTGAGCCAAACCAAAGCTCAAACTAAATCTAATTCAGAGATCTACAAGAGTTACAAAGCTCAACTTTGTAATTGCTGTTTTCGGGCCCAAAAAAGGTCGTCTGATAGGAGTTTCAGGCGTTTCTTTGTTCGTGATGCGACTTTGACCAAATCGCTGCCTATCTTTTGATGTTGTTCTCCATATCAGAGCGCGATGCTATCCAGATATTCAGTGTGACAGCTTTTACCAAAAAAAGTGTGTCAATAGATGTGCACCTCTGACTGACAAAACTGAACCTACTTTTCGGATCTATCCTATTTTGCCATGACAATTTCAGTTGCCTCCAACAAACTCCCATAATCATAGTAAGACGAAACCTCTGTCAGTGTCGTGTTGAAGATGATGATGTTGTCAAGGAGCATCTAAGAGCTGAAAAATGATTGCAATGAAGATGATTTCGTAGCCGTCATCATTTCCGTCCTTGAGCTTCTTCCGTCTTAAACTGAAGGATCCCAGGGGCAACTGACAAAATTATTTACATTCGTATTTGATGTTATTACATGCATGTTTTGATCATGTACTTATGTGCTGGCGTACTGCAAAAGTTTTTTTATTTGATTTTTCATAGAAAACTACACCTTCTGTCAACTCAATATTAAGTTTATGTAATTATTGTTTTATGTCCAGTGGCATGATTCACTTTGTGATTACAAATCATACACAATTCTCACCGTTCTGACATTTC
This sequence comes from Allium sativum, assembly GCA_030737875.1. NCBI lineage: Eukaryota > Viridiplantae > Streptophyta > Magnoliopsida > Asparagales > Amaryllidaceae > Allium > Allium sativum. The sequence continues at coordinate 751,925,142 of CM060912.1, forward strand.
TATAATTTGAAGTTCATGTACTTTGTATAAGCTGGTATTGTATTGAGATGCAATATTATGTATGCTTTTGCACTCTGCCATGTCCAATTCCATACTAATGTTTTTTATTTTTTGGCCAAAATTTCACATATACAAGCGTGTTATTGCCTTGGAAGTTTGCAATTATTCTTCAGATTCATATGATAATTTGAAACATCAGGAAATTAACACGTTTGTTCCACCAAATTCAACTGAATGAATTAAATATGAGCTCAAGTCCAAGCCTTGGGATTAATTCAGCCTTAATTAAACTACAACGATAGCCTCCATAAATTACACTCCCATTGATTATCAAATTCTAAGAAATCTAATATCATTCCATAGGTTTGGATTTGCATGCAAAATGATTTTGTGGACATATATCTACAGCTCATAAACAGGATTGGATACGTTCAGTGGATCGTGGTTCCACGATTTGATCAGCAGATTGGTAACTGTGCATGAACGAGTGTCTGGAAAAACTTGGAAGAAGAATTTGAAGTTTGGGTTTCTTGAACTAAAATAATTTGCAGACTTGTTTTGACTCATGAAATCTGGATTTTGTCTTCCAGGTAAAGTTCAATGGCCATGATGGAAGAATCAATAGCGGTGCTGGCGGCGGAATCAATAACGGTGGAGGCAGAATCAGAAGCGAAGGTGTCTGCTTTATGCATACAGGAATTGGACGTGATGGCAAGTATTGGCTGGTGGAGAATAGGACAGCTGGAAGATGTAAGAGACGATTTTAAAAATAGGGATTATGACGTGGGTATTTGTGTAGTCAAAACGTGCGGCTTTGATGGACCTAATATAACGGTTGTCACAGTGTTTCATGGAGTGTGTTTTGTATTTGTGTTCCAATAGATGCCCCCTATATGGGAGTGGATATATGAACACAAAATTTTGACACAAATCAAGAGACACAAAATCTCAGCCACATGATTAATTTGTCTTTATGTGAGGGTGCAAATCATGGGGTAATCCTATGGCTCAGATTTTGTGTTCTTCATTTTGTGTCAAATCTTTGTGTCTAAATAGACTTTCCCCATATATATATATATATATATATAAGGAGGAGTATGTTAATGTTACAAGGGAGTTATTGTAACTTTCATTTCTTATGGCATGCCAATAAATAAGACACCATTGTAACGTTTATTTTTGATCCGATGTGAATAAATTTCTCATCTCTCCATATTGTTCATGACACCTAGAACAATTTATAAACTAATAATTTCTTCTATTTCTTGATTACATCTTCGTAGACTATTCACAAATTTGTGCGTGCAACCATATTCTAAAATATAGCTATCCTTCATGCTCATAAGAAGTGTTCAATGATTACCTTGTGTTTTTGGCTCATATGAAGTGTTCAATTATTACCTTGTGTTTTTGGCTAAAAAATTCTCATTGTGACTTATTGTGACACCCCACCCCAAGACCCATCCTAATAAATAGCATTAACAAGTAATGCCATCAATTAGAGTGGAGAATAGGCTGGTTAGGGGCGATCATCTGTAATTTCATTTTAAATGGGTATTGAGTACGTCGATTAGTGGTATAAAATTTTCTTATCTTATCCCGAGTGGATCGACATACTCAATACATCTAACAAGAAACTACGATGGCTAGGATCATATTCAGAACAATATATAACTCATCAAAGTTAACAGATCATAAATCAGATATATATAAATAAAGCCACAAAATACAACAAATACATGTGCTATAGATACGAATGGTTGTACATGAACAATGCACAAATACCTTAACTCTAAATAAAGAAATATATAACGACTCAAGAAGACAAATAAAACTAAGAAATAGCTCCAAAGATAAGGTCCAAAATGCATCAGCTAACCTCGAGTCAATAGCAGATAGCAACCTTAAATAACTCGGTCTGACCCGAGCATTAACATACATGGGTCAGCCAAGCTTAAAAATCAGATAGAATACGATGAATGAAATATGAAATTATAGAAAGGAATTCTTTTTTACCCAAAAGGAATAGTGTAAGACCAAAACATCGATTGATTCATAGGATTCTCAATGCTTGACATCCTATAAGCTTCCAAGACAACATAAGAAAACACCAGATGGGATTTAACTTCATCAAAGAGGTGTTAATCTTTAAGCCAAGAAACAGAGTATAACATCAAGTAATGGTATCATACTCCAACAAAACAACATATAATCCGGCTTAAGAGTTTATTCAATTTAAAGTGATTATCATACTTAAATAAATATCAACTAGATCTAAGGCTATGATTGGTTTTTACTTCACCAAACTAAATACATATACATATACATATATATAGGACCCAAAACATCAAATAACACCAATACAATAAGATATCAAATGAGGGTCCAAAACTAGAAGAACAATGACATCATCGAAACACCAATTTGGATTCAAATCTCCAAAATAAATATGAGCATAAGATCAAAATCATCAAACATCAATATTTGAAACCAAAACAACAAGTACATTACTAATAATAATCGGATCTGGAAACATCATAATATTGCACATACAAATAGCTCTACCATGAGCTTTAATAAGCACCATAAATATATACTACGACCCGTATCAATCGATTTGGGCCCAACTGCAGCCCGTCATGGTTAAGTATAATTTTAATATAATGACCCATCTCGGTCTGGTGCGCACTATTAGTATAACCCGTCTCGGTTGAGTTTGTCTTCACCATGACCCGCCTCGGTCGGGTGGCCTACCACAAACAATAAACACCTTTGTACGTATATTTGTATACATACAGGATCCCCGACCTTGGTACTGGCATTGACACCAGGATGTGCCACAAACTTATGGATAATAACCCGCTAGTGATAACTTTGTGTCCCATACCACATGTTCTCACTGCTGATTTACTATTTTCTCATATACTCCACACTAGAAAACATCTAAAACATCAATCAACAGAACATCAAAATATTAGATATAATTAGACGAGTCTGTAATTAACCGGTGGTGTAACAACCAGTATTTTTGGGTATTTGGCTAAAGAGACTATGGTGCGTTTTCTAGATTTTAAATATAAAGTGAATAAAATATAAGTTCGGGAGCCCAACTCGTATATTATTTAAAGGAATAAGTAATTTGTGGTTTTCAAATTTGTGAATTTGGAATAAATTGAATGTCCTTAATATAATAAACGATTTATTCTGGTATTTGTTTGCAAAACACAACTTGTTGATTTAAGAAAATATTGAAATTATATATTATTGAATGATAATCAATATTTCAAAAGTAAAATATGATTTCAATATTAATGATAAATTAATGGTTGGTATGACTGTTACTATTGGATATCGGCACCAAAACCAAATTAAGGTAAAGGGGTATCGAAGCACATGACCGACACCAAACTACTGAAATGACCGATACCGAAAGCAAAAAGGGAAATAACTCAAAATATATGCTATTAGTACCAACATAAGCAGGAAAGTTTTGTACCGATACCAGAAGAGGGCAGCAAAGCGGTTTAACACCGAAAGAGATCAACCGGTAGGTAGATCCAAGAGCATACAATTCGACACCAGAAGTAAATAGTGGGAAATGGCCGAAGGCATGCAGACCGAAACTAGGATGGCAGAAACATGAGAAAGGAGGCACGACACCAAATTAAATGAAGCGAAAGGGGTTATCGATAATAATTTACCTAGTATCGATACCGACACCAGGATGCACTCAGAAGTTATTAAAGCAAGATTTTCTATCGGAACTAACATTGGACACCGAAACCAAGAGCAGATAGTGAGGCTCTCATACCAATCTACTTGGTATCGATACACTATACAGAAGCAGTACCTAAATCACAAGTCAATATGAACAAGACTGATATTCCAAAACCAAAACAAATCTGATAACAAAGCTCAGAACTGAAAAGAAAGCCGAAAACAGAGTCGACACCGAAAGCCATCAATGCAGCTGATACTCAGTTTCATTGTCGAATCCGAAAGAGACTTCCGCTGAGTGTTACCAGAAGGGCACCCATTTTGCCTATCAATAAGACCCCAGGGGTCTCATTTTACGGGAGTTTTCTCTTTCTCAAATCTTGTATTCATTTTCTTAGAGAGTAATCCCTAATTTGTAAATCGATTTGGGGATTTTACTAAGAAACTTCTACGTACTGAAAAAAGTGATCAATAAAGAGAGAACCTATACTTGAGATAAATTCCATGAATTTACTTATTGCTTATGTTGTTAATTTCCTTATTGCTTTCCCACGACATGGCTTCGTGCACAAGTCTAATTACCAAAGTATCCTTCCTCATGCCATTTAGATTCCTAACTTGTGTTGCGCTTGGGGGACCCTTATCCTAAGATAACTGTTGGTCCTTGAATCTTGTAAGCGTGATACTCACTTCTTGAAGGAAGAGTAACTAATCTCTGGGCTGAAGACCTTGATATCTGGGAAATAGTAAACTAACTCAAGCTTGTAGAAACTAAATAATCCCTTTGGTTCCCCTAGGTTCACATCCTTAGACCTAATTCTAGTGTTGATGAAAAATATCGTTAACATTTTGACACTAGAAGGAGGGTTGAACCTACGATCCTTTGGATAACCTTACCACATTCCTAATTGTGTTGTTCTGTCCCTGATTGGACTAAGCTTTGAAGAAGAAAGAACATGAGTAAAGGGCTACTAAAAGCATCTTATAGATCTCAAATGGCTATGAAAAGCATCAGTGATTCGAGAATCGTGCAAAAGAAAAGGCTTATATTGGAGGCCCTACAAGTCAGAAACAAGGATAAGGAAGTAGAACCATATAACCCTGACCATTGGAGCATAAACCCTTTCCACATAGGACCAACCCGTATCTTTTCCTTAAGTGGTTCTACGTCAAAGGAATACAAATTATTCACTCACTTGAAAAGAAGTTGTCCATGCATAGGCTAAGGGAACAGTATTTTAGCAAAGAATAATGGAGAAGTTTAATCAACTCACACCAAGGTGGTCTAAGAAGCTTGTACCTCAATCCCATAACACAGAAAAAGGAAAGCTTGAAGAGAAAGAGAAACTAATAAAATTAAGTAACAAATAGGATAAGCTCTGACGCAAAAAGGGGGCCTTCGAATCAAGGTTGCCAAACGGATGCAAGCTTACAACATCAATGTAACACCCTGAAATTTTAACGACACTAAAGATGATAAACTAAACAATAATTAATTTCAAATACATTATTAACAATGAATTAAGGAAAACTTGATTAAATATTCAGAATTAAATAAAACGGACTACGCCATTGCATGCATCTCGAAATTTTGGTCAAAATAGACACCAAGTTTGCATAAAACGGACTTCATATGAAGAAGTTATTAAGGTTTGAAGTTTATATGCATATAAGGTGTAACAGCCCGCATTTTACGTATCGGAATATCGTAAAATATTTTTATTTTATTCCCTGAGGGTTGGATCATTCTCATCTTCTGATATGTTGCTTATGGGGATGTGTGACATGTCCATAATTTTTACCGATTTTGTTTGTGACCATTTTGCCCCTGTCAGTCTTGTACTGGGCATAACTTTTGACTCAGGTCGAATCAGAGGGTGAGACCTGTGCCATTGGAAAGGAATTGATGATTCCCTTTCCGTAGAGTGGTTACATTAAGGATTTGGTTCAGCGGTTTGGGAGAAATCGCTGTTTTAAGGTTTTTCAGTTGGATGTTCAGGTTTTGGAAGGCTAATGGGCTGATTTGGAGAAGGCCCATTAGAGGGTGGGTGGAGACTATAAATAGGGGGTAAGGGGTATGGAGAAAGGTTGGCATTTTCCATTCTCTTATGGGGAGGCTTTGATCTCCTTCTTCCTCTAACATCTTTCCACCATTAAAATTCCAAAATCCAAGGAGGGAAATCGAAGATCTACACCATAAGAGGCTAGATCTACATCGATTGAAAGGGAATTTCATCGGATCTAAGGGTTTTGTGCAAGTTGCTTGCTGATCTGGATCATATTTCATTGTTTTTGCATCGATTTGAAGAATTGGTGAGTGATTTACATCTCTCATTCGGATTCATGCAAGTATATGGGTTTTAGGATGTTAATTTCATCATTTCCTTCTTATTTTCCTTAGATCCACACCATGCTAAGTCCATTTTATATATGAATCACCTTAGGATCTGATCTAGACAATTTAAATGGTTAATTTTATGATTTTTCTCAAGATTATGCAATTTAGATCCGTTTTTATGTTCATATGATTCACTTATCATGTTTTGGGAAATTTATGTGTTTTGATGGAAATTGTTAGATTGATGATATTGTTGGTTGCATAACATGTTTGTGATTACGTTTGGATGAATCGGATAAGCTGGTTTCGTCGGATTCGTCGTTTGGCGAAGTTTTGGTCGAAATCAGAGTCGAATTGGAGATGTGCAGGATTCTGGTCGTCCTGGAGTTGGTCAGGTCGGTCTGGAATGAGGTGGTCGGTCATAGTATGGCTTGGGAAGCAAGTCAGGGAGCTGGTCGGTTTAAGCTGGTCGGTCCAGAAGGAGCAGAAGTGTTTCTGGTCGGTCCAGAAGGAGCAGAAGTGTTTCTGGTCGGTTTCAGATGGTGGCATTCTGGTCGGTTTCAGATGGTGGCATTCTGGTCGGTTTCAGATGGTGGCATTCTGGTTGGTTTTTACTGGAAGCAAATCCTGGTCGCTCTGAAGGAGCTGGTCGGTCAGGTAGAGCAAAATCTGGTCGGTCTTGACGGGGTCGATCCAAAGCTGGTCGGTCCCAAGGAGGTCGAGTCGATCCAAAGCTGCAAGGAGGTCGAGTCGATCCAAAGCTGCATGGAGGCGGGTCGTTCTGGAGCAAGGCTGGTCGGTTTTTGGCGGGTCGTTCTGGAGCAAGGCTGGTCGGTTTTTGGCTGGTCATTCTGGAACAAGGTTCTGGTCGGTTTTGGCAGGGTCGTTTTCTGAAAAAGTACGTTTTCTGAAAAAGTACGTTTTCGTGACTTCGAGGTGATTCAAGTAGGAAGACTCGAGGTGATGAATGTGTTCGTTGATCAAGGTGGAACAACGAATGCGGAGACAACTCAAAGGTCGTGAGTTGGTGGATAATGGCTGCTCGAGAAGGTTGCTTGAGCTATGAAACATCGTCAAGGTTGGACGATTAGAGATGCGAAGGCCGAGAAGTCATCGTTGTCGTAAGTTCTAGCAGGCTCAAAGCAGGGGTACGATGGGTATCGTTGAAAGGCCCAAAAGACCGGTTGTTGGTCGAGTACCCTGGGTCTTTCTGGTTGGGGAAAGGCCTAGTGTCAAGGTTGGACATTGCCAAGGTTGGGCATATGGAGTTCATGCTAGAACTGGGGTTATCATTAGCCCTTGACATATGGCAAGGTTGGCCGTCATACGATAATGATGGTTTCGAAGCAGGATTGGCAGTGATAGCCAGAGTCAGTCATGGATGATTAGTTGTTTTGTTTGTACTATCTCACATAAATTTTCCAAAGTCGAGGGAGATGTTCTTTGAGTGCTTAAGTGATATTGGTTTAGGCCTCTGGCGAGGGTACTTGAGGAATGTTAAACTCGATTAGGGTTGTCTGTGTGAGACTTATATAATCTGGATGTTATGTGTGTTCTCTATGATTGAATGGGTGTTCTGGTTTCTATGGATGAATGGTTGAAATGCTTGGTGTAAAGGCTATCACTGTCCGATGTGGGGAAGATAAGGTTGAGTTCTTCTCTGGTGATGTGGGTAGATAAGTTGTTCATTTATCCATTCTCATATGCTTTCTTGTTGAAGTTTGTTAGCTGTATTATCGCTCACTAAGACTATTGTCTGACTCAAGGTTTTATGTCTCCTCTTATTACCTTGGGCTGTTCATCCGGTTGTGGATGGGTAGACTAAGTAGCAGGTTACAGGTAATGGAGCTTAGTGATACGAGGAAGCTGAGCGATGACGAGCAGGAGGCTGGCATACCAGTTTTATTCTATCTAGTATTTCTGTTTCCGCTGTTTGAGTTGCTTGAGAGTTGTAGTGAGGCCTTATGTACAAACTTGGATATCAGTTGGATAATCTTTCTGGATGTTGAAAGAGTTTCAAAAGTTTGCTATACGATACCTCATTACTATCACCTGTTGTATATGTTCTATTATATTTTATCCTTGCGCTGTGAGTTCTACGACAGGTTTCGATGTGTTCACTTACTATGATGATCGTCCATAGCAGCCTGGCACGCCTTTCAGCGCATTATTCCTCTTGTTTAGTGCGGGGATTATGGGCGGTTGTCACATAAGGAGAATATATATATATTATTCAAAATTCAAAAATCAGCAAAATACGAAATCGATGCACCAAACAGGGAAATGACTGACCATTTGGGGTCGACCCGAGATGCTGCTGAGTCGTCCTCGGGGTCGACCCGAGACGCTGCTGGGTCGACCCCGGGGTTGACCCAGGGGTCGACACCCATGTAGGGGGGTTGACCCCCTGTAGATCTGGGCAGTATACATTTTTTTGAACTTGGACCGATTTTGGAGCTAGATTCATAAACCTAGGCTATATAAAAGACCCTAAACCTAGTTTTATTTATCTGAAAAATAATGGTGACGGCGAGGCTCTGCTGCAACCTCGATTAAATTGCTTATTCTTCTCCAAAAACAAGTTTAAAAACATTCAAGCGTTTCAACTATAGATCTGAGATTCAACACTAACAATTACATTTCTATCTTCTAAAATCCAAACACTATGAGTTAGTTACTTTTAGATTTAAATGATTAAAAGTAAATGTGATATGACTGTGATTTGGATTTGTTATAAATCATGAATCTATGACATCCCTGAATCTTAAATATTATCATGTCATGTTAGATCCAATTAGTCTGTGGTTAATTTATCAAGTCATGTTAGACCTAATTCATTTGAGGTTAATTTATCATGTCATGTTAGATCCAATTCGTTTGTGGTTAATTTATCATGTCATGTTAGATCTACCTTTATAGATATAATTTGTTTGTGGAAAATTTATCATGTCATGCTAGATCTACCTTTATAGATCTAATTCATTTGTGGATAATTTATGATGTCATCCTAGATCTAACTTTATAGATCTAATTCTTTTGTGGATAATTTATCATGTCACGCTAGATCTACCTTTATAGATCTAGTTCATTTTGGTTAATTTATCATGTCATGCTAGATCTACCCTTATAGATCTAATTCGTTTGTGGTTAACTTATCATGTCACATTTGTGGATCTTAAACTTTACCTATCATGTGGTGATTAATTTAGATCTACCATTAACTGGAAATATGAATCCTTATTTATTCATGCCTATTATGATATCCTTAGTTTGTTAGATCGAGTTTTGTTATCACATGCTCACTAGATCTATTTTTATATGTCCACCTTATCACCATACCAGTTACATGTTTATGTAACTTTTGTTAAAATAATCACTGTTGTCATCTTTCCCTTTTATTGTGTATGGCTAGGATACTTTCTAGCCTAGGCATGACACCAAATTTATACAAATGTGTTAAATTGGGGACGAAGGGAAAACTGTAAAATTGGCATAAATTGTAAATGGGAAGTTTGGCATAAATTAAGTAATAAATGAGAACATGAATTTGGGCATATATTAATTGTGAACATAATTGGGGGAAAAAGAGGCATCTATAAAAGAAATAGGTATAATTAATAATTGAAATGCCTAGGATTACAGTAATTAGAAACGGTAGTGGTACTTATGACAAGAGGTTAGATTGCACTTGCGGTGGAAGTCTGCCCGGAACCAATCGGCATATCCAGCGACCACAAGTGCTGAATCTAATGTGAGAGGTCTAAGTGCACAAATACGAGACAGGCTAAGACACGAGGTTAGGCCCAACTTATGGAAGATGTCTGCCTGGACCCGACCAGCATATCCATCATCCACAAGTTGTTGGCCTTATGTGGGAGGTCTAGCCCATTATAACCATAAGTGGACATGGTAATCAATTGGAGTAAGCAAGGAATAAAAGTAACCTATTATGGTTAATTACTTAATGAAAATGTTGTATATAATAGGTAGGCTTGTCCTAGGGACAAGTGGAAATTATAACATAAGTTATAATAAAAGGAAAGAAAGCTTATTAGTAAACCATAGTTAAGAAAACTAAGTTAATAAGTAAACAACGTCAAGTTGTAGTGATACGTTAAATATGAAACAAGTGAACTGAGAAGAAGTATACTTAATTAAATATTAAGTAAAACATGTTATTGTAACTATGGAAACAGACAATACAAAAGGGATTGTTAGTTTACTTCCGTTAATTACAATCCAGGGGTGAAAGATTATAAGATTGCTTATGTTAATTATAATCTAAAGAATAACATGTAATAGGGCTTATTAATGAACTTAAATGGATTAAGTTATATTTATATGAAATTTATAAGCCAGTGAAACTTTAGCAAGTAAAAAGCAGTCAATGTGAATGGGGATAACCTGTTAGTCTGTAATACTTAACCTAGTTGAATCAGTGGGAGGGTTAAGTAAATCTTTGGTAGGTGGGTAATATTAATATTTACATATAGGCCCACAAACTTAACCTGATTAGGTTATGATAATTAAGGACACCTAGTGGTATACATAATCGATGGAAATAATAAAGATATGTAATTAAAGACACCTAGTGGTATACATAATCAAAAGGAAAACTAGTTGGGATATAAGACAAAGGGGAGAGCTTGTATCATATTGTGTGGGACCTGTTTCAGCTAGTAACCCGGTGTAGGTATCAACATGTACTCCAAACTAGGTCGGAGAAGGGGCATGCTTACTGGACTGATTGTAAGAGATCCAAACATGGAGGGCAGTGTGAGCGGCGAAGACCGACCGGGCCTTGTGCGTGCATGAGTCAGTCAGAGGAGGATAAGACGAATGTGACACCTATAGATATGGGGCTGTGCATATTAGCGAGGGGTTGTCACTTTAGGACGTGATATATCCTACGGTGGGGCTGGCCCAGAGTATCTACGCAGACTAGGAAGCCGATCGATTACGGTAGTAGTTAGGATACATTTGGATGTATGCCTAAGTCTACCACCTTATAGTGGAAGGGATCATCTCATTCTGGTTATACTAGTAATAGTGCAGAGTACTCATTAGAGAAACATATACCCCTTGTCATGTCTACCTTATCACACCTGCCTTTTATGTAGTAATCTCTTTTATCCACTTTATATGCTTGTCATGCTACTTTTATTTATTTACTTGCTAAAAGTAACTAGACTCACCGGACTTCATGTCTAATCCTTTTTATTTCCTCTTCTTTCTTTTGTTCCCCCCTAGGTTCTTAGGGTGAGAATACTCAGGCTTAGTCAGGATTCGGTTATCGTCTTGCTAGGAGCTGCTTCCGAAGTATGGCTCAAGTTCTTATCTCTACTATGGCTTTGTCTCTTTATGGAGAATTATGTTTTCTTTTAAATATTTATGTACTCTGATAGTACAAGACAGTAGCTTTTATGTTGTAATGAGTTTTTGTATTTCAGACATGTGAATTTTTGGACCACGGTGTTTTATGATAAATAAAGTTTTTATTCCGCTATTATTTTATATATCTATCGTGTAATATTTCTGTTTTGTTTACTTATAACGCTTCACGAAACTTAATGCATTCCCTTTGTGAGTGACATTAACGGACGTGGGGTGTCACACTTGGTATCAGAGCTGAAGGTTACCAGATTGGATAAAGTTTTTGAAAATTACTTTCAAAAAGGTTTTAAAAGAAAGCATTTTCAAAAAGAAAAGTCTGTTTTGAAAAACATATTCCGCAAAGCCATATGTAATATCTCTCGAATCTCCGCTTGATTTCTTTTTTCTTTTTGTCAGGGGAACCGATTCTTTCCGAAAGGTGTCCCCATTCCGGCATGACGCCGTAGGCTTGTTTAAACTACGGCACATGTCAAAGGGCAATGAAGTGCCTAACCTCCATATGTAGCTACAGTAGTATCACCTACAGCTAATTTTCTCGAGATTCGTAAGGATTTCCGTGCGAAGCAAGTAACTTTCAAAAGACTTGTTAGCTTGTGACACAAGGATGCTAAAAAGGAGAACAAGGGAGTTAGGGCTAAGGAGCACGTCCCAAGGATGAGAAAAATGATGGCCCAGGAAGGAAACATAGATAAAGTTAAAATAAATCTGAAAAGGAAGAAGTTAATGTTAAGGAAACATAAAATAAAAAGGTATGGCCCACGAAAGAACAACAACAATAGAAGAAGGGCAGAAAGATTGATAAGGCTATAGGTAAGAGGAAGTGCCATAGTTGCGGGTGAGAGGGACACTTGGCCAAGGACTGCAGGAAAAGGAAGAATGCTCACTTTTTTTGTGGAGAGGTCGGACACTTTGCTAGGGAGTGCCCGTAGAAATAGGGATCACAGGGACAAGGTCAAAGGACAGGAACTTCTGGAGGGCACGTGCATGCTCTCACGATCAGTGCTCCTGATAGAGGTAGAAAATTTCTGTGGAAGGTTTAGTTTCTCTTTCTAATCATCCTATTAGAACACATTTTGATTTTGGCGCTTCACATTCATTTATATCTAGTTCTGTGGTTAAATCTCTGCACCTAATTACTAGTTTGGTAGTGGATCCTGTAGTTGTCTCAAACCCTATTGGTGGTTCGGCTCATTTATATATGATTTGTCAGGGTTTGAGGATATCTGTGTTAGGCGCCGAGTTTGAGTGCGACGCATATGTGCTCGAGTTTATGGGATATGGGTTGGTTATAGGAATGGATTAGCTTACCACATATGGTACCATTCTGGATTGTGAAAGGAGGGACATTACACTATTGACTTGCCATAGGAGGACCCTCGAGATTTTTTTTGACCCCAAGGGGTCTGTTATGTTGAGTTTCCTAGAGTCACTTAACGCATCTATCGATGATCTAAAATCTGTTCCAGTAGTCCATGAGTATCCTGATGTCTTTGATGAGGTTTGGGGTTTACCCCAAGGCGCGAGATCGATTTCCGCATATATTTAGTGGATAATGCAAAGCTAGTTGCATTTCCCGTGCGCCATATGGCTCTAAGAGAAAGTAGAGGAGCTACTTTAGAAAGGGTTTTCTTTTGGGATGGGATGAAGAAAGATGTAGCAGAGTTTGTTTCTTAATGTCTGATTTGCCAGCAAGGCAAAGTTGAGCAAAGGAAGTCCGGTAGTTTACTTCATCCTTTAGAGGTCTCGCAGTGGAAGTGGGAGAGCGTCTCCATGGATTTCATAGATGGTTTTCCTAAATCAAGGAAGGGCAACACCAGTATTTGGGTGAAAATAGACAGGCTTACTAAGGGCATTCACTTCATACCAGTTAAGAGTATGTGGACGGCAGCATGGTTGGTAGTAGTTTACGTTTGTGAGATAGCCCGCCTTCATGGATTACCTTCCAGTATCGTAAGTGATCGAGATCCCATTTTCACCAGTGAATTTTGGAGGAGCTAGCAAGAAGCATTAGGTACATAGTTATGTTTGAGCACCGCTTATCATCCTCAGTCAGATGGACAGACGGAGAAGGTAAACAGAGTTCTAAAGGATCTTTTGAGGCTGTATGTAACGAACCGGGATTTTAGACTCCGAAAATCAACACATAACTGCCATGTTGACTATTCGAACATCGGAAATACCTGATCATCAATAGAAAGAAGTTAGAGGGTGAGAATAGATAAGATAGAAAATTAGAATAGAAGAAGAAGAAGATCACCATAGAATAGAATCAGAGTAATACGAATCTCACAGCGGAACGAATAAAATATAATATATAACATAACTTGGTAATAAAACAGTATATGTATACAATAACATTATTAAAGTAGAGCACTTACACACAGCGGAAATAACAATAGCTATATAATCGTGAAGCCTCCTACTTCAAGCTCCTCCAAGTATATCTATAAAAAACCTGAACTACTTGACGGTCTGTGCAAATTTGGGCACCCAAGAGTTTAAGGAAAACAAAACAAAATAAACTTTGGGTCAGTCATGGGACTGGTGTGAGTAAACTCAAATCATTTTGTTTAACTTTTCAAAATTCTTTTCAAAAGAAAATATAATTGTAAGACCGATCCATACATAAACACGGACGGTTTTTACCTTACGATAACCCAAAACAGTTTTGGAAATCAATACTTTTCTGATATTATAATAATGTCTCATCACAGGTAATTAACAATCTAGAAGAACGCTTGCATCTCACGTTCCACATACATAGTATACAAACAAAACCGTGGGCGCTAATTGGAGATTGGATTCCGACTATGACAAGGTATGGGACCACCTGCCGATAGTGTATCTCTAGAGGCGAATACACTGGGTTTAACAAGAACGTCTTGCAACCCGACCCACACATGACCGACCACTCATTTCACTTGAGTGTATCGAATTTATATCACCAACGGTTGGGTGCTACCCACCGTTTCCCGAAAAGGGATAGCATCGAAAATAGACAAAAGAATGAAATGGATTTTCTCTAGATAGGTGATATACACCCTAATGGGCGCGACCCACCTAGCCACGTTGCCTGCCCGATTTCTGTCATTTCCCGGTTGATGAGGCTTGAGGTCATAACGTATCTTTCGGAACACCTGACCACCCTTCACTGTGAATGCCACGTCGTCATACCCGCCAAATCACAAATTGATTTCCTCAAAAATACCACGAGTATAAAGCTAAGAGAAACGAATTCCTCCGCCACCAAACATAAGTACATTTGAAGAGATCAACTTACGCGATCTGTTAGACATACTTTGTCAGACATTCGTCCATTTACGTTGTCCTGGGACTGGACAAACCGAAGGCACTATTCTGTAAACAGGATAGCCCTTGCATAACTCTATCTTCAGTTATTTTCATCATATTTGATCGCACTGCTAACATCCATACAGAGTGGTTTTCAGATAATGAATTTGATCCTGGTCTTTCCGTATTGACGATGGAAAAATGGTCAAAAACTTCGATAGTTGGTGATTTAACTATCAAAGAAAAATTAGTGTACAACCAACGATCTTATTTCCAGATAGAAATTCGATCGATCCATCATCAATCAACATTTATCTCTTTTAATTTGATTTAATATTAATTTATTCATTTCCCATTTCTATATATTTGTAAATTCTTATTTCTAGATCAAAAAATATACTTTATTAATCATTGGAAACCATTTCCATATTTACTCCCATTTCTTGTTTTCTATATTAGAAAACATTCCTGATTCTTTTATTTGGAAAAACATTTCCAAAACTCCTTTATTTGATTTAAACAGATGTCTAAACAAAACATCACTAAACCAATTCAAACCATTAAACTCATTAACTAAATTCACTTAACCAACCTTCACTATCGAACCTTTCCCATCCCTTGGTTAAAAACGAAGTCAATCAAGTTGGGGTATAATTACCTCTCAGACCTTTACTGAACAACATTTCTAACCTCGAAATAGACAAAGTTCACCCTTTTAAATCTTTTAACCAAGTTCCTTACATAACTCGGATTCTATTTACGGATCCACTTCTTTTACCAAAATCATTTGATAATAACGATGGTGTTATAATCCCATACTTCCAAAATAAAATAACTTAAATATAACTCTTCCTTATTAATTTGGACAAATAAGCAAATAACTAATTTATTAATGAATAGATAAATCTTGGTTTTAAAACAAAAAGTAATTGGTACTTTCTCTAATTCGATATAATCGAATTTCAACTTACAATTCTCTCTGGAATAATCTCTATTCGATAACTCCCCTTTCGAATAACTATATTCGATTATCTCTCTTCGAATAACTATATTCGATAATCTCTCTTTCGAATAAACTATATTCGATAATTCTTTCCTTCGGATAGCTTATATTCGATTAACTCTCTTCTTCGAATAACTTATATTCGATAACTTTATCTTTCGAATAAACTATACTCAATTATCTCTCTTTCGAATAACTCTATTCGATTTATCTCTCTTTCACATTTCGAATATCGAAATAGATTTCATCGTTCCCTTTAAAAACAACTCCAAATTTCCCATTTTATATTCATTGTTGAGTTTACTGTCTCCATTATCCACTGATAATTATATTCTTATTCATTTATAAACATTGTTTATAAATCACAACACTTGTTTTCATTATTAAACAAGTTATTTTTTTTAAACATGTGAAATTCCATTTCTGGTAAATTTCTATTTCAAAAATCTACTTTCCTTTATAAATGTGTTTATTTGCAGAATCTTTACTCAAATCCGTTAATCACACCAAATGTGAAAAATATTTCTTTTATATAATCTATTCAGTTTGATTTCATATTTAAAAACAATATCTCATTTTTGATTTCTATTTATATTTTTATTTACAGAATTATTTGTACAAATCTCCCTTTTAACTTCTAACACTTAAAATCTCATTTAAATTTCCCTTTATAAATGCTGAATTCAAATTCCATAAAAATATTGGTGTTAAAACCGATTTCCACTTCTCTATATAAGTTCGGACTTATATATTTCATTTATCAAAAGATAAACATTTTTGTTTAATTTATAAAATATTATTTATAAA
Source organism: Allium sativum (assembly GCA_030737875.1). NCBI lineage: Eukaryota > Viridiplantae > Streptophyta > Magnoliopsida > Asparagales > Amaryllidaceae > Allium > Allium sativum. The sequence continues at coordinate 751,941,692 of CM060912.1, forward strand.
TTAATCTTCTCATTTTATCTGTTAAAATAGCTTTCTATTTAAGAATCTCCTTTAAATCCATCATCTCATAGTTCTTTTATATCTCGCCCATTTCCTTTTATAATTCTGTAAATTTTCTAGATAATTCTTTTTTTTATAAAATCCATTGATTTCATAAAATCCTTAAACTCAATATTTACTTCAAAAATTCCCTTTATACAAAATTCTTTGATTTCATATAGCTCTCTCCTTCTATTAAGTAATTTACCCAAAACGGTCTTTTAAACTTCCATATAACTGATAATAATTTTATATAGAAGTTTCTTCTTAAATTTTCATGTATCCCTTCTTTATATAAAACCTTTTTGATTCCATAAAATTCTTCTTTCAATATACCCTTCGCAAATTCCTTTTTATAAAATCCCTTTTGATTTTATAAACTTTCAAAATTTAATATTCACTTCAAATTTCGTTTTTATATAAAATCCTTTGATTTTATATAAATATTTTATTTCAAGTTATAGTTTGAAAATTCCCTTTTTCACATTCTAGTATTTCCCTTGGTATTTAAAAGTACCAAATAACGATGATCAAACACACATAATCAACAACAGATTTTAAATCACATCATATATCACAATATATGAAAAACAGTAAAATAAATGTTGAGGAACCTAGTTGGGTCCCTCCGACCTGTTTCCCTGCATCCACAGATGTTAATCAACATAAATAACACGAATATGAAATATTCCGATAATAGAATCAATATTCGATTAACGATTTATATCTATATCGTTATCTATATTTCAACCAATTAACTAGCAGTTCAACCAAACAGCCAACCCACAGCAAACAACCATCATTTATAAATTATAAAACTATTTTATAAAAATATAAACTGAGCAGAGTTAGTGAGATTTACTCACATTGGTCGAAAATCGTTAGATAGCGATAACCGTTGTCGATTCAGATCAGACAATTAATTTTGCTATAAATTGTAACGAGCTCCGATCCACTCCCAGTCAGTTCCACTGTATAGTGTTCGTCCATACGATCCCAATGTATCTTGTTTCACTGAATTTGGATAACGTACGATAAAGTTACGATGTTAATAAGTCTCTACTATTTTTAATAAGAATAAATTAAATTCCTTTTGTAAAATTGGGCTTTCACCTTTTATCCTCAGCCCAACATCCCTTAAAAGCCCGACCCGCAATCCTTCTTCCCAAATTAAATCCTCCGCTCCAGAAAACACCATAACCAAACATCGTTATTCCCTTGCCTTAGAAACCAACATTGACCCCTCTTTGACCTCCCCCCACCCCTTCCATGATCGCTGGCCAACCCTTTCGACCCAACCATCCAACTCGGCACTTCATCCTCTTTCCAGTGGACACCCCTTTTTTAAACTCGAGCATCATTGTTATATATCCGATGCTAAGACTTCATGCATCCTACAGAGAAAGGATCGAACTCCTATGTCACTGCATTCCACCAAATTAAGTAGCAAGGCGCTAATCAATCCCTTCAATCCAAATCAAAACTCGAAATCATCAACCACTGCTTCAATCCGTCGAAAGGATCAACCCTAGCTCGCGCTGTACGAAACCGCTTCAACAAAACAGAATTACACCATTCAAAATACATACGGAAAGGAACAGAAATGCTTGAGGATCTCAGATATATATGTTTTAAGATTTATTGATTTTAGTTGGATTTCTTTTGGATTTTTTTGAAGTGGAATTTTCCTGTTTTAATTTCTTCGGTGGTGGCGCCACATTTTTGACCGAAGAGAAAATTTCTTAGGGTTCGGAAGGGTTAGAGGATATTTATAGAGAGAATATATATATATTTTTATTGATTATTTTATTTTAAGCAAACGCTATATTTTCTTATTGTTAAAAATTCCTATAATCAAATACGATACCCAATAATCACGAAACTGGACATGCAGCTACAGTTCGACATTACAGACCCAACGAAACTGGTTTCATCGAATTCCGACTCCGTTTGCTCACACAGCGTATTTTTAAAGGTTAACTTACTAACTATTTTTCACATTAAAAATTCATATGGCCACACACTGACTCTAAAAACCACGAAAATTGGAATCTAACAATAATTTGATATTATGGATCCAACAAAACAAGTTTCATCGAAAACGGAGGTCGTTTGCAAAACTGGCTATTTTTAAAGCTCTAAATAACCCATTTAAATATACAAATATATTTAAAAACAATTAAATTAAATATAAATAAATATATATTATCATATATATTCAAATACGATATCATATAGCTCTAAAATATTCCTATCTGGATTTATAGCTCGATATATCAAAGTTCTCAATTATATCGAAATCTATTTATATTAAATTCCTTTTATAATATAAATAAATCGATATAAATTATAAAGGAATTCCATAGCGACTTTTCGAAAATTTGATTTGGACATAAATCAAAATCTACACAATGAAATCCCGAATTTTCTCTTTTACTAGAAAAATATACTTCACCAGCTCCGAACGTTCCTTGTTTTACAGAAATCCGACTCAAAACGAACCCTGTATATTCAATTGAAGTTCAAATCGCCAAATAGCGAACTGCTACGCCATTTCAGGCTCGATTTTAATTATAATATAATTATACATTCAACTGCCATTAAAATAATATATTCGTTATTCTAATTAAATTCCAAGCTGGATTATAGCTTATATATGATCCAATTCACATCGTATTGTGAATTCTACTATTTTTGACTATTCTGGAATTTAAATATATTATTTAATTATTATATTAATTAAATATTCCATATAATTTAATTAAATAACCATTTTAATTCTCTAAATCACTATTTAAATAATTAAATAAATTAATTATTATACTGCAAATATAGGGGACATTACACTGTGTATCCTAAACTTTGGAGTGACTTGGGAAGAGCACCTTCCTTAGCAGAGTTTGCCTACAACAACAATCATCAAGCTAGTATTGACATGGAACCCTTCGAATCATTATACGGATGACCCTGTAGATCGCCAACTTGTTGGTAGGGATCTATAGAAAGACTTTTACTTGGATCGGAGGTTAAGAAGCTATGCAAACAGGAAGTCAAGTTGGTGAAGGTTTAGTGGGAAGACAACCAAGCGGATGCAACTTAGGAGAATGAAGACAAGATTTTGCGCTATGTACCCATTTCTTTTCAAGGGTCTTAACTTCTTTTTCCTAATCTTTTATTCGCAGTTGCTTCTATCAGTTGAGTATATCCTATCGATTAGATCTTCGACCTGTAGGTCATGATTGTAAACATGTGTTTGAAACATGTTATGCTTGATGGATGCAAGTGGATGTAAGTGTTTGCTAGCGGTTTCCTGTGGATGCATATACACACACATTAGGCACTAGATCGGCTCAATCACTCTCATACTGCATATGGATGTATGCGAATTTTTCTTTTCTTTTAATGGATGAAAATGGATGTATTATCAAATGGGTGTTGCATTTGGACGAATAATTGTGCACAAATATAGAACTTACATGTTATAATAGGATTATTTGCATATATGTTAAATTCCTGATACTAACATATGTTGCATTAAGGAGGTCAACTGAATCAGTGGACCGCCTAATCTTTCCTATTAGTGTTGGGACATATACACACACCTTTGCATATGTTCATATACGCATTATAAACTTTTAAGGACAATGGATGCCTGTGATTAGTGGATGAGTAGATGAATGATGAATGGTAGGATACATTCTTCTTAACTTGGATATTTAGGGGATGAAATCCTTCGAGTATGGGAGAATGTAACACCCCGAAATTTTAACGACACTAAAGATGATAAATTAAAGAATAATTAATTTGAAATACACCATTAACAATAAATTAAGGAAAACTTAATTTAATAATAAGAATTAAGTAAAACGGACTGCGCCATTGTGTCCGTCTCGAATTTTGGTCAAGATAGACACAAGGTTTGCGTAAAACAGACTTCGTATGAAGAAGTTATTTAAGGTTTGAAATTTGTATGCATATAAGGAGAATATATATATATATTATTCAGAATTCAAAATTTAGCAAAATACGAAATCGACGCGCCAAACAGGGAAAGGGCCGAACGTTTGGGGTAGACCCGAGACACTGCTGGGTCGACGCCAGGTCGACCCAGGCTCTTTGGGTTCGACCCCGGGGTCGACACCCATGTAAAGGGGTCGACCCAGGCGTTGACATCCATGTAGGGAGTTCGACCCAGGGGTCAACACCCATGTAGGGGGGCGACCCCTCCTGCAGATCTGGGCAGTATACATTTTTCTGAACTTGGACCGATTTTGGAGCTAGATTCGTGAACCCTAGGCTATATAAAGGACCCTAAACCTAGTTTTATTCACTTGAAAAATAATGTTGACGGCGAGGCTCTACTGCAACCACAATAAATTGGCTATTCTTCCTTAAAATCAAGTTTAAAAAGATTCAAGCGTTTCAATTCCAGATCTGAGATTCAACACCAACAATTTCTTTTCTATCTTCTAAAATCCAAACACTGTGAGTTAGTTACTTTTAGATTTAAATGATTAAAAGTAAACATGATATGACTGTGATTTGGATTTGTTATAAATCACGTATCTATGACATCCTTGAATCTTAAATATTATCATGTCGTGTTAGATCCAATTAGTTTGTGGTTAATTTGTCATGTCATGTTAGATCTAATTCGTTTGAGGTTAGTTTATCATGTCACGTTAGATCCAATTCATTGGTTAATTTATCATGTCATGTTAGATCTTCCTTTATAGATCTAATTCGTTTGTGGATAATTTATCATGTCATGGTAGATTTACCTTCATAGATCTAATTCGTTTATGGTTAATTTAAGATGTCATATTAGATCTACCTTTATAGATCTAATTTGTTTATGGATAATTCATCATGTCATGCTAGATCTACCTTTATGGATCTAATTCGTTTGTGGTTAATTTATCATGTCATGTTAGATCTACCCTTATAAATCTAATTCATTTCTGTTTAACTTATCATGTCACATTTGTGGAACTTAAACTTTGCCTATCATGTGGTGATTAATTTGGATCTATCATTATCTGGAAATATGAATCCTTATTTATTCATGCCTATAATGATATCCTTAGTATGTTAGATCTAGTTTTATTATCACATGCTCACTAGATCTATTTTTATATGTCTACCTTATTACCATGCCAATTACATGTTTATGTCACTTTTGTTAAAATAATCACTATTGTCATCTTTCCCTTTTATTTTGTATGGCTAGGATACTTTCTAGCCTAGGTATGAAGCCAAATCTATACGAATGCGTTAGATTGGGGAAAAGGGGAAACTGTAAAATTGGTATAAATTGTAAATGGGAAGTTTGGCATAAATTAAGTAGTGAATGAGAACATGAATTTGGGCATATATTAATTATGAACATGATTGGGGGAAAAAGAGGCATAACACCTATAAAAGAAATAGGTATAATTAATTAATAATTGAAATGCCTAGGATTACAGTAATTAGAAACTGTAATGGCACTTATGACAGGAGGTTAGATTGCACTTGCGGTGGAAGTCTGCTCGGAACCAACCGGCATATCCAACATACGCAAGTGGTAAATCTAATGTGAGAGGTCTAAGTGCACAAATAAAAGACGCGCTAGACACGAGGTTAGGCCCAACTTGTGGAAGAAGTCTACCCGGAACCGACTGACATATCCAGCATCCACAAGTTGTAGGCCTAATGTGGGAGGTCTATCCCATTATAACCATACATAGACATGGTAATGAATTGGAGTAAACAAGGAGCGATAGTAACCTATTATGATTAATTACTTAATGAAAATGTTGTATATAATAGGTAGGCTTGGCCTAGGGACAAGTGGAAATTATAACATAAGTTATAATAGAAGGAAAGAAAGCTTATTAGTAAACCTTAGTTAAGAAAACTAAGTTAATAAGTAAACAACATCAAGTTGTAGTGATATGTTAAACAGGAAACGAGCGAACTAAGAAGAAGTATACTTAATTAAATATTAAGTAAAACATGTTATTGTAACTATGGAAACAGACAATACAAAAGGGATTGTAAGTTTACTTCCGTTAATTACAATCCAGGGGTGAAAGATTGTAAGATTACATATGTTAATTACAATCTAAAGAATAACAAGTAATGGGGCTTATTAATGAACTTAAATGGATTAAGTTATATTTATATGAAATTAATAAGAAAGTGAAACTTTGGCAAGTAAAAGCAGTCAATGTGGATGGGGATAACCTATTAGTCTGTAATACTTAACCTAGTTTAATCCATAGGGATTGTGTGAGCATAAACATGAATAGGGGTTAAGAAAATCTTGGTAGGTGGGTGACATTAGTATATATCGGCCCATAAACTTAACCGTTAAATATACATGCTTGAATCAGTGGGAGGGTTAAGTAAATCTTGGGTAGGTGGGTGATATTAATATTTACATATAAGCTCACAAACTTAACCCGACAAGGTTATGTAATTAGAAACACCTAGTGGTATACATAACCGACGGAAATAATAAAGATATGTAATTAAAGACATCTAGTGGTATAAATAATCAAATGGAAAACCTAGTGGAGGATATAAGACAAAGGGGAGAGCCTGTATCATATTATGTGGGACCCATTTCAGCCAGTAACCCAGAGTAGGCATCAAACATGTACTCCGAACTAGGTCAGAGAAGGGGCACGCTTACTGGACTGATTGTAAGAGGTCCAAACATGGTGTAACATCCCGTACTTTCTTTTAATTTTATAGTAACGAATTAAACAATACTTAATTTAAAATGTTAGAATTAAAGGAAACAGGCCATTGTGTTCGTCTCAGAATTCTGGTTGAGGAAAAGTCTGAGTTTGCGTAAATTGGACTTCGTATGAAGAAGTTATGGCCTCTAGAAGTTTCAGAAATTCAAATAAAATTCAAACAGCTCGAGCCAGATTTCAAAATTCAAACAGAAGTCAGAAGCGGGCTGGGCGAGAAAATTCCTGCCTAGGTAGGTCGACGAGGGGGTCGACCCTAGTGTCGACCTCCCCCCTAGAGGTCGACATGGGGGTCGACCTGGCCCCCGGCCAGATTTGAATTTTTAACGACTTATGACTTGCTGCTGAGTCACTAGGGTTTCTGGATGATCCTGATCTGGTCTGAGTGGTTGTGATTAACCCTAGGTTCATCTGACGGCTATAATTAAACTGAAATTCTATATAAACAATTCAATGCTCAACCTAAAAACACACAGAAAAATAATCCTAGAACTGAAATGCCGTCAGTAGAGAACTTGGAGTAGCCGTCACCGTTTTCAATTCAAAGATGAGTTAAAAGCTTACATCTAAAATCAAATAAAAACTAGTATAATTCCACGATCTTCACCAAAGGCGCGCATCTCTAATTTCAGAATTCAGATTTCAGAAATCAAGAATTCCTTTTAGTTTGTAAGTTGGTTATTACGTAGATTTAAACATTCTTTTGATTGAATCATGACATGTTATAATTGGGATATAGAATGATGCTTATGTATAAGATTTGATTCTCGTTTATCTTAAAGTATCGTTGTAATTAATCATGTCTATATGCTTATGGCGATGAACATTTTGTATATTTCATGTCTATATGCTTGTGGCGATGAACATGTTGTATATTTCATGTCTATATGCTTGTGTAATGGCTGGATTTTTCGAGCACCTGATATTTTATTTTAATAAGAAAATTTAAATGTATCTAGAGAACTCAAACAATTAATATGTATAATCACTTATATGTATGTATATACATATATGATTTACACTGTAACTTAATTATTACAAGATATATTAAGTATGAATGTTTTAACAACTTAAGAAAATATTGGCGACACATTTTATAACATTAGGAAGTGTAGGGAAGCTAGCAACATGAAATAAGTGTGGAAATTCCTATTTTACAACTAACATGTATAAGTTGTCATATACTAAGCAAACAAGTAATGAGATTAACACCTATATATTTATATATTTATATATATAAGTATAGCATGAAAAGTATAGGCATATATATATATATATATATTTCTATATACATATGCTACGGCCTAAGTATATATATAAGTATATATATACACCAAGTTCATTTGCAAGAAGTATAGTCCAACCTTTAAACAAAATCAAGTCCAAAACCCCATCATTTAGAAATAGATTTGAATTTAATCATCACCTACTCCCTACACTATTACTTGCGGCTGAACTAAAAATGAAGACAAACAAAATATCAAAGAGGAAAACTATTTTCTCTTAAGTTTTGTGATGGTAAGTATGGAGAGCATTTAATGCAAGCAAGGGGAGCATTTAATGAAAGCATATAGTCTTGTACTTAGGAGAGACCAAGGAGACGTTGGTAGAAATATCTCTTGTGGAAAGTACTTTAAAAAAAACATGCTGTATAATGTTTAGACCATTCAAATGAGAGAGAAAGGGGTAGGTAGAAGACGTGGGTTTTTACTATTAAAAACATAAGGGAAAAACTATTGTTTAAAGAGAAGAGTTGGCCTATAAATACACCATCATATCCATGCAAATCGTCTTTCACAAACACAAGAACACTTTGCTGAAAACAAAAACCATCCACAGCAAGAAATTTGTGAAAGCTTTTCAAGTGAGTAAACCTCACTAAGTTCAAGTTTGATTTCATGTTTTACTGTAAACAGTTTGTGCTTTCATGTTCATATATGTCAATGCAAGTTCTATCATGTTGTTATCAACCTTGTAGATGCTAGAACACCAAGTATATATCACCAGTAAACCATGTATGCAAGTGTTTATAAAATAGTAAGGAGTTCATCACCTTAATCTTGATCAAGGAAAATACTGTTGTTTTGTTTCCTGTCAAAACACAACTCTGTTATTTGAAACTAAACCTTGATGATCTAAAAACACAAACCATACAAGTGTATTGATGAGTTACCTTGTATACGAGAATATATATATACATTATAGCAAGAATAAAGGACAACTATATATGTTTTGAAACCAAGAATGCAAGGAAACAGATGATTCTCTGTATCAACATTTCAGCCCGAAAATTCAAACATCGTAGAATCGAATTACAGAGATATGAATGTAATCAACAAACAAAATGATGATTTTTAAAAGTGGTTTCACGATTTTAAACGTTGGGATGAGGGAGAAAGCTTGAGATGGCCGAAAATGACATGTTGACCAAATTCCGGCGAACGACGAAGGTGGTGACCAAATCGTGGAGCGTAGAGGAGCTGCTCACATCGGGGAACTCGAGAAAAATACCCAATGATTTTTCCATCAAGTGATTTGAGCTGACGAACTCGATTTAGGTTTTGAAAGCAAAAATGGGTTCATCGGTTTGGCGACGACGTGGGGGGAACCAGGTGGTGCGAGTTGGCCAGAATTGGGCGTGGAGCGGCGTCGACACTTGGCGGAGCTGGTGGCGGCGGTGCGAAGTGTTCAGGTGGTCGGAGGTGGTGGTGCGAGCTCGATGTAGGGGGTGTATTTTTTGAACTGTGTACTGGAAGTTGCGGTGAGGGGGTGAAATCGAGGTGGAGGTGACGATGGGTGGTGGCAAGGCGTCAGAGATGATCGGTGGATGAAGTGGAGTTTGTGGGTGGAGGTTCGACGTTGATCTGGTGGCGGGGAAGGTGGTGCACGTGCACAGCTGTGCACGTTTGCACAGGAAGTCGATGGCAAAATGGAGAAGAAAAGGGGAAGACTTGGCACGGTGATTTTCGAGTGATCCATCGGTGGATCACCATGTTTTTGAGGGGGATCGAAGGCTTGGCACGAAGGTCTGGCAACATGGGTTTGGCAACGTTTTCGAAGTGATCAACACCAGGGCACGAGAGTTTGGCAACACCGGAGTTAGCAAGGCAAGTCCAAACAAGAATCGTTTTCAAAAGACAATAATTAAATTAAATCAATTTTAATTTAATTAAATAATTAAAAGTAATTAATCAGTAATTAATTATTTAAATAAAAATAGAGTTTTTATTTAATATGGCATAAACAAGTGAAACAGTAAAGATGACAGTGAGGTCAGAGAATCGAAGTTGTTCGAAGAAGTTCGTCGAGTTAGAACATGAGTTCTAAAAGATAATTTAACTTAAATAAATTATAAAACAATTTATTTAAGTTTAAATAAAAGAAATAAATATTTGACAAATCAAATCAGAGTATAGAACATCGTCTGACAGTCAATGATAAGCAAGATTTAACACCGTGTGCGTAGCACGGGCTTTTTCTATACACTTCCAAATAGTGATAAAAACTGTATAACATCTTGTGTGCGTCGCACACACTTTAACTACACAATTGTAAATGATATTTAAGATATCCAGATATGAACCTGAGAATTTTATACTGTATATATAATTATAAATACAGGATGTGCAAACTGAATTAAAGACAGTTAAGCTGAAAATAAATTATCGACTATAAAAGATATTTCGTACATCGTTTCGAAGAGTCCGGAATTTACATTTCACTTCGACTCGGATTTATACGACGTATACCGAAATCGATAAAGATGAAGAATGCAAGGACTATTTCAAAATAGTATCTACGGTCTGTTCAATCCCAGAACAGATCCGAACAGTCGGATGTCTGACAACGTATATCGATCAGATTTTACACATCGACTTTACGTAAGTGTATTTTGTTGGTGGCAAAGAAATTCGTTTCTTTAGCCTTATACCCTTAATATGTTTGTGGAAACAAATGAGTGATCTATCAGATAGGACAGTGTGATATTCAAAGACGTTGAAGAATAATCCGTCAACGGTAACGTGACTTCAAACCTCACAACCCGAGAAAGACAATAGTTGGGCTAGGCAGCATGGCTAGTTGGGTCATACCCAAGCAGGGTATATTATCACCATCTAGAGTAATTCCTTTTGTTTCTTAATCTATATTCACTGCTGTAACTTCAGTAATCGGAAGGGTCATTCCCAACCGTGGAGGTGGTAATATATTCGTTACAATCAAGCTAAATGAGTGGACGGTCATGTGTGGCCGGGTTGCAGGACGTTCTTGTTGAACCCCAGTGTATCTTCTCTAGAGTACACTGATCGGTGGGTGCTCCCATACCCTGTCAGTTAGAAACCAAATTTCCCATAAGCGCTCGACGGTTTTAGATTTTATTCTATGTACGTGAACGTGAGATGCAAGCGATTCACTAGATGATTATTTATTTGATAAATACTATCATAAATATCAAACGTTTTGATATTAAAATACAAGGGTCGTTTTCCATATAGTAGTTATGGATTGGGCTTAAGATTTCTAAAGTAATTGAATCTGTTAATAAACACCATATCCCTTATTTTTCCCCGTGTACATCTTTTTAACTATGTTTACTCACACCATTCCCCTGACTGACCCGGAGTTTATTTTCTGTGTTTTCCCTAAACTCTTGGGTACTCATAATGATTATTATGAGTAGGCAAGTAATTCAGGTTGGCAAATGGAATCCTCGCGAAGTTCAAGTTGCAGGACAAGTCTAGTAGTTTTAACTACACCTATGTATCCAGTTAGATTTGTATTTCCATATCATGATGTATTATTATGTGAATGTACTATGATGTTGTAAGTTGTTGATGTATTATGATGTATCAGACCCTATGATGTAATGTATTTGTATTTTTAAATTCCGCTGTGAGATTTCTGATAACTTCTTATTCTATTAGTTCTATCTTTTCTATCTCATCTTCTAATTTCTTTCAATAATGACACGGTTTTCGGAGGGTTGAAAATCGCGCCGTTACAGTTGGTATCAGAGCCTATGTTCTTCGGAAACATTTAGGCTTTAAAATAGTGAGAGAGCGTATTTTACTAAAAACTATATTTTAGTATAGGTAGATCGTAGTTACTTAGGTAATCCCTTGAAATATTTTTCCGATGAGTCATAAAATTTCAATCCGTGTACTCAGGGATTTGAAAATGAGTTCTCGTGGAGGAAGAGGCCGAGGAGCAAGCGGAGCAACTACGACAAACGGACACACTGTTAACCAGACCCAAGTGGATACTACTGAAGTAATCCGAGCACCAACTCAGCCTAACTTTGCTATGGTCTGTAAGAATTACACAACTCTAGGAGGAAAGATTTTCAGAGGTACTGAATCACTGGTCAGAGTCCAAGCATGGATTAGATCATGTGAGAAAATTTTTAAAGGACCGAGGTTAGATGACGAGCATAAGCGTCTCTTAGCTTCATGGAATTTGGAAGGAGCCGCAGCAATATGGTGGGATGCCCAGACTGCTAACACTCCTGAGGAAAACTTTACTTGGCCCATGTTCAAAGAAGCTTTTGAAGGTCAGTATCTACCTGCTACTGGAAGGACAAGGATGTACCGAGACTTCATTGACTTAAAGCAGGAAAGCAAGATAGTCGCTGAGTACGAAAACCAGTTCAACGCACTTTCAATCTTTGGGCCGGAACTGATAAATACTCTTTTGAAAAAGAACAAGATGTTTGTTGCTGGTCTTAGAGATAATCTGCAAGGAAGGATGATGGGACATTTGAAGGATCCATTTGTGGGACTAGTAGACCTAGCACTTAGATATGAAGCACTAGATGTAAAGAAATCATAACCCTTATAACTAGCTTAGAGCGAAAAGCTAGAATAACTTGTGGGAAACTGGGAATTCACACCTGTAGTTTTCTATACGCTTTAGAAGCACCTCAAGAAAGTCTTGACACTTTGGAAGTCATAAGAGAATTCAAGGACGTATTCGAGGAAGTCGGAAGTTTGCCTCCGCATCGAGAGATCGAATTCCGAATTGATTTAGTCCCAGGAGCTAGACAAATGATTCAACCAAAGAGACGGATGGCTCCCAAGGAAGTTCAGGAATTAGAGAAACAAACTTGGGATTTGCTGAGTAAAGGCTTAATCCGACCAAGTTTTTCTAGTTGGGGCTCTACGGTGGTTTTTGTAGTGAAGTCGGATGGATCCTTACGACTGTGTGTAGACTACCGAGAATTGAATAAAGTAACCATCCGAAATAGATATCCATTACCTAGAATTGATGACCTTTTCGACCAATTGCACGGAGCAACGGTATTCTCCCAAATGGATTTAGCAACAGGATTTCACTAACTGAGAATCTCTGAAGATTGTATTCCTTTAACAGCATTCAGAGGCCCAGATTTCTTTTATGAGTGGTTGGTTATTCCGTTCGTATTAACCAACGCACCAGCTTTCTTCGTAGATCTGATGAACAGAGTCTTTAGGAAAATTCTTAATAAATTCATTCTTGTTTTCATTGACGATATCTTAATCTTTTCAAAAACCGAAGAAGAGCACCGTGGTCATCTTAGGGTAGTGCTAGAAACTCTAAGGAAACACGTGTTGAAGGCAAAGTTTTCAAAATGTCACTTTTGGAAATCGGAAGTGAGATTTTTGGGGCACATAGTAAACGGAGATGGGATATCAGTAGACCCAGTTAAAGTAGATGCAGTACAACTATGGAAACAACCTCAAACACCAACAGATATTCGTAGTTTCCTAGGACTGGCGGGATACTATCGAAGATTTATCCGAGACTACTCCAAAATATCGTCACATCTGACCAAGTTAACAAAGAAGGGCCAAAAGTTTATGTGGGACCCAAAGTGTGAAAAATCATTTCAAGAACTAAAGAAGAGATTAACAGAAGCACCAGTATTAGCTGTTCCCGATGGGACGAGCGGATTTGCGGTATACACCGATGCTTGTGTAAGAGGAGTAGGAGCGGAGTTAATGCAGAAGGGACAAGTGATTGCATATGCAAGTAGGCAGTTAAAGATTCACGAGAAAAATTACGCAACTCACGACTTGGAGTTATTGGCAGTCGTTTTCGCATTGAAGATGTGGAGACATTACCTGCTAGGGGGGAAATTCGAACTTTTCACCGATCATAAACCATGAAAGTATCTGTTCACGCAAAGAGATTTAAATCTGAGACAACAACGGTGGTTGGAATTTCTTGCGTCATATGACTTAGATATCATTTATACACCGGGGAAAAGCGAACGTAGTGGCAGATGCCTTGAGTAGAAATGCGATATTATCACTTTTGGAAGTCACACCGACTCTCCAAGAAAGGATAACGAGTAATCAGGAAAGGGATGCCAAACTAGAAAAGATTATGCGAGGAGTCAAAAACGGAAAAGAGACTGACTTCGAGTTGGACAATCAAGGAGTATTGAGAATAAACGACAGATTATGCGTACCTGACGTGGATGGGATAAGACAGGAGGTTTTAAAAGAATGCCATGCATCAAAGTTGAGCATCCATCCAGGAATTCATAAAATGAATCACGATATAAGACGAGTATTCTGGTGGTCAGGAATGAATAAAGATATCATTACTTTCGTAAATGAATGTCTATGTTGTCAGCAAGTCAAGGGAGACCATCAAAAGACTGCTGGACTATTACGACCATTAGAGATTCCCAACTGGAAGTGGGAAATGATATCGATGGACTTCATCGATGGTTTGCCAAGAACAAGGAGAGGCTACGAAGGGATTTGGGTAATCGTAGATCGGTTAACTAAGAGTGCGCACTTTATTCCAGTGAAACCAACGCGCACTGCCATAACATTAGCCGAAGTATTCATGAAAGAGATAGTACGACTGCACGGTATTCCAACGAGCATTGTAAGCGACAGAGATACCATTTTCACAAGTAGATTTTGGGAAGCTTTGCAGAGAACGTTGGGAACAAGATTAAATTTCAGTACAGCTTACCATCCTCAAACGGACGGTCAGACGGAAAGAGTTAATCGTATATTGGAGGATCTTCTAAGAGCGTGTATTTTAGATTTTGGAGGGTCGTGGGAAGATCATTTACACCTAGTAGAATTTTCATATAATAACGGTTACCAGGCGAGTATACAGATGGCACCATATGAAGCATTATATGGAAGACCTTGTAAAGCGCCAGCATGTTCGGTAGAGTCCGGAAACAAATTGGTACTTGGTCCGAATATGATACTAGAAGCGACAGCGAAAGTGGAATTAGTGAAACTGAGAATGAAAGAAGCCCAGGATCGCCAGAAAAGTTATGCCGATCAAAGACGAAGAGATTTAGTATTCGAAATAGAAGATCTAATTTTTGTGAAGATCTCACCAATGAAGGGAGTAGTAAGATTTGGAAAATATGGAAAGTTAGCACCAAGATATGTTGGACCTTTCCGCGTCTTAGAAAGAATTGGTTTTCAAGCATATAAAGTTGAATTACCAGAATATATGGCTGGAATTCACAACGTATTTCACGTATCACACTTGAGAAAATGTATGCACAATCCATCATTAATTCTGGAACCCTCTGTTCAGCAAGAGATAGAGATTGAGCCAGACTTGACAGTGATTAGACATCCATTTAGTATTATTGACCGAGAGGGAAAGCAACTTCGCAACAAAGTGGTGAGGCTACTAAAGATCCAGTGGAGCGAAAACCCGAAAGACTGTACGTGGGAGACCGAGAAGCAGATAAAGAAATTATACCCAGATTTTCCTACGAGTTAGGTATGATTTACTTTGGTATAGTTAAATGTAATGAAATTTCGATTTCTACATTTCTGGGAGCATATGCATGTGTGTTTTATGGATTCAGTTTATTAGGACTTATGAACTCTCTTGTATGTTTACATCACTGATGAGTTCTATATTCTTGCTTACGTGTTAGATGGCTCCAGTATGGAAGACAACGACAAGAAAGAGGGTGACACCACTCCAGTTTTTTAGGCTGCGAGCAAAGAGACAAAGAGTAGGAGATTCTGACAACAATCGAGAGAGATCACCCATCGATGACGAAGGTACACACATATCATCAGAAGGATCGGTGCTTGGCAGGAACGAACCAATAGAACAAGATGGAGGACACCAAGACTTTACTGATGAGGATGAAGTGATAGGAGATGAAGGAAGTGTTGACGGTTATGGTGAAGGAGATGAGGATGGCGAAGAAGAGGAAGAATATGAAGAAGAATATGAAGAAGAATACGAGGAAGAATATGAGGAAGAAGAAGACCAAGTTGTTCCGGGAACCCCAGTCATTGCTACGGGAAACCAGCAAGAAGAACAAGTAGCCCAAAGGACAACGATATGGAATAGATTGGAACAAGTTCTCGTCGAGTTTCGCATGGCAGGAGGAGGAGTACAAGTATTCGGTGAGTATGGATATCCCGTGGTGAGGCTATATTTAATACCACCAGTGGGCCTGATTTATATAGAGGATGACGAGGAGGAGACTGATGCAGAGGACGTAGTTGAGGTCCTTAATATATCTGATGACGAGGAGGTCGTAGAGATAATAGATATCTCTGACGACGAGTAGTAGGACAGAGACTCGAGGAGGATAGTTACGTATGTATATTTTGGGGCAGTTTAGAACTTGAGTAGTCAAGTCTAGTATTATTGTATGTATCGAGACTAGTGATAGTATAAAACTAGTCGTATGTGTATGTGTACTAAAGCAACTAGTTTATGAAGTATTTTCTTTTGGAAACTTTCTATCTTTCTTATGTAATTTCGGGGCGAAATTCTTTTAAGTGGGGTAGTCTGTAATGGCTGGATTTTTCGAGCACCTGATATTTTATTTTAATAAGAAAATTTAAATGTATCTAGAGAACTCAAACAATTAATATGTATAATCACTTATATGTATGTATCTACATATATGATTTACACTGTAACTTAATTATTACAAGATATATTAAGTATGAATGTTTTAACAACTTAAGAAAATATTGGCGACACATTTTATAACATTAGGAAGTGTAGGGAAGCTAGCAACATGAAATAAGTGTGGAAATTCCTATTTTACAACTAACATGTATAAGTTGTCATATACTAAGCAAACAAGTAATGAGATTAACACCTATATATTTATATATTTATATATATAAGTATAGCATGAAAAGTATAGGCATATATATATATATATATATATATTTCTATATACATATGCTACGGCCTAAGTATATATATAAGTATATATATACACCAAGTTCATTTGCAAGAAGTATAGTCCAACCTTTAAACAAAATCAAGTCCAAAACCCCATCATTTAGAAATAGATTTGAATTTAATCATCACCTAATCCCTACACTATTACTTGAGGCTGAACTAAAAATGAAGACAAACAAAATATCAAAGAGGAAAACTATTTTCTCTTAAGTTTTGTGATGGTAAGTATGGAGAGCATTTAATGCAAGCAAGGGGAGCATTTAATGAAAGCATATAGTCTTGTACTTAGGAGAGACCAAGGAGACGTTGGTAGAAATATCTCTTGTGGAAAGTACTTTAAAAAAAACATGCTGTATAATGTTTAGACCATTCAAATGAGAGAGAAAGGGGTAGGTAGAAGACGTGGGTTTTTACTATTAAAAACATAAGGGAAAAACTATTGTTTAAAGAGAAGAGTTGGCCTATAAATACACCATCATATCCATGCAAATCGTCTTTCACAAACACAAGAACACTTTGCTGAAAACAAAAACCATCCACAGCAAGAAATTTGTGAAAGCTTTTCAAGTGAGTAAACCTCACTAAGTTCAAGTTTGATTTCATGTTTTACTGTAAACAGTTTGTGCTTTCATGTTCATATATGTCAATGCAAGTTCTATCATGTTGTTATCAACCTTGTAGATGCTAGAACACCAAGTATATATCACCAGTAAACCATGTATGCAAGTGTTTATAAAATAGTAAGGAGTTCATCACCTTAATCTTGATCAAGGAAAATACTGTTGTTTTGTTTCCTGTCAAAACACAACTCTGTTATTTGAAACTAAACCTTGATGATCTAAAAACACAAACCATACAAGTGTATTGATGAGTTACCTTGTATACGAGAATATATATATACATTATAGCAAGAATAAAGGATCAACTATATATGTTTTGAAACCAAGAATGCAAGGAAACAGATGATTCTCTGTATCAACATTTCAGCCCGAAAATTCAAACATCGTAGAATCGAATTACAGAGATATGAATGTAATCAACAAACAAAATGATGATTTTTAAAAGTGGTTTCACGATTTTAAACGTTGGGATGAGGGAGAAAGCTTGAGATGGCCGAAAATAACATGTTGACCAAATTCCGGCGAACAACGAAGGTGGTGACCAAATCGTGGAGCGTGGAGGAGCTGCTCACATCGGGGAACTCGAGAAAAATACCCAATGATTTTTCCATCAAGTGATTTGAGCTGACGAACTCGATTTAGGTTTTGAAAGCAAAAATGGGTTCATCGGTTTGGCGACGACGTGGGGGGAACCACGGTGGTGCGAGTTGGCCAGAATTGGGCGTGGAGCGGCGTCGACACTTGGCGGAGCTGGTGGCGGCGGTGCGAAGTGTTCAGGTGGTCGGAGGTGGTGGTGCGAGCTCGATGTAGGGGG
This sequence comes from Allium sativum, assembly GCA_030737875.1. Classification (NCBI taxonomy): domain Eukaryota; kingdom Viridiplantae; phylum Streptophyta; class Magnoliopsida; order Asparagales; family Amaryllidaceae; genus Allium; species Allium sativum. The sequence goes on from CM060912.1 coordinate 751,960,096, forward strand.
TGTACTTTTTGAACTGTGTACTGGAAGTTGCGGTGAGGGGGTGAAATCGAGGTGGAGGTGACGATGGGTGGTGGCAAGGCGTCAGAGATGATCGGTGGATGAAGTGGAGTTTGTGGGTGGAGGTTCGACGTTGATCTGGTGGCGGGGAAGGTGGTGCACGTGCACAGCTGTGCACGTTTGCACAGGAAGTCGATGGCAAAATGGAGAAGAAAAGGGGAAGACTTGGCACGGTGATTTTCGAGTGATCCATCGGTGGATCACCATGTTTTTGAGGGGGATCGAAGGCTTGGCACGAAGGTCTGGCAACATGGGTTTGGCAACGTTTTCGAAGTGATCAACACCAGGGCACGAGAGTTTGGCAACACCGGAGTTAGCAAGGCAAGTCCAAACAAGAATCGTTTTCAAAAGACAATAATTAAATTAAATCAATTTTAATTTAATTAAATAATTAAAAGTAATTAATCAGTAATTAATTATTTAAATAAAAATAGAGTTTTTATTTAATATGGCATAAACAAGTGAAACAGTAAAGATGACAGTGAGGTCAGAGAATCGAAGTTGTTCGAAGAAGTTCGTCGAGTTAGAACATGAGTTCTAAAAGATAATTTAACTTAAATAAATTATAAAACAATTTATTTAAGTTTAAATAAAAGAAATAAATATTTGACAAATCAAATCAGAGTATAGAACATCGTCTGACAGTCAATGATAAGCAAGATTTACTTTAACTACATAAAAACTGTATAACATCTTGTGTGCGTCGCACACACTTTAACTACACAATTGTAAATGATATTTAAGATATCCAGATATGAACCTGAGAATTTTATACTGTATATATAATTATAAATACAGGATGTGCAAACTGAATTAAAGACAGTTAAGCTGAAAATAAATTATCGACTATAAAAGATATTTCGTACATCGTTTCGAAGAGTCCGGAATTTACATTTCACTTCGACTCGGATTTATACGACGTATACCGAAATCGATAAAGATGAAGAATGCAAGGACTATTTCAAAATAGTATCTACGGTCTGTTCAATCCCAGAACAGATCCGAACAGTCGGATGTCTGACAACGTATATCGATCAGATTTTACACATCGACTTTACGTAAGTGTATTTTGTTGGTGGCAAAGAAATTCGTTTCTTTAGCCTTATACCCAGAATATGTTTGTGGAAACAAATGAGTGATCTGTCAGATAGGACGGTGTGATATTCAAAGACGTTGAAGAATAATCCGTCAACGGTAACGTTACTTCAAACCTCACAACCCGAGAAAGACAATAGTTGGGCTAGGCAGCATGGCTAGTTGGGTCATACCCAAGCAGGGTATATTATCACCATCTAGAGTAATTCCTTTTGTTTCTTAATCTATATTCACTGCTGTAACTTTGGTAATCGGAAGGGTCCTTCCCAACCGTGGAGGTGGTAATATATTCGTTACAATCAAGCTAAATGAGTGGACGGTCATGTGTGGCCGGGTTGCAGGACGTTCTTGTTGAACCCCAGTATATCTTCTCTAGAGTACACTGATCGGTGGGTGCTCCCATACCCTGTCAGTTAGAAACCAAATTTCCGATAAGCGCTCAACGGTTTTAGATTTTATTCTATGTACGTGAACGTGAGATGCAAGCGATTCACTAGATGATTATTTATTTGATAAATACTATCATAAATATCAAACGTTTTGATATTAAAATACAAGGGTCGTTTTCCATATAGTAGTTATGGATTGGGCTTAAGATTTCTAAAGTAATTGAATCTGTTAATAACGGAACACCATATCCCTTATTTTTCCCCGTGTACATCTTTTTAACTATGTTTACTCACACCAGTCCCCTGACTGACCCGGAGTTTATTTTCTGTATTTTCCCTAAACTCTTGGGTACTCATAATGATTATTATGAGTAGGCAAGTAATTTAGGTTGGCAAATGGAATCCTCGCGAAGTTCAAGTTGCAGGACAAGTCTAATAGTTTTAACTACACCTATGTATCCAGTTAGATTTGTATTTCCATATCATGATGTATTATTATGTGAATGTACTATGATGTTGTAAGTTGTTGATGTATTATGATGTATCAGACCCTATGATGTAATGTATTTGTATTTTTAAATTCCGCTGTGAGATTTCTGATAACTTCTTATTCTTCTATTCTATTAGTTCTATCTTTTCTATCTCATCTTCTAATTTCTTTCAATAATGACACGGTTTTCGGAGGGTCGAAAATCGCGCCGTTACACTTGTGGCGATGAACTTGTTGTATATTAATCATGTCTATATGCTTGTGGTGATGAACATATTGTATGTTATTAAAACCTATTATGATTTGGGTAATGGATTTATTCTACCACTTAGATGGTAAAACATGTCATGCTATAATTTGGTGGTTATTTGCAAGTTTGTGATCTAAAACACATGCTTATACGTTAGATCAACACTCATGTATATTCATGTTAGGTTGAATCTAATTATGTTGTAAAAGTGGAATTGTAGTCCTCTTATGTTTTTAACATCATGCTAAATTGTGATTAAAAATGATTATAATAGCTTTCTTATGTTTTGACAGACATAAGATTATATGCTAAGTTGTGGGTTGAAACTATGATTATATGTTAAACTTCCATGCTAGACCTTTGTCAACTTTACATGACCATTAGACCCAACTTAGTCACAAGTTCACCTTTATCCATTTAATTAAAGTTAATGATACATCTATGCCAAGTTACACATGACAAGTTGAAATGTATGTTGTTTTATGTTTATTTCATGTCTTTTGTTTATTACCCCTTTTCTTGTTTATGGGTTGGGCTAGCTTACTAGCCAAACATTTTATGTGATTCATGCGTACGTTCCACGGGGGTAGCGATGGGAAATATGAAAATTCATGGCATAGATTTGTTCATTAAATGGTATATTTGATATGCCATTTATGTTGAGCATAATTAAAGGATAATTATGGCATGATTAAATTAAATTTAATCCACATAAAGAAATTAGACATATATATAAAAAATATGAATTTAGAAAAGACGAATATGCCTAACCCGAGGTTAGACTGAGTTGTGGTGTAAATCTGCCCGGAACCGACCGACATATCCAGTAACCACAACAAGACATGTCTAATGTTGGTGGTTAGTGCATAAGGACCAAAAAGAACCCGAGGTTAGACTAAGTTGTGGTGTAAACCTGCCCGGAACCGACCGGCACATCCAGTGACCACAACAAGACCTTTCTAATGTGAGTGGTTGGTGCTTTAATAAATTAAAGCTAAGTCAGGATTGGTAGGGTTAAGTAAATTAGGAAAGCACTTAACTGATTCAATATGTTAACTAAACGAATGGGAGGGGTTTGGTAAACTTGGACACTTAACCAAATATACATGTTGATTAGAAAACCCTAGTAACGGGGACCCATTTCAGCAGTAACCCACATAGATGTATCATGGTACCCTGAAACTAGGCAGGGTGGGGCACGATTACTGGGCTGAATTATAAGCGGTCAAAATGTCGGCGGTTGGTGGGCCGGTGTAGGTTCCGACGGAGTATGGGCGTGCACGTACTCCGGAGTGGAAAAATCAGGGGCATTAGTAGTGTACACTGTGCATCTTGAATTGTGTCGGGTCGCCACCAGAGGGACTGATACACCTCATGGTGGGACCAGCATAGGTAGCTACATTCAAGCAGGGCTGAATGACACAGGATATGAATGCATGCGAGTAGGAGCCGATCATTAAGGGGATCGTTTGTTATAAACACATGGGGTTGGTTGAACCAATGGTTAAGTAGGTGCAGAGACTATAGTAATGGGTGCGATCACATGTTCCTCTTATCTTATATTAGGGTATTGTCCTATGTTCTGTTATCACTGTCATAATCCCTTTCCTTGTTTAAATACTAGTAATCACTAAACTTACCAGACTTATTGTCTGACCCATTTTCTCTCGTCCTCTTTTCTTTCGTTTCCCCCCTCCCTCCTCCCCAAAGTCTACAGGGAGGGTATACTGCAGCTTAGTCAGACTCTTTGCAAGCTTCAAGAAAGTAGATGTATGATTTGGACTCTCTCCTACTTTGGCTATGGATCTTGGACATTATCCTTGGGGATTCATGCATTTTTACTTTTGGTTTATGCTTCTTTATTGAATAATCAAGACAGAAATTATGGTGTAACGTTTTGAAGTTATTTTGAAACAATTTGGTGTAATGCTTTTATATTGAACTACGTATGCAATAAATATTTGAATTCCGCTGCTTAAATTTATCTATCTTGTAAATTTTTCTGTGTCTTGTACCTATAACCTCCACCAAAGTTAAGGCATTCCCTTTGTGAGTGACCTTAATGGAGGTGGGGTGTTTCAAAGGCGGTGTGGGCGGCGCAAACCGACCGAGACATGCGCGTGCATGAGCCGGATAGAGGGGGATAAGACGACTGTGATACTTGTAGATATGGGACTGTGCATATCAGCTAGGGGTTGCAATTTTAGGACGTGATACATTCTATGGTGGGGCCGACATAGAGTATCTACGCGGATTAGGGAGTCGATCGATTAGGGTAGTAGTTAGGATACATTTGGCCGTATGCCTAAGTCTACCACCTTATAGTGGAAGGAATCATCTCATTCTGGTTTACTAATAATAGTTCAGAGTACTCATTAGAGTAGAGTATACACCTTATCTTGTCTACCTTATCACACCTACCTTTTATATAGTAATATCTTTTATCCACTTTATATGCCTGTCAGGCTACTTTTATTTATTTACTTGCTAAAAGTAACTAGACTCGCCGGACTTCATGTATGACCCTTTTTGTTTCCTCTTCTTTCTTTTGTTCCCCCCCTCAGGTTCTTAAGGAGAGAATACTCAGGCTTAGTCAGGACTCGGTTATCATCTTGCTAGGAGTTGCTTTCGAAATATGGCTCAAGTTCTTCTCTACTATGGCTTTGTCTCTTTTTGGGGAGTTATGTTTTCTTTTAAATATTTATGTACTCTGATAGTACAAGATAGTAGCTTTTATGTTGTAATGGGTTTTCGTATTTCAGACATGTGAATTTTTGGACCACGGTGTTTTATGATAAATAAAGTTTTTATTCCATTGTTATTTTATATATCTGCTTTGTAATATTTCTGTTATGTTTACTTGTAACGCTTCACGAAACCTAAAGCATTCCATTTGTGAGTGACATTAACGGACGTGGGGTGTCATGATTAATTGAGAATATCTACTTCCTAACCAAACATGAGCATAATTTCTGGCCATCATTGTAAACACCCTAACTTCCCCACGAAGGAAAGCACGGATGGATTTTAGAACAACACACATCGGAACACAAACAGAAGAACATTTCATTTCTTATTACAACAATTCCATCAAAATACAAGAATATTACAGAGTATGAATAAATACTGCACAGAAAATATCAGAGATTCAAATTACATTTAAATACATCGCAGCGGAAAAACAATACAAAGCACAACTGAAAACAAATACACGGATACAAAGATTTCCGAATACCGCTTCAGCTGTAAATCAGGATCCTGTGAATATAAATCTGCAAAACCAAAACTACTAGCTTCCCATGTCGAAAATAAGGGCACCCAGAGTTTAGGTTAAAACAATAAACTCCAGGTCAGTCATGTGATTGGTGTGAGAACTAAAACAGTTATTAATTTTTATTTTAAAATTAGGTAAATTAAGGGACCACGCCGTATTACACGGAACAAGTTTCTTCACAAGAACATCAGTGCATAAAACAACAGCGCAACGTTAAATAAAGAATAATGAAGCTATTATAAGACCCAGGTCCCATCACACAATGCAACACAAGTCAGAGGATAGGGTTTTACCCTATAATAGCCAAAGAATGCTTGATATGCTAAATTTCATCTTTTATTATTACTATAAATGTATAGTGTCAAAACAATTTCAATCATAAGTATCAATCATAGATGGCATAAGTGCCCCATACCACTATGTCGCGATATATAGGTTCTACAATCAAAACCTCAAAGTCACGTATTGGAAGTAAGATTTCCGTCTATGAACCGAGGCAAAAGATAGTCCTCGCTAATTTGAGACTCTCTAGCCCGAGCCTCAGGACCCAGACACAGGTGAGCCCTTGGATCGTCAGGGTCGGTCCACCAATGTGGATTAAAATGCTTGAACACTGCATTTCCCCACCCTTTGCGGCGTAAATGAGTCCTATAACTCCATTGGCTCCACATAGTCACCGATATATCCGAGGCGCCTCGCAATCCAACAACCACACAGGTGAAAATAATATGAATGTCAGGGCTGGTAGGTCACTGACACCACCCTAGCTAGAAGGAAATGCATGTCCTCCCTGAGGTCCTCTCCCGTTTCTGGTTCAAAACTGAGGTGTGAGGCTCGCGAATTAATGCTACACAAAGCTATGCCACACAGGAGGTGCTTTGATCATCAACCACAAGACTTTGCTTTTCAACAAAAGCCTTGATCATTTGCATCTTAGCATGCCACATAGGAAAACCACTCCATGCAACCGATATCCATCAATCACACAGAATGATATCCAATGTCAGACACACAGTCCATTTACAAGTCCATTCTGGGTCTGAACGCTAATTTCTCTCTATCTCTATATATATATATATATATATATATATAATATTTTTAATAACACTACTTCATAGATAAAAATCATATTTTTATCTTCATAAAAATATTTCAAACATGCGATAAAATTTAAATTTTTATGATGCTACTACATATGTAAAAATTATATTTTTAATGTCGCTACATTTACATAAAAATCTAATTTTATATTTTAATATGTGTAAAAATCACATTTTTACTTCGCTACTATATGTGTAAAAATCACAATTTTACAACTTTACCTTCTATGTAAAAATTATATTTTTATATCGCTAACTTCATAATAAAAATCTTATTTTTAAGTGGCTACTTCATACATAAAGTTCATATTTTTACTCTCCTTTCAAGATGATAAAAATCATATATTTATCCTAAAAACATATTTATAAAAAAAATCAAATCTTTATTGGTTATAAAAAAAATCAAATTCGCTAAAATTGCCAAAATAAAAATTTTAAATTGGCTCAGATTTCTGGGTTATTACAATCTCCCCCACTTAAAACTTTTCGTCCCCGAAAAGGAACGAAGCTGAAAGTTGTTTAACTAATCAACTCAACTTTCATTATTTTCTTTATGGCTTAAGTTCTTCAACTTTTCAGTTTCTAAGAACTTTTCAAATTTTTCGAAAATTTACTAACACCCTAAATTTTCGAAAATTTTTGCCATAACCTCCCCTGCACGGAAGCACTAGGAAAATCCCGAAATTTCCATACAGGCCTCTCCAATCCAAAAAGAAAAAGAAACAGCCAAGCGGCTAGCCAATCGGCTCATAAAATCATCCAAAACCCAAGAAATTAGTAAACATGTACCTATTTGTCAGGCAAACAATTTTATTCTTCTTCTCTAACCTCCTTGCTATGACCTGTTTACACATATATATGTAAATGCATGCATACAATTCCAAACAATTTCCAATACAGTTTGATATTTGATCAATTTGGTTATATGGTTCAAATTTTAATTAATCAACCAATAATCAAACAACACAATCAGCAATCAATTAGTTGATTATCATTTCAAATTCATAGTTTTGATATATAGTCAAAAATCACATTTTTGGTGCCAAATCACAACAATAGGCCCTATCTTGTTTTGGTTCTCACACCGGTCTATTGGAAATATATAAACATCACACCTTCGAAACTCGAACACAAATGTTGATGATGATGCATCATCATCAGGATTATCCCCGGGCGACTAGAGTGTAATTCTATATCTATCCAGTATATTAAAACTTCGAATACACGTGGATCAGACGTATACGCAAAATCTTTATATACTGGATTGTCCAAATTCAAACACAAATAAATATTCAAATACGTTGAATAAGGTTTAAATTTTCAAAACAAAAATTGTTTTCATTTTAAAAATATACTCTTCCGACTCATTCTAGGATACTACTGATCCCATCTCTAATGAGTCATTCCTATTGGATATTACTAATCCAATCTCTGATGAATTCCTTCGTTTGGTTCTAACGTGTCTTGTTCTCGAGCTTTGCAAACCAAAGCTTCGATACCACTGAAAACACCCATAACTTCTCCGCGAAGGAAAGCACAGATGGCTTTGAGAACAACACACATCGGAACACAAACAGAAGAATATTTCATTGCTTATTACAACAATTCCATCAGAATACAAGAATATTACAGAGTATGAATAAATATTACACATAAAATATCATAGATTTAAATTACATTTAAATGTATCGCAGCGGAAATGCAATACAAAGCACAACTGAAAACAGATACACGGATACAGTGCTTTCCGAATACCGCTTCAATTGTAAATCAGGATTCGATGAATATAAATCTGCAAAACCAAAACTACTAGCTGCCCGTGTCAAAAATAAGGGCACCTAGAGTTTAGGTTAAAACAATAAACTCCAGGTCAGTCATGTGACTGGTGTGAGAACTAAAACAGTTATTAATTTTTATTTTAAAGTTAGGTAAATCAAGGGACCACGCCGTATGACACGGAACGGGTTTTCTCCCAAGAACACCAATGCATAAAACAATAGCACAATGCTAAATAAAGAACAATGAAGCTATTATAAGACCTAGTTCCCATCACACAATGCAACACAAGCCGAAGGATAGGGTTTTACCTTATAATAGCCAATGAATGCTTGATACGCTAAATTTCATCTTTTATTATTACTATAAGTGTGTATTGTCAAAACAATTTTGATCATAAGTATCAATTATAGACGGCTTAAGTGCCTCATACCACTATGTTGCCATATATAGGTTCTACAATCAAAACCGCAAAGTCACGTATTGGAAGTTGGATTTCCATCTTTGAACCGAGGCAAAAGATAGTCCTCACCGATTCGAGACTCTCTAGCCCGAGCCTCAGGACCCAGACAAAAGTGAGCCCTTGGATTGTCAGGGCCGGTCCACCGAGTGAATTAAAATGCATGAACACTGCGTTTCCCTGCCCTTTGGGGCGTAAATGAGTCCTATGACTCCATCGACTCCACATAGTCACCGATATATTCGAGGCGCCTCGCAATCCTACAACCACACAGGTGAAAATAATATAAATGTCAGTGCTGGTAAGTCACTGACACCACCCTAGCTAGAAGGAAACGCATGTCCTCCCCGAGGTTCTCTCTCGTTTCTGGTTCACAACCGGGGTGTGAGGCTCGCGAATTAACACTATACAAAGCTATGCCACACATGCGGTGCTTTGATCATCAATCACAAGACTTTGCTTTTCAACAAAAGCCTTGATCATTTGCATCTTAGCATGCCACACAGGCAAACCACTCCATGCAACCGATATCCATCAATCACACAGAATGATATCCAATGTCAGACACACTGTCCATTTACAAGTCCGTTTCGGGTCTGAATGAAACCGGAGGCACCTTGTACCTTGCATATCCATCGATCTCCAAGTATGTCTGGACGATCGCCAATTGATTCCCTCCTCTTGGGTGTACAACCCAATCAAGATCATCAGTAATTATCCAAACGATGTGAAGACCTCCGGTCTTCGACCACCGTCTTCATCCTCGTCACATCGTCGAATCAGTTATTCAGAATGGGATAAACCTGGTCTTTCCGAATAACTCGCGTATATAATCAACAAGTATTACACAAACACAACATACGCCTCATTCCAATTCAGAATATTCTTTTATTCAAATATTATTATACTTTGGGAAAGGTTCCCATTAATTTTATCAAAGACAGGTTCTTTAAATTTATTCTTTAATCTTCTTTCGAATATCAATTCAAACCAAATTATGGTTTATCCAAACTAGTCGGGATTAGCGAACTTACCGAAGTAATCACTTGTTAAATTTCCCAACCCCAACCTATTCATCCCATGAAGTAAAACTAGTCATACTTCATATCTAACACCATGGTGTTATCGGTAAATTCAATTACCATTTCACGTTCAAATCTAATTAAAGATTTAACTATCGCCTGGAGCAAAACTGGTGATACTCCATTCTCGATCATTTCAATATAATTAAAGATTCATTAAAACTCCATTTGGTTTTAATCTTCCCAAAAATCAATGTTAATGATTGTTTAACTTGGGAAATCATATCCTGTCTTTAACTGGGTTAAAGAACCAATGTCATTTAAAACACGGTTCACTATAAACCCAAAATCACATTTTATTCCATCAGCCTTTAACCGTAAATTAGCAAGTGAACAATTCCCTAAGTAATAACCCCGAAGGCCGAAACCAACATCAGATCAATACCCAGGAAACTAACTAATCTTCAGTTAGTTTCTGATTTTCTTAACTCCGTTAGATCTAAGAACAGTATTATTAAAGATACTGTTCATAATAACCCAAAATCACATTCCATTTACAATGGAATCTTCATGGAAAACAAATCGATATATATAATCGATATAAACTTCCATATCCGACTAATAATATAAATGGAATAATGGAAAAGCCTTTTAAATTCCAGATATTTTAGTTGTCTTCCTCCACAGAAATTCACTTTGATTATTACTAAATCGAATTCCATTCCATTCTAATTTATTTTATTAAATTGGAAAACTGTACTTTGGAAAATCTCCTTTAAATCTTAACAAAAGATTTATAAATTCCAAATCACATTTCACTGTAAGTCGGGTTAAAGAATGAATGTCGTTAAAATACAGTTCACGATAAACCCAATTCACATTCCATTAATTATCGGGTTAAAGAACAAGTTTTATTTAAAACACCGCTCACGATAAACCCAAAAATCGATTCAAATACAATTCCAATTAAATACTATTTAATTGGTATACTTCATTGAATCTAAATAAAAAGATTTAATCTTTTTCTCAACTGGGTTTAAGAACAATTTAATGAAGACACCATTCACGACAAACCCAAATCCCATTTGATAGTAAATACAAGGCTCTGAATAGAAAATATATCGTCTTATATTCAATATCAAATTCTATGACCAACAAATATCGTATTAGAAATAACGATATAAATATATCTTTCAAATTTCCATAACAATATCTGTATAATCAAGAAATCCAACATCAAAATATTCCAAAGACAATTTCGATTCAAACCATTCCAATTCAATTATTAAATATTCTGGTTACTTTTAAAACCCTTTCAAATCCAATTTATTTATTTCAAAAATAAATGAATTATAATTCTAGTTCAAAACTAGTTCATTTCGATAAAAAACTATTTTTATCTTTTCAAATATGGAATTTTTCATCCCAATTCTTTCCAAATCATTTCTTATAATTTTACACAAATTATTGCTATTTTTAATAATTTTATCAAGGCCCGCACAGTCTATTTCCATAAACGGCCATCGAACTTCACTTACAACAACTTTTTCCAAATTTGATTTGGACATAACTCCAAATCCAATCGTTAGATTTCGAATCTCTAATATTCATTAGAAAGCTATTTTCGATACGAACCCAACTATTCCGGTTTTAGGAGAATCTGACAGTCGGATCTCCCGCAATGTCCATTCGAAGTCAATGGTCGAAATTCGCGAACTACCGCAGCGCGGCGCATTCTATTCGGGCCATTATATATATATAATATTATATATATTTCATCGATTTCCTTTTAAAACCTATTTTATAAATCGTTTTAAATTCGTTTTCAAAACGATTTCAACTTCATATTCAATTTCAAATCAAAGTTGAACATTCCATACCATCGATATATAAATGATAATATTTTCAAAACATTATATTTTGAAATCAATTCCTTTTTTATATTCATTATAAAAATGAATAAAATCGATATAGATATCGTTCACATCAAAATGACATTAATCTAATCGACACGGCTATATATATTTAAATATATTCGTGTCCATCCCAAATCGGACATCAAAATCAAATTTTGATTCTTTTCTAAATATTATTTGAAAATATTCGTAATTTTAAAATAATCGTTATTTTAAAATATTCTTTTCTTCTGAATGGAACCAGACACAGCCAATTACCATATAATATGATTATATGGATTTCACACAACAAATGTGTATAACCACAATGAAAACAGCAATCCATCATCCAGAGTGCATTCTACACTGTATAAGCATCAAATATAAATAATTAACGCTTATAACAGCTTGTCAATCAATCGATCGACATAAAACAAATTATTGGGATAGTGTATGTCCAATATCATCCCAATACCCGTGTAGGGTTTCAAACAATCAAACACAGGTTTTATTTGTGCAGTTGGGCGATGTGTAAAATTTATCGTCCCAATCAATATCAGTCAAATGTGTGTATATAAACAAATTGTCCGATTTGTTTATAAATATTTATTTTATATACACGTTAAAAATTATATTATTAACTATAAAATATTTTCAACTATAAAATATTTTATTCCATCCCACATCACACAATCAACTTTCACAACACATCAATTAAACAAACAAGTCATTCATGGTCTGTGGACAACGGGTGTCGGGTGCTGCTAAGCATCATCTGCATCCTAGTATATATTCCAACTAGAAAACAAATTAAAAGTGAGAAGTTCTCACCGAGGGCCTAAACCAAACGCCGCGACTCTTCATATGTAGGAAATCTTCGCCGTCTTTCCAACGAGATCTGTTTCATGCAGTATATGTTAAAAATTATATTTAACAATGCTACTTTCTATATATATATATATATATATTAAATTTTAATAATGCTACTTCATAGATAAAAATCATATTTTTAACTTCATAAAAATATTTAAACATGCGATAAAAATTATATTTTTATGATGCTACTACATACGTAAAAATTATATTTTTAATGCCGCTACATTTACATAAAAATCTAATTTTATATTTTAAACTCTTATGTGTAGAAATCACATTTTTTACTTCGCTACTTTATGTGTAAAAATCACAGTTTTACAACTCTACCTTCTATGTAAAAATTATATTTTTATATCGCTAACTTCATAATAAAAATCTTATTTTTAAGTGGCTACTTCATACATAAAGTTCATAATTTTACTCTCCTTTCAAGATGATAAAAATCATATCTTTATCCCAAAAACATATTTATAAAAAAATCAAATCTTTATTGGTTATAAAAATCTAAGCTCTTCTAGTTAAAACTATAAACTTTTCATGTATTAGAAATCATAACTTTCATGAAAGTAAAATAAATAAATAAAACTTACATTCTAGGGTTTCGATTGCTAGAGGAAAGCGTCATCAAACTACAGAGGAGCTCAGCTAATCGAACAAGCTCGTGGGAACTAAAACATACACTGAAAATGCTTAAAATTAGATTTTTTTTATTGATTGCGGGGTCCGGGGTCGGAGTGGGTGGCTGTGGGGGTGGCACAGGGGTCGGGGAAACCTGAAGGGAGTGGAGCCAGGTCGGTCGTGGCGGAGAGGTGGTCGTGGCGGCGGGTTTCAGGCGGGGTTGGGGTTTGGGTTTATTCGAAGAAGGGGGCGACGTGGGGCCAGGCGAAGGTAAAGGGGGTCGGTAGGGGTAGGCCGGAGGCAGGCGGAGGTGAAGGGGGCGTTGGCGGTGGCCTAGAGGCAGAGATCGAGGCGCGTGTTTTTTTTATTTTATTTTTTTGATTCGAGATCTGAGGGGAGAGAGGACTGAGGGGTGGAGTTTATATAAATATATATATTATTATTATTATATTTTCTAAAAAGCAACTTTTTATTTCGACCTCCAAACGAGACCCACCGACTGTCGTCCATAACTAATTACCCCTATTTCGAATGCAATGGGATATGTATCGTAAACTGATTCGATCGTTTCAATTGGTTTTCGTCAAAATCAAAATATAAATCAATATATTGAGTTTGAATGCACATTTCAATTTACCGGGGCCACACACGGACTCTAAAAATTTCCGAAAAATATTTTTTAGCTTCGTATTGACGATATGGTCCTAACAAAACCAATTTCGTCAAATTCTGAGATCGTTTGAAAAATGGTCATTTTCTGGTCGATGGAAATTGACAAAAACTGTCAAAACACGTTTTCTATCGCCACGCTCAGATATTACTTTCAAAGATTACAAATTTTGGAAACTAGCAATAACTTGACATCCCGGATCCAACAAAAGTGGTTTCGTCAAAAACAGAGGGAGTTTGCAAAATTTCCATTTTTAAGGGCCAAAATTCCATAGCGACTATTCAGAATTTTCAATTGGACATAACTTTTTATCCCCGCTATGAAATTTCAATTTTTCGGACTAGTTGGAAATATATTTTCAAATATATTTCAATATTTTTAATTTCGCTAAAATCCAGTTTATTTTGAATTCGGTACATTCATTTGAAATTTGAAATCGAATTTTCAAACTACCGCGCTATTTTCAATTCCAATTAAAAATAATTATTCATATTCTAACTACGATTCAAATAAATATATATGTTTTAATTCTATTCAAAATAAATTTCTCTTTGTTATTATTTAAAATAAATCATTTTAAATAATCAAAATTCGCTAAAATTGCCAAAATAAAAATTTTAAATTGGCTCAGATTTCTGGGTTATTACAATCTCCCCCACTTAAAACTTTTCGTCCCCGAAAAGGAACGAAGCTGAAAGTTGTTTAACTAATCAACTCAACTTTCATTATTTTCTTTATGGCTTAAGTTCTTCAACTTTTCAGTTTCTAAGAACTTCTCAAATTTTTCAAAAATTTGGCTAACACCCTAAATTTTCGAAAAAATTCGCCATAACTTCCCCTGCACGGGGGCACCGGAAAAATCTCGAAATTGCCATACAGGCCTCTCCAATCCAAAAAGAAAAAGAAACAGCCAAGCGGTTAGCCAGTCGGCTCATAAAATCATCCAAAACCCAAGAAATTAGTAAACATGTACCTATTTGTCAGGCAAACAATTTTATTTTTCTTCTCTAACCTCCTTGCTATGACCTGTTCACGCATATATACGTACATGCATGCATACAATTCCAAACAATTTCCAAGACAGTTCAATATTTGATCAATTTGGTTATATGGTTCAAATTTTAATTAATCAACCAATAATCAAACAACACAATCAACAATCAATTAGTTGATTATCATTTCAAATTCATAATTTTGATATATAGTCAAAAATCACATTTTTGGTGCCAAATCACAACAATAGGCCCTATCTAGTTTCTGTTCTCACACTGGTCTATTGGAAATATATAGACATGACACCTTCGAAACTCGAACACAAATGCTGATGATGATGCATCATCATCAGGATTATTCCCTGGCGGCTAGAGTGTGATTCTATATCTATCCAGTATATTAAAACTTGTATACACGTGGATCAGACGTATACGCAAAATCTTTATATACTTGATTGTCCAAATTCAAATGCAAATAAATATTCAAATACGTTGAATAAGGTTTAAATTTTCAAAACAAAAATTGTTTTCATTTAAAAAATATACTCTTCCAACTCATTCTAGGATACTACTGATCCCATCCCTAACGACTCATTCCTATTGGATATTACTAATCCAATCTCAGATGAATTCCTTCATTTGGTTCTAACGTGTCTTGTTCTCGAGCTTTGTAAACCAAAGCACTGATACCACTGTAAACACCCGTAACTTCCCCACGAAGGAAAGCACGGATGGCTTTGAGAAAAACACACATCGGAACACAAACAGAAGAACATTTCAATGCTTATTACAACAATTCCATCAGAATACAAGAATATTACAGAGTATGAATAAATACTACACAGAAAATATCAGAGATTTAAATTACATTTAAATATATTGCAGCGGGAAAACAGTACAAAGCACAACTGAAAACAAATACACGGATACAGAGCTTTCCAAATACCGCTTCAGCTGTAAATCAGGATCCTGTGAATATAAATCTGCAAAACCAAAACTACTAGCTGCCCGTGTCGAAAATAAGGGCACCCAGAGTTTAGGTTAAAACAATAAACTCCAAGTCAGTCATGTGACTGGTGTGAGAACTAAAACAATTATTAATTTTTATTTTAAAATTAGGTAAATCTAGGGACCATGCCGTATTACACGGAACGGCTTTCTTCACAAGAACATCAGTGCATAAAACAACAGCGTAATGCTAAATAAAGAATAATGAAGCTATTATAAGACCCAGGTCTCATCACACAATGCAACACAAGTCGGAGGATAGGGTTTTACCTTATAATAGCCAAAGAATGCTTGATACGCTAAATTTCATCTTTTATTATTACTATAAGTGTATAGTGTCAAAACAATTTCAATCATAAGTATCAATCATAGATGGCATAAGTGCCCCATACCACTATGTCGCGATATATAGGTTCTATAATCAAAACCTCAAAGTCACGTACTGGAAGTAAGATTTCCATCTATGAACCGAGGCAAAAGATGGTCCTCGCTAATTCGAGACTCTCTAGCCCGAGCCTCAGGACCCAGACACAGGTGAGCCCTTGGATCGTCAGGGCCGGTCCACCAATGTGGATTAAAATGCTTGAACACTGCATTTCCCCGCCCTTTGGGGCGTAAATGAGTCCTATGACTCCATAGGCTCCACATAGTCACCGATATATCCGAGGCGCCTCACAATCCAACAACCACACATGTGAAAATAATATAAATGTCAGGGCTGGTAGGTCACTGACACTACCCAAGCTAGAAGGAAATGCATGTCCTCCCTGAGGTCCTCTCCCGTTTCTGGTTCAAAACTGAGGTGTGAGGCTCGCGAATTAACGCTACACAAAGCTATGCCACACAGGCGGTGCTTTGATCATCAACCACAAGACTTTTCTTTTCAACAAAAGACTTGATCATTTGCATCTTAGCATGCCGCACAGGCAAACCACTCAATGCAACCGATATCCTTCAATCACACAAAATGATATCCAATGTCAGACACACAGTCCATTTACAAGTCCATTCTGGATCTGAACGCTAATGTCTATATATATATATATATATATATATAATACTTTAATAACACTACTTCATAGATAAAAATCATATTTTTATCTTCATAAAAATATTTCAAACATGCGATAAAAATTATATTTTTATGACGCTACTACATATGTAAAAAATATATTTTTAATGTCGCTACATTTACATAAAAATATAATTTTATATTTTAAACTCTTATGTGTAAAAATCACATTTTTACTTCGCTGCTATATGTGTAAAAATCACAGTTTTACAACCCTACCTTCTATGTAAAAATTATATTTTTATATCGCCAACTTCATAATAAAAATCTTATTTTTAAGTGGCTACTTCATACATAAAGTTCATATTTTTACTCTCCTTTCAAGATGATAAAAATCATATCTTATCCTAAAAACATATTTATAAAAAAAAATCAAATCTTTATTGGATATAATAATCTAAGCTCTTCTAGTTAAAAATATAAACTTTTCATATATTAGAAATCATAACCTTCATGAAAGTAAAATAAATAAATAAAACTTACATTCTAGGGTTTCGATTGCTAGAGGAAAGCATCATCAAACTACGTAGGAGCTCGGCTAATCGAGCAAGCTCGCGGGGACTAAAACATACACTGAAAGTGCTTAAAGTTATATATTTTTTATTGATTGCGGGGTCCGGGGTCCGGGGTCGGAGTGGGTGGCTGTGGAGGTGGCACAGGGGTCGGGGAAGCCGGGAGGGAGCGGCGCCAGGTCGGTGGTGGCAGGGAGGTGGTCGTGGCGGCGGGTTTCAGGCGGGGATGGGGTTTATTCGAAGAAGGGGGCGACGTGGGGACAAGCGGAGGTAAAGGGGGTCGGTGAGGGTAGGCCGGAGGCGGGCGGAGGTGAAGGGGGGCGTTGGCGGGGCCTAGGGGCAGAGATCGAAGCGCGTGTTTTTTTTTTCTTTTTTTGATTCGAGATCTGAGGGGAGAGAGAACTGCGGGGTGGAGATTATATAAATATACATAAATATATTATTTTATTTTCCAAAAAGCAACTTTTATTTCGACCTCCAAACGAGACCCACTGACTGTCGTCCATAACTAATTACCCCTATTCCAAACGCAATGGGATATGTATCATAAACTGATTCGATCATTTCAATTGGTTTTCGTCAAAATCAAAATATAATTAATATATTGAGATTGAATGCACATTTCAATTTACTGGGGCCACATACGGACTCTAAAAATTTCCAAAAAATATTTTCTAGCTTCATATTAACGATATGGTCCTAACAAAACTAATTTCGTCAAATTCTGAGATTGTCTGAAAATGGCCATTTTCTAGTCGATCGAAATTGACAAAAACTGTCAAAACACGTTTTCTTTTGCCACGCTCACATATTGCTTTCAAAAATTACGAATTTTGGAATCTAGCAATAAATTGACATCCTGGATCCAACAAAAGTGGTTTCGTCGAAAACAGAGGGAGTTTGCAAATTTTCCATTTTTTAGGGCCAAAATTCCATAGCGGCTATTCTGAATTTTCAATTGGACGTAACTTTTTATCCCCGTTATGAAATTTCAATTTTTCGGATTCATTGGAAAGATATTTTCAAATAGATTCCAATATTTTTGGTTTCGCTAAAATACGGTTTATTTTGCATCCTGTACATTCATTTGAAATTTGAAATCGAATTTTCAAACTACCGCGCTATTTTCAATTCCTTTTATAACTAAAAATAATTATTTATATTCTAACGACGATTCAAATAAATATATACATTCTAATTATATTCAAAATAAATTTCTCGTCGTTATTATTTAAAATAAATTGTTTTAAATATTCAAAATTCGCTAAAATTGCCAAAATCAAAATTTTAAATTGGCTCGGATTTCCGGGTTATTACAATCACAAAGAAAGAAGCCCAAGAATGAAGTTAAATTGGGTGGACCCTACTGCTACTATCATATGATGAATGGACATGAAACCAATCATTGTCGAGTCTTTGAGGGGATGATCACCAAGTTATTTAATCAAGGCCAACTGTATAGATACATAAAGAAGACTTAATCAACTACAACAATGGATTCTTTAAAATAAGAATATTTACACTATTAGGAGTACGATCTCCTTAAATTTTTGGAACCACCAGAATTGGGTGAAGCTACCTACGATGGTAGAAAACCCTTGTCACTGCAAATATGGGCAAGGCACCCCTCGAAGGAGGGGAGGGTGGTGTGTAAGCCTTTCTCTGTGCCCAAATTAGAAAGGGTCAGGTTAACGCATCAAAAGTGTAAGCCTCCTCCCCCATGACGAAGAAGGTAAAACCTTACTCCAGCCTACGATGGACTCTGTAAGGCACCCCTTTAAGAGGGGCGAGTGTAAGCCTTTATCCATGTCAAAACTATACAGGGCCAAGTTAGAACATAGAAAACCCTTATTCCCATCTACGATGGCTACGTTAAGGTATGCCTTGAGGAGGGTGGAGAGTAAGCCTCTATCACCGCCTACAATGGATAGGGTAGAGCATCAAAAGAATAACCCTTTATCCGTGCGTACGATGGCCAGGGTAAAGCATCTAAGCCCTCATCACCGCTGAGGTCGAGTAAGTCCGTTGGCCCTATTTGAGAATAAGCTAGCCAAGTGCACCAGACACATAAGCCCAGAAAGTGGCTAACAAAGCACGTACATCCTCTTCTTTGACAATCACAACCCCAATGAGTGGCTAACAAAGCACATACATCCTCTGTTTTGCAAATCAAGCCCGAAGTGAGTAACATAACTATAAATTTCTAGATGTGTATATCTGGTCTTCTATTAAATACTTGAATTTGGGTTATGGTTCGGGACTTCTGTAAATACCAGATGTGGATATCTGGTCTTCTATCAAATACCTGAATTTGGGTTATGGTTCGGGATTTCTATTGATGGCAGAGGTGGATTTCTGGTTTTCTATCAAATACCTGAATTTGGTTTATGGTTCGGGACTTCTGTGAATGCCAGATGTGAATATCCGGTCTTCTATCAAATACCTGAATATGGGTTATGGTTCGAGACTTCTATTAATGCCAGAGGTGGATTGCTGGTCTTCTATCAAATACCTGAATTTGGGTTATAGCTCGTTAATGACAGAGGTGGAAATTTTTATCTTTTATCAAATACCCGAATCTGGGTTATGGTTCAGGACTTTTGTAAATAACAGATATAGATATCTGGTCTTCTATTAGATACCTGAATCTGGTTTATGGTTTGGGATTTCTATTAATGCAAAAGGTAGTTTTCTTGTCTTCTATCATTAATACCCGAACCTGGGTTTCAAAGCCTCTAACTGATATCGCTAGATATGGATTTCTAGCCTTATCTCATGAAAATCTCAAATATGGGTTTTGGCGATTCTATTTGTGCTTCCAGAAAAGGAGTTCTGAATTCCAACTTATCACCCTAATCTTGGTCACAAGACTCTAATTTTTACTCCTGGAAGAGGATTTGCAACACACTACTCAGATTGATATCCCAAGTATACTATTCAAAAGCCTTTCAATGAAGATCGTAATCTTCTACATCTCACAGGGAGATTCCCCAGACTTATGTATGTAGGATGACATTATTCTAACACAAATTCATTTGTTATCGGGTTATCACCTATGGATTGTCTCGCAGGGGTCGAGTAAACCATTACATACATTTTACAAGCTAACACTAATGTGTTGTGTGTTAAATGTTATGCCGAATAGTACAACAGGACTCCTAAAGAAGGATGCTCTAAATATAAACAATAGTTATTCATAAGGTGATATTTACATAATTTGCAAATTTGCTTATAAAGTCACTTCATAGACTATCCAAGCACGGAAGTTAAAATATTAATGTTACAGACACATCAAATATTCTATGTCTCCTTGTCTTCGGGTAAGGAAGGAATAATAGCATGACGAAGCACAATACACAAAAGCTCGTTGATCTTTCGTCCCTTTTTCCTAATCTCATCTAGGCTGTCTATAGGTTTTATCTGAAGTTTTAGAGCCTTGTTGTAAGCTCTACTCATGTCTTGAAGAGTCTTGTTCTCTTTCTCTTAATCAAAAACTTTTTTAAATCATGTCTTTCCTTTTGCAACTGCATAATTTTAAAATTATATTAGTAAATACACCGAAGTGTATCCTCGATACACTCTTTGTCATAAAATCTCTTTATGTCGGCTTTGACCTTCCAAAACCATCTACCGACAATTGAATCATCTATCCTATGAGGGGTTTCCTCATATAAGAATGCATTTCAGACACTAAAGCCTAATATTTAGTCATAGCTTGAGGAAGCTTAGATACAGGAATATTTACAGTACACCCAAAAGCTAGTTCCCAAGTTCTACAGCTAATTAGCGCATTGTCACGCTCAACTTCTAAATCAGCAACTTGCTGATGTAAACTAACTAATGCTTCATCAAAATAAATGGAAGGATTTTTTTTTATCTCTCTCTTTAGCTTAAGGATAGTCTTATTCCTTTCTTTCAGTTGACCCTCCAGGATGATCACTTGCCCATTCAAGTGCTTCGTAGCCCATTCCTAAAGTAAAATAGTTCTATCGCAAGCGTTAGCACAAGCATCTTTAAAACATCTGTTTGATTTATAACTTGTGGTGTTTCCTCCCTAATGAAAGAGGAGGAGTCTTTGGTTTGAAATCCCTATTTTACAAACAAAATATATCATTACTTATAATTTATATTTTCATAAGGAAAGATACCAATAAGCCACATGTTCCATCATTCGAGAAGGTCAATTACACAAATTTTTGAATCTGTCCAAACAAATTGTAAATTACAAAGGTTGCAAAGTTTTATCTTACTCCTCAACACACATTATTTATGTTACATATCAATTTTGTGTGATGGACCCTAAATCTCCTTAAGATCACTTCTCGAACGTCACCCAAAAAACTAAAGGGAAGCTGAGGGCATTTCACGTAAATGCGCCTAAGATCTTTTAGAAGGTGATCCCTGCTAGACTTATATGATGATTTCTTTGAAAATTCCCTCCTCAACCTAGATAATGAATGTAAAGCATCCTCTAAAACAACATCACTGTGAAAAGCAGATTTCTATCACAATGTGAAAGGAAAATCAGCAATTGTAGTTAAAAGGAATTATCACCTAAGACACACATCTGGAATATCAGGTTTCACAAATATCTCTCTTATTCACACAATGTGGCCTTCTTAAATAGTTCAGTGGAAAATCTGTCTTTATTATATTTAAGCTTCACTAATGGAAATACTTGGAGATTAAAAAAGAACCCAGGATAAGCCCCAGCAAGCCCTAAGACGAATGAAACTAACTACCACCAACTCAAGAATAAAATAATCATTTCATGAGTGAGAACCATACCTAAGAAACATAGATGTAGGTATGAGTAGGTCATCCCTTTTCCTCGTGCCCAGAAGTGCCAATCTCCTTGATGGAATTATTTGTTGGGTCCTGAGTAACAGGAGCCCTTGAAGAATCAGGGTTCACTTCCCCGGAAACTTCGGTCTTGTTTGTAGATGAGGAAGGGTTGTTATCATCTTTATTAGTGCCTCCATGGAGGCTTCCATCTCCGGTATCAAAACCAAAGTCATTACCGTCATTATCATTGTCTTCATTATCATCATCAACAACAACATCCTCTCCTTCATCAGAATCAGAATCATCGGGCAGATCTTCGATAAATAGAAGGTCCTCAAGTTTCATCTTGTCTTTCTTAGGAATTATACCTCCCTGTTTTGTCAGCTCCATCCTCCTCATAACTCTGCCCCCAAATGGAGAGGTTAACAGAGGGAAATTCTATCCTAGGAAACTTTTGGTAGTTGTCAGAGTATGCTAAGAAGAGAGCACCTTCATAACATTCCAATATTACATCCACGAAATGTGTTTTCAAAAATGAAGAGATCCTGTTTTTTGCTTCATAAACTACCTTTCTCGCATTAGAAAGCGCATCATCCTTCACCTTCAATATATTGGAATAATCAGCTACAGTACTCTCTCGTTCATCCTCAAGGGTTGAAACCATATTAAATAGAAGATTTTTGGCTTCTCTCTCCCTTTCAAGCTCCAACTTAGCCTTATCAAGAGATGTTTTCAGCCTTGCACACTCCTAATCACTTTTCTCCCTTGCCATAATTAAAGCATGACTTTAGACTCTAAAGTAGCCTTCTCCTCCCTAAGTCTAGCCACTTCGAAGTGCGAGGAAGGAACCATCATTCGAAGAGAAAATCAACCCTTGGATATCTGAAAAGAAGAGGTCCATATTAATTTCTATACAAGAACAAAAGGAGAAGAAAAATTGAAAAGAACAGAAACATACCAATAGCTGTTGCTTGATAAGATAATGTTGGAAGCCTACCAAGTCTGAAGAAGAAGAACGCATTAACTTGTTGGAAATATCATCAGAGCAAAGAGAAGACTTTATAATTCTATCAAAATCAGAGGTCGGTAAACGAGACATCAGGGGATTATTGTAACGGGGAGATGGGAACGAAGTCAACTCGTGCTCCCTCAAATCCAGAGCCTCCTGAGGATCAGACATCAAGGACCAGTGACGAAACCACTTCTTATGGTCTCCATTTGAGAAGAATCAATATTATGAGTAATGCCGACAGAAGAAACTCCAGGACCAGGTGCAGACTGCTCGTAGACAAGGCAACAATTTCTTTGCTAAGGGAAAAGAGGCAAAAGTTTCACCCTTGCACCTTTTTGAAGGCCTATCATCGGCAGTAGAAGCGATTCTTTTTGCAGCTAAATCCTTATATTGGGACAGAACATCCAAGGTAGCCAATTCATCAACATCTTGAGTAGCAGACCAAAAGAAATAGTGTTACGGAAAATAAGAATAAAGAAAACTGAAGTGTGAAATAAGAGCTTAGAATTAGTCTAGAAAAGCAATCTTACATGAAGAACCTGGGAACAAGGGAGTCGAAGGAGCAAACAAACCAGAACCTAAAGGTAGGTGATCAGAACCAGGAAAGTGAAGAGGTGGTTTTCCCAAAATCTTTTGTCCAGAAGCAAGAAGGGCATGCTTGCAAAGGTTATCTAAAGTTAGCAAAACTGACTGCTATCCCAACTTTTCAGATGTCTTATAAATAGATTCACTAACTTGAGCTTCCCCACTACTTAAGATTTTCTTCTTGGGAGTTCGGGCTAAAAAGAAACAATATCAGATAGATCATAAAAATGATATAGTTATCATAAAAAGATAAAAGTCTCACCAGGGCTAACAAAAGTGACAGAAATACCAGGAGGAATCCAACATAGAAAAATTGGTTTTCCCAATCTTTAGACTTGTTAATATTATCGCTAATCGACCTTTTTGTAGGTTTCGAATGGAGAATAAATGAATCATCTCCTTTGGAGAAGCGAAGCAGATGATGGAGAAGGTTAACGCTGAGGGAAGATCAACCTGACTTAAGTGCTAGGATCTTGAGGCATAAGAAAAGAGTGTATGTGTTTGGGGAAAGCTGAAAACGAGCAATTCCCAAGTGACATAAGAATTTGGAAATAAAATCTGGGAAAGGAAAGAAACCTCCATGCCAGATATGAATGGTTGTGTATGCAAAGAATCCTTTTGGTGGGTTCTGAATGGTATCTTGACCGAAGGCAGGAATGGCATCAACTCCAGTTATGTTAAAGCTTTTAAGAATAGTATTAACTTAATCTTGAGTACTGATGAGAAAATACTGAGGAGCAACTGCTTTATTTGTTCGAGGTTTAGCATAGCATATTGACATTGATTCACCAACATTCTACTCTCCAGACATGATGCTGCCAGGTGAAATTATTCCATAACACAAATTAGTACCATGTTTCTACATAAAACTAAACATGAGCTAGTCATAAAGTTTGCTATCATTATGAAAACTTTTTAACCTTAATCATTTAGTAAAATTATAGAAAATAGAACACAACATGAATCATTAAGATCAAGTTCTTGATAGAACTCACAGGTAATGTTGCACTTTACATACATCTGGAAACAGTTAAGTATTTTGTGTTAATCATTCCAACAACCCCGATATCGAGACAAAATTGACAAAAGGCTTTGATGGCGGGGGAGTCAAAATTGAGATAAATAAAAATCTTGGTGTCTGTCTAACCGAAACCAAGTTTTTAGATGTCGATACCAAAAGCTTAACCAATTAAAAAAGTTTAAAACCTGGTACCAAGTAAGTTGAAGGCAAATTAAAACAAAGTTGTCAGTGCCGGTAAAACTGAAACTAAAATGAATCGACAACTAGTTGATGTCAAAACCAATGGTACCGAGAGGGGAGTGTCATTATTATAACAAAAGTTAAATCCTCTATAAGATAATTTCACATTTCAGATCTCAAAGATGTGTCTAGAGAGGCGAATAACCCATACTATCTGCCATTAATAATCGCTCACGTTGTTCCTATTGCTTAAACTCTTTTCAATCAAAAATTAAAAGCTCGAAAAACTTGAAAAATTTCATACTTAAACTAGAAGAATAATTTTCAAATTCTCATTCAAATTGCTTAAGTGTTTACAAGGAAGGGGTCGAATTTGAAATTCTGGAATGTTCAAGGAACCTTAAGGAACAGAAAACTTGTTTGAGTTTGATTCTTCGCAGGTGGAGAACTAAGGAAGAAGAAGAGGGATATCTGTACTAAAAGATTCTCCAATTCTGTCCATATAGATGAGTATGGATCAACAAACCAGATCGATTCCGGAAGTTCAAAAGGTAGGAAACATTGTGCTTCCAAAATAATACAGTAAGAAAGCCAAAGTTTGACTTGAAAAATCGAAAATACCCCTTCATAAAGGGGCATGTTACTATTGGAATTCGGCACCAAAAACAGATTGAGGTGAAGGGTTATCGAAGTAGATGATCGACACCAAACTATTAAAGCAACCGATACCGAAAGCAAAAAGGGAAATAACTCAAAATATATGCTATCGGCACCAACATAAGCAGGAAAGCTAGGTATCGATACCAGAAGAGAGAGGCAAAGCGATTTCAACACCGAAAGTGATCAACCGCGAGATGGATCCGAGTGTATACAATTGAACAACGGAAGTAAATAATGGGAAATGGCCAAAGGCATGTAGACCGAATCCTGGGTGGCGGAAACATGAGAAAGGAAGCACGACACCAAACTAGGATGAAGCAAAAAGGGCTATCGACACTAATTTACTTAGTATCGATACCGACATCAGGAAGCACTAAAAGGTTATTCAAGCAAGATTTAAAATTGGAACTATCGTTGGGCACCGAAACCAAAAGCAGATATTCAGGCTATCCATACCAATCCACTTGGTATCGATACACTATATGGAAGCAGTACCTGAATCACAAGTCACTATTGATCAAGATTGATATTTTGAAAGCAAAACAGATATGATAACAAAGCTCGGAAGTGGAAAGAAAGCCAAAACCAGTGCTAGAAACGAAAGCCATCAATGCGCCGATACCTAGTTTCACTGTCGGATCCGAAACAGGCTTCCTCTGAGTATTACGAGAAGGGTCCCATTTTGCATATAAATAAGACCTTAGTGGTTTTTTTTGGGGGGACTTTTCTCATTTTCAAATCTGTATTCATTTTCTTAGAGAGTAAACCCTAATTTGTTAATCGATTTGGGGATTTTACTTAGAAACTTCTTGTACTCGAAAAAGTGATCAATAAAGAGAAAATCAATAAGAAAATTCCATGAATTTCCTTATTGTTGTTGCTATTAGTTTCCTTATTGCTTTCCAACTAATTATCAGAGTACCCTTCCGCAAGTTATTTAGCTTCCTAACCTGTGTTGCACTTAGGGAAACCTTTTCCCAAGACAATTGTTGGTCCTTGAGTCTCATAAGTGTGATACTCACCTCTTGAAGGAAGAGTAACTAATCTTCGGGCTTAGAACCACGATATATGGGAAACAGTGAACTAACTCCAGCTTGAAGGAACTAAATAATCCCTTTGGGTCTCCTAGGTCCACATTCTTAGACCCAATTCCGGTGTAAATGAAAAATATTGCTAACATTTTGGCGCTAGAAGGAGGGCTTGAATCTCCGTTCTTTAGATAACCTTACCACATTCTTAACCGTATTGTTCCGTCCCGGATTGGACAAAGCTTTGAAGAAGCAATAGCAAGAGTAAAGGGTTACTACAAGCATCTTATGGATCTCAAATGGTTATGACAAGCATCTGTGGTCCGAGAATCGTGGAAAAGCAAAGGCTTAGATTGGAGGCCCTATAAGTCAGAAACAAGGATAAGGAAGTAGAACCATATAACCCTGACCATTGGAGCATAAATCCTTTCCACATAGGATTAACCCATATCTTTGCCTTAAATTGTTCTATATAAAGGAATACAACTTATTCAGTCACTTGAAAGAAGCCATCAATGCACAGGCTAAGGGAACTATATTTGAGCAAAGATAATGGAGAAGTTCAATAAAATCACACCAAGGTGGTCTAAGAAGGTTGTACCTCAATCCCACAACATAGCAAAATGAAAGGTTGAAGTTAAAGAGGAACCAACAAAGTTGATTTACAAAAGGAATAAGCTCAGACGCAAAAAGGGTGTCCTCGAATCAAGGTTGTTAGAGGGATGCAGGCTTACAACATCTGTTGAGAGTATATGCTTCCTAACCAAACATAGGCTTAACTTCTGGCCATCACAAAGAAAGAAGCCCAAGAATGAAGTCAAATTGGGAGGACCCTACTGCTACTGTTATATGATGAATGGACATGAAACCAATCATTGTCGAGTCCTTGAAGGTATGATCACCAATTTCTTTAATTAAGTCCGATTGTATAGATACATAAAGAAGACGTAGTCAACTACAATAATATATTCTTTGAAGTAAGAATGTCTACATGGTTGGGGGTACGATCTCCCTAAACTTTTAGAGCCACCCGAAACAGATGAAGCTACCTACAATGGTAGAAAATCCTTGTCTCCAGCAAGGTGGCTAGGGCAAGGCACCCCTTGAAGGGGTGTGTGTGTGTGTAAGCCTTTCTCCATGCCCAAATCAGAAATTCCTGGTTTAAGCATTTAAACCGTAAGCCTCCGCCCCATGACGGAGCAGCTAAAACCCTTACTCTTGCCTACGATGGCCTGGGTAAGGCACCCTTGGAAGGGGCGAGTGTAAGCCTTCATGCGCATCCAAATCAGATAGGGCTAGATTAAAGCATCGAAAACCCTTACCTACGTCTACAGTGGCTAGGTTAAGGCACCCCTTGGAGGGGGTGCAGTGTAAGCCTCTATCACCACCTACGATGGGCAGGGTAGAGCATCAAAAGAGTAAGCCATTATTCGTGCCTACAATGGCCAAGGTAAAGCATCTAAGCCCTTATCACCGCCTACGATAGCCATGGTAAGGCGCCTCCTAGAGGGAGGTCAAGTAAGTCCTCGGGCCCTGCTTGAGAATAATCTAGCCACGTTCACCGGACACACAAGCCCAGAAAGTGGCTAACAAAGCACGTACATCCTCTCCTTTGACAATCACAAGCCCAGAGTACATCCTCTGCTTTACAAATCAAATCCGAAGGGGGGGGGTAACAAAACTATAAATTACTAGATGTGGATATCTGGTCTTCTATCAAATTACTAAATCTAGGTTATGGTTTGGGACTTCTATAAATACTAGATGTGGATATCTGGTCTTCTATAGAATACCTGATGACATTAAATCTTTGTAAATTGACCCCTAATCGAATTATTTTGGATTCAGAAGTGAAAGAAATCATTTTATCTACTAATAGTGGACAAATTGGTGCGGTTTGGGACTTCTATTAATGCCATATCTGAATTTCTGGTCTTCTATCAAATACCTGAATCTGGGTTATAGTTTGAGACTTCTATTAACGTCAGAGGTGGATTTCTGGTCTTCTATCAAATACCTGAATATGGGTTATGGTTCGGGACTTCTATCAATGCCAGTGGTAGATTTCTGGTCTTTTATCAAATACCTGAATCTGGGTTATGGTTCGGGACTTCTATTAATTTCAGAGATGGATTCTAGTCTTCTATCAAATATCTGAATCTGGGTTATGGTTCAGGGCTTATGTAAATAACAGATGTGGAAATTCGGTCTTCTATCAAATACCTGAATCCGGGTTATGGTTCAGGATTTCTATTTATGCGAGAGGTGGATTTATGGTCTTTTATCATTAACACCAAAATCAGGATTTCGAAGCCTCTAACTGATATCGCTAGATATGGATTTCTAACCTTCTCTTATTAAAATCCTGAATATGGGATTCGGCGATTCTACTTATGCTTCCAGAAAAGAAGTTATGACTTCCAACTTAGCACCCTAATCTAGGTCACAATAATTTAATTTTTACTCCTGGAAGAGGGTTCATAACATAATGCTCGGATTGATATCCTTATTCTACTATGCAAAAGCCTTCAAGTGAAGATCGTAATCTTCCACATCTCACAGGGAGATTCCCCAAACTTATGTACATATGATCATATTATGCAAACACAAATTCGTTTGTTTTCCGGTTACAACGCATACACTGTCTCGTTGGGGTCAAGTAGACCGTTACATACATTTTACAAGCTAATACCAATGTGTTGTGTGTTAAATGTTATGCAGAATAGTACAACGGAACTTCTAAAGAAGGGTCCTCTAAATACAAACAAAGGTTACACATTATGTGGTACTTACATAATTTGCAAATTTTCTTAAAGTCACTTCATTGACTATCCAAGTATGAAAGTTAAAAATTAGTGTTACAAACACATCAAATATTCTATGCCTCCCTGTCATCCGGAAAGGGAGGAATAATAGCATGACGAAGCGCAATACAAAAAAGCTCGTTGATCTTTCATCCCTTTTTCCTAATCTCATCGAGGCTGTCTAGAGTTTTTATCTGAAGCTTCAGAGCCCTGTTGTAAGTTATACACATGGCTTGAAGAGTTTTGTTCTCTTTCTCTAAATCAAAAACACTTTTTCATAAATCATGTCTTTCCTTTCGTAATTGATTATTAATTTTAGAAACATAGTAGTAATGATGCCGAAGCGTATCCTCGTTACACTCTTTATCATAAAAGCTCTTTATGTCGGCTTTGACCTTCCGACACCATCTAATGACAATTAAATCATCTAGCCCGTGAGGGGGGGGGGTACCTCATATGAGAAGGCATTTCATACATTGAAGCCTCAGGTTTAGTCGTAGTTTGAGGAAGCTTAGATACAGGAATATCGGTAGTACACCCAAAAGTAAGTTCCTAAGTTCTATAGCTAGTAAGCGCGTTATCACGCTCAACTACTAAATCAACAACTTGCTGATGTAATCTAACTAATTCTTCATCAAAATAAATGGAAGGAATTGTTTTTATCTCTCTCTTAAGCTCAAGGATAATCTTATTCCTTTCTTTCATTTGACCCTTCAGGATGGTCACTTGCCCATTCAAATGCTTCGTATCCCATTCTTGGAGTAAAATAGTTCTATCTCGAGCGTTAGCGGAAGCATCTTTAAAAACATCTATTTGATTCATAACCTATGGTGTTTCCACCCTAGCAAAAGAGGAGTCTTTGGTTTGAAATCCCTAATTTACAAGCAAAACATATCATTACTTGTAAGTTCTACTTCCAAAAGGAAAGATACCAATAAGTCACATTTTCTATCATTCAAGAAGGTCAATTACACAAATTTTTGAATCCGTCCAAACAAGTTGTAAATTACAAAGGTTGCAAAGTTTGATCCTACTCCTCGACATGTATTATTTACATTACATATCAATTATGCGTGATGGACCCTAACTCCCCTTAAGATCACTTCCCGATCGTCACCAAGAAAACTAAAGGGAAGTCGAGGGTATTTCATGTAAATGTGCCAAAGATCTTTTAGAAGGTGATCCCTGCCAGACTTATATGATGATTTCATTGAAAATTCCCTCCTCAACCTAGATAATGAATGTAAAGCATCCTCTAAAAAAACATCACTGTGAAAAATAGGATTCAGTCATAATGTGAAAGGAAAAATAGACAATTGTAGATAAAAGGAATTATCACCCGAGACACACATTTGTAATATCAAGTTTCACAAATATCTCTCTTATTCACACAATGTGGCCTTCTTAAATAGTTCAGTGGAAAATCTGTTTTTATTATATTTATGCTTCACTAAAGGTAAGACCTTGGGGATTAAAAAAGAACTCACGGTAGGCCCCAGCAAGCCCCAAGACGAATGAAATTAATTACCACCTATTCTAGAAGAAAGAAAACACTTCAGGAGTGAGAACCATACCTGAGAAATAGAGATATAGGTCTAAGTAGGTCGTCCCTTGTACTTATGCCCGAAGGAGCCAATCTCCTTGATGGAATTATTTTTTGGATCCTAAGTAACATGAGCCCTTGAAGAATCAGGGTTCACTTCTCCGGAACCTTGGGTCTTGACTGAAGATGAGGAAGGGTTGTTATCATATTTATCAATGCCATCACGGAGGCTTCCGTCTCTGGGACCAGAACCCACGTCATTACCGCCATTATCATTGTCTTCATTATCATCATCAACAACAACATCCTCTCCTACTCCTTCATCGGAATTAGAATCAACAGGTAGATCTTCGATAAATAGAAGGTCCTTAAGTTTCATCTTGTCTCTCATAGGAACTATAACTCCCTGTTTGGTCATCTCTATCCACCTCATAACTCTGCACCGAAAGGAGGGGTTGACAGAGGCCATCTCAGGAAACTTTTGGAAGTTGTCAGAGTATGCTAAGAAGAGAGCATCTTCATAATGTTCCAATACTACATCCAAGAAACGTGTTTTCAAAAATGATGGAATCTTGTTTTTTGCTTCAAAAACTACCCGTCTCGCATTAGAAAGCGCATCATCCTTCGCCTTCAATTTATCGAAATAATCAGCTAACGTACTCTCCTGTTCATCCTCTAGGGATGAAACCTTATTAAATACACAATTATGGGAAGGCATGCAACAACTTCCAGTGAATAACACAACATCACCATTTTGAATACAATGTGGAGCAAGGGCAGTAGCATATTCAAGCTCAAGTAGAAAACCTCCAACATAAAGCAAAAGTGCAAGAGACAAATATGGTAGAGAAACTGAAGCAATGTACAAGTTCAAGCAAGGTGAAAGACATGTCGAAGCATGAATCAATGAGCAAGAGGAAAGAGAACAGATTCTATGCGGCATGCACAAACACGTTTCAAAATAGCATGGGTATTACACAACCAGGAAACAAGTGCTTAAACCAGAAACACATAGATATGCACAAGTACAATGCTCTAGCAGGTCAAAGATATACAATCTCAAGTAATACCGCATGCACATTTACAGTATTGACAATTCGAACAAACAAGTGCAACATTTTAAAAACTGGGTGCAGCACGATAATGCCCATAAATTAGGTAATGGAGCAAAACAGGGCATAATGTTAATGATCTCAAATTGGGAAAGGTTTCAATCTTGGTAAAAGAAAATTCAGCACAAAAGGTTATTTCCATAAAGTGATTGATTTTGTGCGTTCTGGGTATAAATGAAATTTGGCAAGTAAATGTCTAGACAAATTGTATCCATCTTGCATATATCCATCATGACCAGTTATCAATGCAGTTTGAAATAGTAATTTATTCCTAAAAATGCACGGTGACTAAAATGTGGGTAAATACATCAAGGAGTGATCAGGAAAAAAAATATCAAAGTAATCAAGGTCACATATATAGAAAAGAATAAATTCACAGTTTGAAATCTTTCCAGAAATTCACATATATTTATTTTTGGGGCATGAAAATCAAACATTAGTTCCCAGAAAACAATCAGGGATTCATGGCTAATTCATCAAGAAATTCAATGTTGTGGGAAATCAACATAATCAAAACCAAATCAATACAAGAAATCAGAGAGGTTAAAGGGTTTTGAACCCTATATATATCATCAAATCATCATAGGCATATAGTATTGGAAAACAACAAGCAATTTGTTCAAGCATCGAGAGAAACGAATCAAAAATACTCGCATATGGTTTTCAATCGCAAGTCCGGATCAATCGTCTAAGAACAACAAAGAATCAGGAGCCATCAGAGTTTAATTAAAATCAAAATATTTGTGATTTGATTTGGAGAAGCAAAAAACCTAAAATTTGATTTCGACCTCCATCACATAAAAAGGAAGCTTTATTTTAAATTATTAAAACAAAAAAGTGGGCCAACAAATTTATTAACAAAGGTTTCTTTTGTTTTATTGTTTTTAAGTTGTTTTAATTATTTTGTAATCGACTATAGTTTTCTTATCTTCTCTAAATTAAGGTTTACAAGTTATGGGCTTGCAATTCGGGGAAAATCTGAATTGGGGGACAAAGATCAGTGTAGGGTTTTGAGTGTAGGATTAGAACAGTTGAGAGTGGGTGTCTCGAGTTTACCGAGAAATTGTAAGCATAAAGATTATTTTAATTCTAGCAGAAACCTTGAGGAATGCAGCTGTAGGCAGGGGTTTGCCGAAGTTGGGTAAAATCTATGTCATTTACTTTATGTGTATATTTATTCTATGGTGATCTGAGCTGTGATATTTTTTATATTCCTCAAAACTGCAATAAACCCTATTTACCCCCATAGGGTTAATCTAGATCCTACAAGTAGTATAAGAGCAGGTATTTACCATTAACTCTAGAGTCATGGATTCCCCTAGTTGTCAGTCTAGCTAGAATTAGTCCAGTAACATTCCAACTATTTTCAATAGCAAAGATTTTTTTAAACTGGATATCAAAAATGGAATTCTATTTAAAATCAAATCATATTAAATATTGGAATATTATTATCAATGGAGGTGGTATGCTAGATAAGAACAATAAAGTTATTAATGCTTGTGCTATGCATATTATTTATCCTTTTATTAGTATTGATCAGTTTAACCATATCTCACATTGTTTGTCTACATAGGAAATCTGGAAAACTCTTGATACATTGCATGAAAGAAAGGACAACAATTTCTCAAAACCCTGGAAAGTTAATTTAGATTCAAATTTATGCTCAATAGGTTTTACAGATGATGATTCAGATGAATCAAATGATGGAGACTCAACAGATGATGAGACATAAGATTTTTCATATGAAGATTTGGTTTATCTTTATACTGATTTAACTAAAAGTGTTGATAGTCTCAAAATCAAAAAATAAAAACTCTGAAATCTGAAAAACTTGAGTTGATCAAAAAAATAATGTTTTGGAATTTAAACTTGTAAACGTCAAGAAATTTTCAGACTTTGATTTCAAAAATTGTTTAAATTTGGAAAATAATCGCGTTTATCTAAATGAAAATATTCAAAAGCTTGAAAAGGAAGTTCTGATTTTAAAAGAAAACAAGGTTGAGCTAAATAGTAAAAATAATGTTTTGGAAAAAGACTTGGAAAATCGTAAGATGAATAAAAATTCCAAACATAAGATTACGAAGAAAAAGAGTTTATTGAAAGCTAAATAAATTCTGAATGAGCTTGAAATTGAAAGTAAGAGAATCAGAAATCTCAAGTGCAATAAATGTACGACTTTTCAAAAATAACTATTTGAAATAAAATAGAATTTCAAGTTCCTTGAAAACAGAAAACATGTTTTTGAAAAACAATAAGATAAAGACTTCTAAAATAAATCATGATTTGGATAAATAAATTGGAAAATTTAAGGAATTTGAAAAACTTAAATTCGAAAAGTGTAATCGATTTGAAATTGAGATTCTAAGTCTAAAACCAAAATTGTGAAGCTGTTAAATGAGAATAGCTTGTTGAAATCCAAAGTCAATGATTTTGAGTTGAATTTAAAGAAGTTTTCAAATACTCAAAATTCATTTAATTCTCTATTGAAAAATAATTTCTTATTTAAAAACAAGAAAGAACTTGGATTTGGAATTTTAACAGAAAACAAAACTTTTCAAACATTCTCAAATCCATTAAATTGCTTATATTGTGGAAAGGCCAACCACAATCAAAAGAAATGTTGGTTTAATGACAATCCTCTTAAACAAATGAGGTTCCCAAGATTTAAAAATTCAAATGTGAGTAAAGTCAAGCAGATTTGGGTTCCTAAGGGGACAATGGTAAATGCTAATGGATCATTGTACCAAAAACTTTGTGTACCAAAACGTATGAATATAGTTAAGAATGGTTTTACAAATTTTGTTAGACCACTCGATACTCTAAATACTTAGATATCATAGGTTGGCCGAGGAACGACTTTCTAAAAGAATCAAAGTTTGTTCCATATTTGAATTGAAGCTATCTAATATATGTTCCTTAGACAAGATTGCCGAGTTGGAGATCCACAACATCAATTGTAAATCAGGTATGATATCTGAACTTATGTTTTTTATGTGTCTATTTTTCTTTTTATTCTTCCTCTTATTCTCCCTTTCTTTTAATATTGTTTCGCTTTGACACTGTCTTAACATATTTTGATTCCTTCAACATCTTTACTTCAAAATTGCAAAATTTTTGTTTTTTCTGGAAATTAAATTCATTTATACGAAACTCTCATGTTTTGATGTTTTCGAGATTGTGAACTTAAATTTGTAAATAACTGCAATTGTTTTGAAGTTTAATTTTTTGACTGATTCCTGAATTTCTAACAGTGCTGAAGTTTTCTTATCATATCTTGAACACTGTTATTTGGAATTCTAAATTTTTTGATGATCTAAAAAGCTATTGAAATTTCACACATCTTTGCTGTTTGAGTTGCTTCTAATTTATCTTCGAAAGTCTTGAAAATTCACACTCAATATAGCACACTACTTCAAAACTATCTTGTATGTGAAAATTTCATAGTTTCTTTCGGATTGACTTGATTTTTGAGTTTTGGAATCATTTGTGATTGATTATATATATTCTCGTGCATACTTGGACTTGAGTTTTGAAAATAAAATTCACCAAATGAAACAACTTGCTTTTGATCATTGATTTTCTCTTGAACTTGATGAAAATATTCTAAAAATTCTTCTGTAAATCTTGTTCTGAAAATTGAAAGATCGTTGCACTAGTAAATGGGATTGAACTGATATATTTGTTGGCTTAGGATTGATTTATTCTAAAAAATCTGAATATAGTTTTTCATTAACTCCAATGGGCAATTAGGAGCTCAAAGTGGTATTGTAACACCCCGTATTTTCTATTAATGTTATATTAACGAATTAAACTATACTTAATTTAAAATGTGAGAATTAAAGAAAACGGGTTAGGCCATTGTGTTCGTCTCGGAATTCTAGTTGAGATAGAGTCCGAGTTTGCGTAAATTGGACTTCGTATGAAGAAGTTATGGCCGTCGGAAGTTTCCAGAAAATTCAAATAAATTTGAACGGCTCGAAAACAAATTCAAATTGGAATCAGAAGTCAGAAGCGGGCTGGGTGGGAAAATTCCCGCCCAGGACCCAGGTCGACCAGGGGGGCGACCCTAGTGTCGACCTCCCCCCTACAGGTCGACCTGGGGGTCGACCTGCCCCCTTCCGTAGGCAGATCTAAATGGTGACGATTTTGTGACTCAGTGTCGAGTCACTAGGGCTGAGGTGTCACCCTATCTTCACTGGATGGCTGTGGTTAACCCCAGGATCATCCGATGGCTTAAATTGAGTTGAAATTCTATATAAACTACCCAATGCTCAAACCTAAAAATCACTCAAAAATAATCCTAGAACTATCATGCTGTCAATGGAAAACTTGGAGTAGCCGTCACAAATTCAAAGACAAGATAAGAACCTAAATCAAATTAAAAGTTATCAAATTCAACGATCTACATCAAAGGCGAGCTTACTCAAAGATTTATAGAGACTTTAGGGCTATGGGTGGAAAGGATTTCAAGGGAACTGAATCATTCGTAGAAGCTAGGAACTGGCTCAAAGAAACTGAGGATTTGTTCGTTATCTTCGAGGTGGACGATAGGCAGAAGATACAGCTGGCTATATGGTTGCTCAAAGACGAGGCTTCCTATTGGTGGGAAGTCACTAACGCTGAAAGACCAGTTGACACATGGATGGATTTCAAAATAAGGTTTGAGATGAAATTCCTCTCATAAGCTGAGCGAAGTCTACAACTGGAAAAGTTCTTATCTCTTAAGCAAGGAAGTATGATGGTCAAGGAGTACGTCAATCAATTCAATCAGCTGGCCCGATTTGGACTGGACTTAGTAAATACTCCTCATAAGAAGGCTCTCCGTTTTGTCAAAGGATTAAATGAGCCACTTCACAGCTTGGCTATGGCCCATATACCTATGGGGCTACTTATGACAGGTTAGTGGACATGGCACTCTTACATGAGGAAGACAAGGGCAGGAATGAGGCAAAAGCGAAAGGGCCACAAGATAAGAAGGGGAGGGGTCGCAGAACAAAAAGGCTGATTCAAAGAAAGGCGGGAAAAACAACAAACCCCGTGAAAAGAGAAAGTGTAATTTCTATGGCATTCCCGGACATCTTATCAAAGACTGCAAGAAGAAGAAAAGGAAGATGAGTGGCTGTTTCCACTGTGGTAAGACAGGACACATGGCTAGGGCTTGCCCAAGGAAGCAATGGCAGGGAGCTGGACCTTCTTCTGGAGGACAAGTTCACGCTCTCACGGCACCTCCACAGGAACGAGGTAGAAATATTTTTGTCAAAAGTTTAGTCTATCTTTTTGATCATCCTGTTCGTACACTAATTGACTCTGGCGCATCGCACTCTTTTATATCTACTACTTTAGTGGAATCTTTGCACCTAGACACCAGTATAGTGGAGGATCCCTTGGTTGTTTCAAATCCAATTGGTGGCTCAACTTATTTGTCAATGGTTTGTTTGGATTTGAAATTATCTATACTAAGCATTGGGTTTAAATGTAATGCCTTTGTTTTGGGCTTCACGGGCTATGGGTTGATTCTAGGCATGGACTGGCTATCCAGTAATGGTGTCGTCCTCGATTGTAAAAAGAGAGTGGTTAGACTCATGACTCGCCTCGGTAACACTCTCGAAATTTTTTGTAATCCCATGAACCCCGTTAGGCTTAGTTATCTAGAATCTCTTGATGCGTCTGTTGAGAACTTGCAGTTTGTAAGGGTAGTCCGTGAATACTCGGATGTGTTTGAAGAGGTAAAGGGCTTACCTCCGAAGCGGGAGATAGATTTCCGCATATACCTCGTGGACAACGCAAAACTCGTTGCTTTACCCATTAGACACATGGCTCCGAGGGAGAGGAAAGAACTCAGCAAGCAAGTTAAAGAATTTCTTAAGAAAGGGTTTATAAGGTGGAGTGGGTGCTCCAGTAGTGTTCGCAACCAAATCAGACGGTTCGCTTCGCTTGTGCGTTGATTATAGGGAGCTAAACAAGTTGACCAAAAGGAATAGGCACCCACTCCCGAGAATAGATGATTTGTTCGATCAGCTTGTAGGTGCATCGGTATTCTCCCAATTAGATTTGGCTACCGGGTTTCATCAGCAAAGGGTGGCTGAAGACAGCATTGATAAGACCGCATTCAGAACTCCAGATGGTTTCTTCAAGTGGCTTGTCATGCCCTTCGGCTTGACAAATGCACCCGCTTACTTCGTTGATTTAATGAGCAGGGTGTTCCGAGAATTCCTCAATAAGTTTGTGGTGTTCTTCGTAGACGATATTTTGATCTTCTCAAAGAATGAGGAAGAGCATGCACATCATCTAAAAGAACTGATGGATACTCTCCGTGCATATCAGTTGAAGGCGAAATTCTCCAAATGCCATTTCTGGAGAGAAGAAGTTAGGTTCCTTAGACACGTGGTGTCAAAAGAGGAGATAGCTGTGGACCCCGCGAAAGTGGTTGTTATGCAAGATTGGAAGGTCCTCGAAACGCAACCGAAGTCCGAAGCTTTCTTGGGCTAGCAGGCTTTTATCGAAAATTTATCAAAGATTTTGCAAAAATCTCAGCACCACTGACAATGTTGACAAAGAAGAACCTAGCTTTCAATTGAGATTTGGATTGCGATATTGCTTTCCAACGCTTGAAAAGGACTCTAACAACAGCCCCAGTTCTAACATTGCCTAATGGAAGCAAGATGTTTACGGTTCACACAGATGCTTGCGGAATGGGACTAGGCGCTGTTCTGATGCAAGAAGGGAAGGTAGTATCTTAGGGTAGAAGGCAGTTGAAAGTACATGAAAAAACTACCCAAAACACGACCTAGAGTTGGCAGCCATCGTTTTTGCGCTTAAGTCTTGGCGCCATTATCTCCTAGGTGAGAAATTTGAACTGTATACTGATCATAAATCGTTGAAATACATTTTCTCGCAGAAAGATCTCAATTTGAGGCAGCAAAGATGGATGGAGCTTCTTGCCTCATTCGATTTTGAGATTTCCTACACTCCTGGCAAGGGCAATGCAGTAGCAGACGCCTTAAGTAGAAAGAAGCTGGCCTTAAGCCCTCTCTTTGTGGAAAGGCAAAGCTTGGGGTTCATAGCAAGCTTTAACTTCAAACCCTCCTCTGACATTGTACCTGGCTTGCTAGCAACGTTGGAAGTGCGACCAACTCTATTAGACTCAATCGGAGCGCGCAAAGAGAAGACCCTCAGCTAGCCGATGTGATGGACAAGTTAATTAGGGGTGAGACTTCCAGTCACCTCAATAGATACTCCATTGATGCCAAGGGCTGGTTGAGATGAGATGGAAGACTATGTGTCCCACGAGTAAGGGATTTGTTAAAGGCAGTTCTAGAAGAGGCACACCATTCCAAGATGACCACACACCGAGGCGGAGACAAAATGTATAAAGACATCAAAAGAGTTTTCTTTTGGAATGGCATGAAGCAAGATGTAGCTGAATTTGTTTCTAAGTGTTTAATATGCCAACAAGTCAAGGCAGAGCAGAAGAATCCTGGTGGTCTGCTCCATCCTCTAGAGGTCCCTCTGTAGGCACATAATTATGCTTAAGCACGGCCTATCACCCTCAAACCGATGGCCAGACGGAAAGAGTCAACAGAGTATTAGAAGACCTCTTGAGACTATGCATTCTTGACTTCGGAGGTACATGGGAGGATCATCTACCTTTGGTGGAATTTGCTTACAACAATAGCTACCAAGCCACCATAGGCATGGCACCTTTCGAAGCTTTATATGGAAGACCGTGCAGGTCACCAACTTGCTGGTGTGAGTCCATAGACAAGCTCAAACTTGGACCAGACATGATTAGGGAAACTTCAGAGAAAGTAGACTTGATATGAAGAAGATTGAAGACTGCCCAAGACAGACAGAAGTCCTACGCAGACAAAAGAAGAACTGACCTTGAGTTCGAAGTTGGAGACAAGGTGTTCCTTAAAGTATCTCCTTTGAGGAACGTCGTTCGCTTTGGATCCGCAGGAAAGTTAGCACCAAGATTTGTAGGGTCGTTCCCTATCATCAAGAAGATTGGGAAGATGGCTTATAGGGTACAGCTCCCCGAAAGGTTGGCCGGGGTTCATAATGTCTTTCGTGTCTCTCACCTGCGGAAATGCTTACACGGGTCTGCGGAAGTGGTAGAACCAAGTATGCTAGAGGAAGTTGAAGTTGAACGAGAAGCAACTGTGAGGAGAGTTCCAAACCGTATCTTGGGAATATAAATCAAAAAGCTACGCAACCGTGAAGTTGAGCTCATCAAAGTTCAATGGAGCGACACCGAGGAAGACGCGACTTGGGAAACTGAGGGTAGAATACGCGCAGCCTACCCTTTTCTTTTTGAGGGTACATCCTTAATCTCTTTTTCCTTAAGTTTATGCTTGTATCTATCTTTTTAGGTATATCTCCTCGATCCTATCCTTTATCCTTAGGTAGGAACCCATTTGGATGTAAACATGTAATTGAAATCATGTTATGAATAATGGTTGCAAGTGGTTGCTAGTGGATGCATATACACACACGATAGGTATTAGATCGGCTCACTTCCATATTGCACATGCATATATGTATTGGTGTATGGATTGAAACTTGATGTGTTATCATATGGACGTTGCATTTGTATGATTGATTGTGCACTCATGTAGAAAATTTTGAGTAGGAAAAATTGCATTCATAATGGACTCTTGGCACTGGCATAATTTGCATTAAGGAGGTCAACTGAATCAGTAAACCGCCTGATTTTGCATTAGATAAGGACATATACACACAGAATGCATATGATCATGAAGCATTAGAAATCTTTTAAGGAAAATGGACGCCTGTGTTTGATGGATGAGTAGATGGGTGATTGGATGGTAGGATATAAGTTCTTCTCGACTTGAAGATTTCGGGGACGAAATCCTAAAAGGAGGGGAGAGTGCAACACCCCGTATTTTCTGTTAACGTTATAGTAACGAATTAAACAATACTTAATTTCAAATGTGATAACTAATGGAAACGGGTTACGCCATTGTGTTCGTCTCGGAATTCTGGTTGAGATAGAGTCCGAGTTTGCGTAAATTGGACTTCGTATGAAGAAGTTATGGCTATCGGAAGTTTCCAGAAAATTCAAATAAATTCGAACAGCTCGAAAACAAATTCAAATTCGAATCAGAAGTGGGTTGGGCTGGAAAATTCCCGCCCATGACCCAGGTTGACCAGGGGGTCGACCCTAGTGTCGACCTCCCCCCCCCCCCCCGCAGGCAGATCTGAATAGTGACGATTTTGTGACTCAGTGTTGAGTCACTAGGGCTGAGGTGTCACCCTATCTTCACTGGATGGCTGTGGTTAACCTTAGGATCATTCGATGGCTTAAATTGAGTTGAAATTCTATATAAACAACCCAATGTTTAAACCTAAAAATCACTCAAAAATAATCCTAGAACTATCATGCTGTCAATGGAAATCTTGGAGTAGCCGTCATCAGTTCAAAGACAAGATAAGAACCTAAATCAAATTAAAAGTTATCAAATTCAACGATCTACATCAAGGCGAGCTTACCAATTTCAGAATTCAGATTTCAGAACACAAGAATTCCTTTTTAGTTTGTAAGTTGGTTATTACGCAGATTTAAACGTTCCTTCAAATGAATCGTAACATGTTGTAATGTGAATATAGAATGATGCTTATGTATAAGATTTGATTCTCATTTATCTTAAAGTATCGTTGTAATTAATCATGTCTATATGCTTGTGGTGATGAACATGTTGTATATTAATCATGTCTACATGCTCGTGGTGATGAACATATTATATATTAATCATGTCTATATGCTTAGGGTGATGAACATATTGTATGTTATTGGAATCGATTATGATTGGGTAATGGATTTATTTTACCAATTAAATGGTAGAACATGTCATGTTATAAATTGGTGGTTATTCGCAAGTTCGTGATCTAAGACACATGCTTATATGTTAGATCAACACTCATGTATATTCATGTTAGGTTGAATCTATTTATGTTGAAAAACTTGGAATTGTAGTCCTCTTATGTTTTAACACATAAGTCATCATGTTAAGTTATGATC
This sequence comes from Allium sativum, assembly GCA_030737875.1. Lineage (NCBI taxonomy): Eukaryota > Viridiplantae > Streptophyta > Magnoliopsida > Asparagales > Amaryllidaceae > Allium > Allium sativum. The sequence goes on from CM060912.1 coordinate 752,002,424, forward strand.
CAAATATGTTGATAATAGTTTTCTTATGTTTTGACATACATAAGTTAATATGCTAAGTTGTGGGTTGAAACTGTGATTATATGTTAAACCTCCATGCTAGACCCTTGTCAAATTTACATGACAATTAGACCCAGCTTAGTCACAAGTTCACCTTTGCCCATTTAGTTAAAGTTAAATGATACCTCTATGCCAAGTTAAACATGAGAAATTGAAATTATGCTATTTTATGTTTATTTCATGCCTCTTGTTTATTACCCCTTTTCTTGTTTATGGGTTGGGCTAACTTACTAGCCTAACATTTTATGTGATTCATGCATACGTTCCACGGGGGTAGCGATGGGAAAAAATATGAAAATTCATGGCATAGATTTGTTCATAAAATGGTACATTTGATATACCATTTATGGTGAGCATAATCAGAGGATAATTATGGCATGATTAAATTAAATTTAATTTACATAAAGAAATTAGACATATATAGAAAAATGTGAATTTAGAAAAAGAAGAATATGCCTAACCCGAGGTTAGACTGAGTTGTGGTGTAAATCTGCCCGGAACCAACTGGCATATCCAGTGACCACAACAAGACCTGTCTAATGTGGGTGGTTAGTGCATCAAGCCCAAAAAGAACCCGAGGTTAGACTGAGTTGTGGTGTAAACCTGCCCGGAACCGACTGGCACATTCAGTGACCACAACAAGACCTGTCTAATGTGAGTGGTTGGTGCTTTAACAAATTAAAGCTAAGTCAGGATTGGTAGGGTTAAGTCAATTAGGAAAACACTTAACCGATTCAACATGTTAACTAAACGAATGGGTGGGGTTAAGTAAACTTGGACACTTAGCCAAATAAACATGTTGATTATAAAACCCTAGTAACGGGGACCCATTTCAGCAGTAACCCACGTAGATGTATCATGGTACCCTGAAACTAGGCAGGGTGGGGCACGATTACTGGGCTGAGTATAAGTGGTCAAAACGTCGGCGGTTGGTGGGCTAGTGTAGGTTCTGACGGAATATGGGCGTGCACGTACTCCGGAGTGGAAAAATCATTCACTGGGCATCAGTAGTATACATTGTGCACCTTGAATCGTGTTGGGTTGCCACTAGAGGGACTGATACACCCCATGGTTGGACCAGCACAGGTATCTACAGTCAAGCGGGGCCAAATGACACAGGATATGAATGCATGTGAGTAGGAGCCGATCATTAAGGGCATCGTTTGTTATAAACACATAGGGCTGATGGATCCAATGGTTAAGTAGGTGCAGAGATTATAGTAATGGGTGCGATCACATGTTCCTCTTATCTTATATTAGGGTATTGTCCTATGTTCTATTATTATTGTCATGATCCCTTTTCCTTATTTAAATACTAGTAATCACCGAACTTACCAGACTTATTATCTGACCCGTTTTCTTTCGTCCTCTTTTCTTTCGTCCCCCCCCCCAGTCCACAGGGAGGGAATACTGCAGCTTAGTCAGACCCTTAGCAAGTTTCAAGAAAGTAGATGTATGATTTGGACTCTCTCTCTCTCTCTCTCAATCTTGGCTATGGCTCTTGGACGTTATCCTTGGGGATTTATGCAGTTTTATTTATGATTTATGCTTCTTTATTAAATAATCAAGACAGAAATTATGTTGTAATATTTTGGGAAGTTGTTTTGAGACAATTTGATGTAATGCTTTTGTATTGAACCACGTATTCAATAAATGATTTGAATTCCGCTGCTTATACTTATCTGTCTTGTAAAATTTTCTGTGTCTTGCACCTATAACCCTCCACCAAACTTAAGGCATTCCCTTTGTGAGTGACGTTAACGGAGGTGGGGTGTTTCAGGTATCAGTTCTAGAAGTGTTGAAAAAAGTTCGCATTCAACTATTTGATTTTTGAAACTGGTTTTTGACTTGTATAGCTCTTTAGTAATCCTCCTTGAGATTGATATTTTCAAATTTAAAATCATTTTTGGTTATTTATTCAAAAATTGAAAATTTTGACCAAGTTGAATTATATTTGGAACTCATCAAAATTATTATTAGATTTATGAAATTGTGATGAGTTGTGACTATAGTATATTTCATAACAAAAAGAAATTTTATTCAAATTCTCATGATGATTGAACATATTCTATAATATCGTTAAATTAGTGCTTATTTCGCGAACATCTTATTTTACTATCATCCTTCTGCCATTCATCACGGTTTTATTTAATGTGGAGAGTTTATATATTGTTGTTAGTAAAGAAATTACTATTTCAAAATTTATGATGGAAATGTGACTATACAATTTTTTCAGAATGAGATATAATTGAAAATTTTCAAAATTTCTGGTACGTTTGAACAGGTTTCATAATATAATTAATCTAGAGATTTATTTCATGACCATCTCTATCCCTACCATATTTCTATAGTTCATTGTTGTTTTTATATACTTAGGGGATTTTATATATAATAAGTGTTTCCCTAACCTCATTTAAAAACCTAGATATAGTCATGTATGGTTAGAGATTACTTATAATTTAAGTTGCATCTTATCCCATCTAAAAGTCCTTATAGGCTATGTATGGTTAGTGTGCTCTTAAATTAAGTGAAAAGAAAGAAAAAAAATGAAAAATTTATATATATATAAATCTTCCTCATTAGGTAATAACCAACCTATCAATCCATTTTCTAAATTGTGAAATGTGTTACTATTTTATGATATATTATGATTTTTTGATTGATAGTTTTGGGATTTGCGATGTTTGATTTTGTCTCTTGACTTGAATTTATAATTATAGTCCAAATCCATCACTATTTTGTGCTTATTTTTAAAATTTATTTGAAAATAATTGGAATTCATATGGTTTATAACTCTCACCATTTTATAAAATCCATTGTAAATCCATCATTCTAAAGTGCGAAATTTTCCTATAGTTTTAAGAATATTATGATTTTTGTTTGATTGTATGAGGTTTACAATATATATTATCTCTCTTGTTTTTGAACTTATATTTCTAGTCAATATTCATCACTCTTTCAATTTCCATATCCTTTTGATGATAACAAAAGGTGGAGAATGGTCAGGATTTTCATCGATGAGTGAATATTTCACGAATATTTGTAATATTGGAAATTTATTTATTATTTTTCTTCACTCATAGGCACATATGTAGGGGAGTTCTGTTGTAGGGGGAGCATACATATAGGGTGAATACTACACTTCACTGTCAAACGCATTTATTACATTCAAAATCTTATGTATATGTTTGTCATCATCAAAAAGGGGAGATTGTTAAATATAAGTATGATTTTGTTTGACGATAAAAAAATATAAATTATTCACCTTGAGATGATAAGCATAGGTATTAATAGAGACATGAAAGTTAATGAATTTATTCATGGTAATGAAATTATTCCTCTTGTTTCTCATGTTCTTAAAGTAAACCAAATGTGGAGGAATGCTAACCACATTAAAGTGGATAACTCGCGAGGTGATATAACTGCATGGGGGAGTAAAGGCCAAAATTTTCATATCAAAAGTGTTTACAACAGTCTAGCGTGTATTGATGAAATGCAGAATTTTTACTGGAGCACGAAAATTTTGGGGACTGACAATTGTGGAAAGGAAAACTTCATGATATGGAAGGTATTTCATGGTTCCCTTCTTACAAAAGATAAGTTGTTTTTGAGAGGAATGCAAATAGATCAAACATGTGTTTTCTGCAAAAATGAATATGAGACTCGTGGCCATCTTTTTTTTGAACGTGGCATTCTATTTCAAATATGGAGGGAGCTGATGATAAATATTGGTAGGATGGATGCTTCTAACACTTCGGCGCTGGAATGGAGGAATCTTAAGCATCAAACTAGTAGGAAGAGACGAAAAGGTAGAATGCTTAACTATGTTGTGAAGAAGTATGTTTACGCAGTTTGGAAGGAAAGGAATGTGTGCATTTTTGATTCAAGTAAAGCTTTGAATGTTAATCAGTTGGCTAAGAGAATCAGAACGGAGATACGTGAGGGCATTAAATTCTTAAGCTTTACATTTGATCCTGGGATTTTGGTTGCTTTGATGTAAACTTGTTACTTAGTGCTTTTAGTGTTGCTTGTTGTTTTCACTCATAGTGCGACGTACTGTGTTTCTACGTCCTCTTGTGTGTGTTGTTTTTTTCTGTTTTTTTCTACAGTACATCAATAAAGTGGTAGGGGTCCACTCAACCCCATGAGCCTTGTAAAAAACATATATTATTTTATAAATGTGTTTGTAATTGTACTATTCTACACTACATCTCATACAGAATTAAATATTTAATTTTAATCAAATGTTATTGCACAAGAATTTAATATTCAAACACTAATTCAAATAAATTATTTCAATGTTTGCAGTATGTTGGCCTGCCTAGTAGCCCGGCCATACAAAATCTGGATAATCATTTATGGGTAATGGAGCAAAATTAGATCACGGAATGAATCTTAAGTTGAAGAAGTGAAACAAGCAGAAATAGGCATTAACAGAGACGAATCGGTTCGTAAAATTGATCCCTATCCAATTCCGTCGCGAATTCAAGAGAACTTAGTCCTAACGAACAGGAACCGGCTCGGTTCGGATACTCAACATCTGATCCTCTCAAACATAAAAAAATGTGGCTTTTCTTCATTATCGAAATAGGTCGACTCGTGAGGATACCGATCTGATCCCCAGACATATTACCCGATCCACTTCCACCACATAGAGATGGTTGCATACCACATCGTTACAAACCCAGAGCAGTTATCACTACCTACCCACACTGTTGATGTGTTGTCCTCACCATAGAGCATCTGAATCCGAGATTTACGGGATGAGACCCACGCGGCATCCGACCCCCTGTACTCTATGCTTATAATACATCACAACACCTCATTTTTAAGGGGCTTTTGGCTATTCATCTACTCTAACTCCATCAGCAACGGTATCTCTTTGTTTATTTTAGATTATTCTCTAAGTTCTAGAGTATATTTCAACGAAATTGGAGAGATTATTGATTGTACTAGTGAGGTTGAGTGGCTATTGTCATTGTATTTATAATCAATTCATCAATCAAAGAAGTATAAAGTGGACGTAGGCTTATTAACACTGAACCACTATGAATCTTGCGTGTTGATTGCTCTTTCATCCATTTTTTGAGTTATTATTCTTTGAAATTATTAGTCAATTGGGTGTTAGAACCACTTTTTTGTCTAACATTTTGGTGCTTTCACTGAGAAATCTGAATTTTCAGCATTCCATTTTATTGTTATACTGTTTGGATTCTCAAGTCCGAAGAACTTACTTTGCATTTCTACTATTTTTAAAGTTTCCATCGATCTCAAAAGACTTGGATTTCATGGCTCCAAAAAAAGGAAATGAATCAAAAACTTCTCGGGAGAATGATGCAAATGAAGATCAGTAGGCGATTGTAGTCACCAGGTAATGGGGGGTCCGATTCGGAGCCGACTCGATCCAGAAGGGACAATCCGATCTGATCCGAAGGTGATACAACGAACCGATCCGATGGTATGAATAAAACCGGTGTTGCACTTCCGACCCGACCCAGTGGCACCACTGTAATCTCCTCCGATCCAAACCCAGTTGAAGCTAGTGTCTCTACTCGAGCCAATGCAAATGCTCCAGTGCCATACATGACAACTAGTAATCAATCTAATACCTCTGCACCTATCTCACACATGAATTTCTCTCGCCTGATCGATATGTTGGATAAAACTAATGATGTTTTTTAGGCTTAAAGATGTGGTACTGCTGTTATGCGAGAAAATATGAATGCAATGAGTAGACAGGTAGACGAGCTACATAGACAGAGGACACCTCTCTGACCCATCATCTAGCTGTAGACTACTCATCTTCCTCGGAGGAAAGGCATCCACGTCAGAGAAGGCCATATGAGAGACCAGAGAACCTTGAGAAAATGACATTTGGATCATTGGGATCTCGCGAAGGCGCAGCTCGTGTCTTAGGACCTAATGACCTTTGCTTGAGAGAGTCGATGTTACTCCAGATGCAGGGGCCTCGTGTCCTCCACAGGGATCCCAACATTACTAACCCTACTCAACAACAACTCCTCCAGCCCACTCATCCTTTGAATGATTGAGATCATAGAGAGCAAGGGAACTTAGTTGCTGCCCGGGATCGAAGAATATCACTTGATATAGGAGCTGGATATATTAGGAGAACTAGAAGCGCAAATCCCGAGCCAACCCTAACAAATGGTGAGGTGGAAGTAGTGGTACCCCTAATTAAGGCTGACAGTAGGGGTTTGTGATACCCACATCCGTTAATGTCACTCTCTAACAAAATGCATTAAGATTCGTGAAGCGTTATACGTTAACAGAGACAGAAACAGAAACATCACAAGACAGATATAAAATAACAGTGGAATTTAAAACTTTATTTTTCAAACAGATAAGCTTTGACTTTTGAATTATTTTGAATTCTGGACTTGATTTGTTTATATATAATTCTCTTATACGTATACAAACCGATAAGCTTAGTAATTTCCTCATATGATGTACGTTTTATGCAAACTCAGAATCTATCTTAAGAAGAATTCTGAGCCGAACGAAATGGTGCAGTCCGTTTTGCTTAATTCCCAATATTTAATTAATTATTCTTTAGTTTATCATTAAAGTATTATTTTAAAATTAAGGGGTGTTACATTCTCTCCTACTTAAAGGAATTCGTCCCCGAAATCTCCAAGTTAAGAAGAATGTATATCTTAACATCCATCAACCATCTACTCATCCACCAATCACAGGCATCCATTGTCCTTAAAAGATTTCTAATGCTTATATGAACATATGCAAAGGTGTGTGTATATGTCCCTATACTAATGCGAAAGATCAGGCGGTCTATTGATTCAGTTGACCTCCTTAATGCAATGTATGTCAGTGCCATGAATCCAACATGTATGCAAATTGTCCTAGTATATCATGTAAAAGCTATATGCGTGCACAATCATCCATCCAAATGCAACATCCATACGATGATACACCTATTTCCATCCATAAAAAGAAAATATGCACACACATCCATATGCAGTATGAGAGTGATTGAGCCGATCTAGTGCCTAATGTGTATATATGTATCCACGAGCAACCACTAGCAAACATTTGCATCCACTTGCATCCATCAAACATAACATGTCTCAAACACATGTTTACATCCATTGGTTCCCTACCTAAAGGTTGAATATTTAATCGATAGGATATACTTAAATGATAGAAGCAAGTACGAAATAAAGCTTTGGTAAAAGAAGTTAAGAAAATACCCTTGAAAAGAAAAGGGTATGAAGCACGAATCTTGTCTTCAGTCTCCCAAATTGCATCCTCACGGTCCTCTCCTCGTTGAACTTTCATCAACTTGACCTTTCGGTTGCGTAGCTTCTTAAACTATGATCCAAGAATACGGGTATGAACTCATCTAACTATCGCTTCCTGTTCCACCTCTACTTCCTTAAGCATACTCAACTCAACCACCTCTACTATATCGTGCAGACATTTCTTCAAATGAGAAAAATGAAAAACATCATGAACACCTGACAATCTCTCTAGTAGCATCACCATATAAGCCATTTGGTCAATCCTTTATGTTATGGGAAATGACCCTACAAATCTCGGTGCCACTTTCCCTACAAAACCAAAGCGAACCACATTCCTTAAAGGTGATACCTTGGTAAAATGATGTCTCCTACCTCAAACTCAATATCAATCTTTCTCTTATATGCATTGTACTTCTTCCTGTCCTGAGCTGTCTTCATGCATCTGCGGATGAGATCAATCTTCTCTTAAGTTTCTCTAATCATCTCAGGTCCAAGTAAAAGCCTATATGTAATCTCCCACCAATAAGTCGGTGATCTACAAGATCGACCGTACAATACCTCAAATGGTGCCACACCAATACTAACTTGATAGCTGTTGTTGTAGGCGAACTCTACCAAAGGAAGATGCTCCTCCCATCTCCTTCCAAAGTCTAGGATACACAATTTTAAAAGATCCTCAAAAACTCTATTCACCCTCTCCGTCTTCCCATCGGTCTGAGGGTGATAAGCGGTGCTCAAACACAACTGTGTACCTAATGCCTGCGGAAAGCTCCTCCAAAACTCACTAGTAAATATTAGGTCACGATCACTCATTATACTGGAAGATACTCCATGTAGACGGACTATCTCACGAGGATAAACTGATGCCAACCATGATGTTGTTCTCTTACCCTTAACAATAATGAAATGGTTGCTCTTAGTAAGTCTATCAAATATTACCCAAATACTGGTGTTGCCTTTCCTCGATCTAGGTAAACCATCAATGAAATCCATAAAGACGCTCTTCCACTTCCATTGTGGGACCTCCAAGGGATGAAGTAAACCGTCGGGATTCCTTTGCTCAACTTTGACTTGTTGGAAAATCAAATATCGAGAAACAAACTCCACTACATCTTTCTTCATCCCAGACCAAAAGAAAACCCTCTTCATATCTCGATACACCTTATCACCGCTGGATGGATAGCCATCCTAGAATGATGGAATTCCTTAAGGACTGTCTTCAACAGACTCCCAACTCGAGGAACACAAAAACTTCTGTCTTTTCGCAACCACCCTCTGTCATCCATGGAATATCTACTGAGGTAACTAGAAGTCTCCCTCTTCTGAGCCTATCCAAGATGTCTGTTATCTATGGGTCCTCACGCTGCGAAGTTCCTATCTGATCCATAAGAGTAGGTCACACCTCTAAGGATGCCAACAAATCAGGTATAAAATCCGTAGATGGCCTAAAACCAAAGGTCGATATATAATCCAAGCTCCGCCTCTCTACAAATAGTGTACTCAAAGTAATTCTCTGCCTACTCAACACATCCGCCGCCACATTACCCTTGCCAGGGGTATAAGAAATCTCGAAATCATAGGACGCTAAGAACTCCATCCATACCTGTTGCCTCAAATTGAGATCCTTCTGCGAGAACAAATACTTGAGAGATTTATCATCGGTATACAACTCGAACTTCTCTCTAAGTAGATAATGACGCCAAGTCTTAAGCGCGAATACTATGGCATCCAACTCTAAATCATGGGTATGGTAGATTTTCTCATGAACTCTCAACTATCTACCATCGTAACATACTACATTTCCCTCTTGCATCAAAACAACACCAAGCCCTGTGCAACATGCATCAATGTATACTTTGAACACCTTGTTCCCATCAGGCAAAGTCAAGACTGGGGCTTTTGTCATAGCCCTCTTCAATCGCTGAAAAAGCATCCTCATAGTCAATATCCCAAGAAAAGGTTAAATTCTTCTTTGTTGTTTTGGAGAGTGGTGCTGATATGCGAAGTCCTTAATGAACTTCCTATAATAGCCCGCTAAACCAAGAAAACTCCTCACATCCGTTATATTCTTTGGAATCTTCCAATCTTGAACTGCAACTACTTTCGCGTGATCCACTGCTACCCCATCCTTGGAAGCCACATGCCCTAGAAATCTCACTTCTTTTCTTCAAAAATGACATTTGGAGAATTTCGCCTTAAGCTGGTGTGTTCGAAGAGTCTTCAAAACCTCCCTTAAATGTTGGGCATGCTCTTGCCCGCTCTTCGGGAAGATCAGAAAGTCATACACAAAGACCATAACGAAATTATTTAGAAACTCCCGAAACATCTACTCATCAGATCCAGAAAATAGGCGGGTGCATTCGTCAACCCAAAAGGCATGACAAGCCACTCGCAGAAGCCATCTGGAGTGCTAAAACAGTCTTGTCTATACTGTCCCCGGCCACCCTCAACTGATGAAACCCCATGGTCAAGTCTAACTGGGAGAAAACAGATGCACCAACAAGCTGGTCAAACAGACCATGTATCCTCGGAAGTGGGTGCCTATTCTTCTTGGTGAGCTTATTCATTCCATGTAATACACACATAGGTGGAGCGAGCCATCCGCCTTAGTTGCGAATACGACTGGAGCCCCCCATTCATATATGCTTCGCCTAATAAATCCCTTCTTAAGTAGCTCCCCTACTTGCTTGCTGAGCTCCCTCCACTTCCTAAGAGCCTTGTGGCGCACAGGCAATGCGACTGAATTTGCATTGTCCGCCAAGTATATCCGGAAATCGATCTCGTGCCTCAGAGGTAAGCCCTTAGCCTCCTTAATAACATTTGAATACTCACAGACTACTGGTATAGATCATAAATCATTGATAGAAGAATCAAGCGATTCTAGGAAACTAAGCATGACAGACCCTTTATGTTACAAGAAATTTCGAGAGTCCTCCCATGGCAAGTCGAAAGTCTAATGACCCTTCTCTCACAGTCTAGAATGGCACCATACATGGCTAGCCAATCTATCCCTAGAATCAAACCATAGCCCATGAAACCAAGCACATATACGTCACATTCAAGCTCGACGCCTAACACAGATATCCTCAAACCCCGACAAATCATAGAAAGATGAGTCATGCCCCCTATGGGGTTTGAGACAACAACAGGATCCAAAACTACAGTAGTACTAAGGTGCAGAGACTCAACCAAAGAATCAGATATAAAAGAATGTGAAGCGCCAGAATCGAAAAGAGTTCTAACAGGATGATCAGAAAGAGAAATCAAACCTTTAACAAAAACTTTTCTACCTCTATTCGGTACACTGGCCACAAGAGCATGTACCATCCCTCTAGAAGATCCTGCCCTTTGGCCCTGTCCTTTCTTATTTAGACACTCCTTAGTATAGTGTCCGACCTCACCACGGTGAAAACAAGCATTCTTCCTTTTTCTATACTCTTTGCTCAAATGACCCACGCGTCTACTACTATGATGTTTCCTCTTGTCTCGAGCTTTGTCGTTCTTTCCACCCTTCTTTTGTTGTTGTTGTTCTTTTTTGGGCCACACTTTCGTGTTTTGTGACTCATCAGTCTTAGCCCCTTTCTTTTCTCCTTTATCTTCTTCGTGCGTCATTCCCATATCAACGAGTTTCTCAAAAGTTGCCCCCATCGGAATATAAGACGTAACCAAACCACGAAGAGGTTCATTTAACCCTCTTACAAACCTCAAAGCTATCTTGTGCGGGATATTCACTAGCTCCAAACCTCGCCAATTGATTGAACTATTGACACACTCTTTGACAGACATGCCTCCTTGATTAAGTGTCAGAAACCTTTCCATTTGCATGCTTTCTTCTGCCTGAGAAAGGAACTTCATCTTGAATCACTGTCGAAAATCACCCAAGTCTCAACTGAATGCCCTGCTTGCGTCACTTCCTACTAGAACTAAGCCTCATCCTTCAGCTGCTAAACGATCAACTGGATCTTCCTACAGTCGTTAACTTCAAAAATCCCAAACAAATCCTCCGTCTCTTTAAGCCAATTTCTTGCTTCTACAAATCAGTTTCTTAGAAAGGCTTTCCTCCCATCGCATAGAAATCCTTGCATATCTTGGAAAAATTATCCGCTCGTGGAGGAGGAGGGACAGAGGTTGCAGCTTGGGGAGGCTCATTTGCTTGTCCTCCGGCTGGTTCCGTAACCTTGAGATATCTACAGATCCAAGCCAGTATCTGAACGCCCTCGGGACTATTCGGTTCCCCAGACATGCTAGAAAGAAAAGGAAAGGGGATTCAAACAGGGAATCTAAAGATATTTCTTATGGCTTTGGGGAATATGTTTTTCAAAAACAGACTTTTTCTTTGAAAATACTTTCTTTTTGAAAACTTTTGAAAACATTTTTCAAAATCTTTTGTCCGATCTTGTAACCTTCGGCTCTGATACTAAATGTGACACCCCACGTCCATTAATGTTACTCTTTAACAAGATGCATTAAGATTCATGAGGCGTTATAGGTAAACAGAAACAGAAACATCAAAAGACAAATATAAAATAGCATCGGAATTCAAAACTTTATTTTTCAAATAGAAAACATCGTGTTCCAAAGTTACAACATAAGTCTGAAATACCAAAAACCCATTACATCAAATAAAAATATCTGCCTTGTACTAAAATCATCATAGTACAGTAATACAAAATCATAATCCCCAAAACAGCCATAGCAAGGAAGACAGATAATCAAAGTCGTACATCTAAGCAGCTCCAAGCAGAAACAGAAGGGAAATCCTAATCAAGCCTGAGTATTCCCATCCTTAGAACCTACGAGGGAAAGGAAGAGAGAGAAAAGAAAACAAAATGGGTCAGATAAAAAATCTAGCGAGTCCAGTGACTTTTAGCATATAAATAAGTAAAAAACATCTTGACAAGCATATAAACTGGATCAGAGAGATGACAATATCATAAGATAGGTATAACAGACTGAGTAGGATAAGCAGGATAAACAGAACAAAATAGATTACACATTCCAAATGCTTTTCTCTGCACTAATACTAGTATAATACAAACAGAATGATCCCAACGGAAACATAATGGTAGACTTAGGTGTACTTCTAATGACGGATTTTACCCCCAACGATAATGAAAAGCAGCCCAACAAAAATGACAGGTGTTACCCCAAACGATAATAATGGGCTCCTAAATAGGCAGGACTAGATGTACCCTAATTACTACCCCCAATTGATCGACTCCCTATCCTGTAATTCCCATGCCAGCCCCACAGTAGAATGTATCACTTCCTAAAATGACAACCCCCGATAGACACAGCCATATCTATTGGTGTTATAGCGTCTTATTTTCCTAAACAGGAGGATCCATGCACGCACATGACTCCATTGGAATGCGCCGTCATATACCTCCACCCATATAGACCTCTTATAATCAGCTCAATAAGCGTGTCTTGACCCCTACCTAGTTCGGGGTCCCTCTTTTGATACCAATATGAGTTACTGACTAGTGTGAGTCCCACACAACATATGATACAAGCCACCTCCTAGGGTTGCATCCCCACTACTAGGATTTTGAACGGTTATGCCTAACAGATTTACAATCCCGCATAACTCCATCACATAAAACAAGCTAAGTTTGTCGGGTTTGTATAACCCCTCACAGATTTAACATATTTACTTATCCCCTCATTGATTTAAACAAGTTTACTTAACCCTTACACAATTTGACAGCTTCATATGATCCCCGCAGATTTTAGCAGGTTAAGTATTACAGGTTAACAGGTTATTATCATTCTCTGTTCATGTATATTAATGCACCATACCTCTCACAATAAGTTAACCACTTGTGGATGCTGGATATGTCGGGCGGTTCCGGGAAGATTTCTACCACATGTTGGACTTAACCACGTGTCTTAGCACCGTTACGTATACATTTACACACTAGACCCCTCACATTAAATTAACCACTTGTGGATGCTGGATTTGATGGGCGGTTACGGGTAGACTTCTACCATAAGTTGAATTTAACCTCGTGTCTGTGTGCGGTTACAGTTTCTATATACTGTAAATTTATGCTCATTAATTTTTAAACAAATATTCATGTTCATTATGGGTTATGCCCCTAAATCCCAGTCCTGGTTCACGATACAAGTTATCCCCTAGTTTATCTTTCCCAACTATTCACAATTTCGTCCGTTCGCATATTTCAGTGATAGGCCTAGACTCAAAGGTAGCTTAGACTATAAAATAAAAAGGAAAAGAGGGAGAGAAGAGAACAGAATTAGCCATAATGACAAAACATGCATATGATGACAAGCATAATAACACAATAGGCATATGATGACAGAAATAGGAATAATAATATAATAGGCATATGATGACATAAATAGGTATATCAGGAATAGGCATATGAGAACTGAGCAGTAGATCAGGTGTACACGTACTGGCAGATCGATTTAGGTATGAATCTGATTCTTAACAGGCATAGGTTTAGATCTAAATTTATTTACATGTCAGGATTACTTGTTAAATGTTTATACCTAAAAATAACATGAACTCACTGAGACTGGATCTAAAGGACAGAGAAAAGAATGTCGATGTTAAAGAAGATATTCTTGAATACGTATAAGTCATTATTGCAGAACAATAGGCTAATTCAATCTATGTTAGGGCAATATCTCGGTGTCTCCATTGTTTTTGGTGAATAAAACAATAGAAATGCTGTCCTATTTATAGCCTACCGCCAACGAATCATGTTCAGAAACACGTCCAAATGCAGGGTAGGAATCTGGCCCAGATCCGGTGTGGGTCGAACCCGGGGTCGACATCCCTTTGTGTGGGTCGTCCCTAGGGTCGACCCCCAACGGGCCAAAATCCTGCCTCGATTTCCCACTCTGATTTTTGAATTATTTTGAATTCTGGACTTGATTTATTTATATATAATTCTCTTATACGTATACAAACTTCTAAGCTTAATAACTTCCTCATACGATGTCCGTTTCACGCAAACTCGGAGTTTACCTTAAGCATAATTCCGATACGAACGCAATGGTGCAGTCCATTTTACTTAATTCCCAATATTTAATTAAGTATTCTTTAGTTTATCATTAAAGTATTCTTTTAAAATTACGGGGTGTTACAGGGTTACACCAACGAAAATTGGGGTATTGAGCGTACCCATACCCCTTTCACTGACGATTTTCTGAATTTTCAGTTCCCAAACAATTTAATCTGCCCCTAATGGATCGATATGGAGGAACAACCGATCCAAGACAACACTTAATGAGATATTCATGGTATATGAATGTCGCAGCAGCTCTTGATGTAGTAAAGTGCAAGGCTTTTCAAAATATATCTCGAAGACGTCGCATTAATGTGGTTCACTCGGCTTCCTCCGTGATCAATCTCTAGTTTAAAGAGCTGAGTGAGAGCTTCATGAACCAGTTCCGACTCCATGCTCGGAAATCCAAGAGTATCATTGAGCTTTCTGTAATTGTAACACCCCCAAGTCCCATATCATGGAAGCCTGTGTGAAGTGGGTACTTATATAGTAGAGCCCATCTCTTACTAACGCCGAGGCCTTTTGAGGAACAAAACCCTACACCTGTACCATGGCTAAGTTGGGGACAATATCTTGCGCAAACGGAGGTGCAGGTTGTTACAGTGGTATTAGAGCCAATACCCAGCCGAAATTGTGGCTCCTATGTGGACCGCAATGCCTGGATGAGGTGTTTGTGAGCCAACGGGGACGTTGGGCTTTGTAGGAGGGGAGAATGTAACACCCCTAAGTCCCACATCGTGGAATCTGTGTGAAGTGGGAACTTATATAGTAGATCCCATTTGTTACTAACGCCAAGGCCTTCAGAGGAACAAAACCCCACACCTATATGGTAGCTAAGTTGGGGACAATATCTTGCGCAAATGGAGGTGCGGGCTATTACAGTAATCAAACAAGCTCCTGGAGAGCCCCTGAAATTGTATTTGGATCATTTCGATTTGGCAGCTACAAAAGTGAGTGACTATCATGAGAAGAACATTTTAATGGCACTCGTAAATGGGGTTGATAAAGACATCGAATTTTGGAGGTACCTAACTGGAAAACCAACACTAACAACGGAGTTGTTTTAAGAAAAGGAAAATATCCGTCTGCGACGAGAGGGGATATGTGCCAACAGAAAGAGAATGTCTGATGAAATCCCGAGAGAAGATATTCAAAGCAACGTTGCCATCAAGCAGTCTGGTGACAGCGCAGGAAAGGTCAAAGTAAATGTTGGTAACAAAAGTGGAGGAAATGATCACCAGGGCGGAAATTACAGCAAGAGAAATAGGAATCGGAGGAATGATTCTAGAAAGAAGCCTCGATTTCAGTCCTTTGAGAATTACACGCCGTTGAGTGATACTTTGGAAAATATTTACTTGGATACTTATAATGTTGTCCAGTACAAAAAACCTCCACCCAGAGATTCGACTAAAAAGGAACATGAAACTGGGAAGTTTTGTCTATTTCATGAGACTTACAGCCACTCCACGAATGAGTGTCTCCATTTGAGGGATGTTGTAAAAAAGTTGCTTCATGTAGGAAAACTGGATGAGTACAAGGTTGCCTTTATGGATAGGGGGCAGGGAGGATCTGCTCCATATTAGAATCAGCCAGCTTCCAGACCCACTGCCCAGCAAAAAAGAAAAGGTATAGTCATTAATACTATTATTGGGGGACTACATCCAGCTAGATCTAGCAACAGAACAATGGAACAGTGTGTTAACGCCGCTAAACACCTGGAAGTAGGAGAGTGTAACAATCTTGAAGAGGCTGGGCCCATGAAACAACAAAATACAACAATGAATGACGTTATCTTTCGAGACAGAGAGAGCATAAGAGTTGAAACACCAAGCGTCGAACCATTGGTGATAACAACAACCATCGGACCAGCTTTGGTATGGAAGGTCCTGGTAGACCGTGGGAGTTCCGCAACATCTTATTTAAAAAAGCATTTGACCAAATGAAATTAGAAATGAAGGATTTAAAATCATGTGGAGGTTGGATACTTGGCTTCAATGGATCGTCAACAGCTCCAATCGGTATAGTAGACTTATCTGTAGAGTTAGGAGAGAGAGATCGCCGAAGAGAAAGGATCTTCCCATTTGTAATCTTTGATATTTATTCACCTTACAACACCTTTTTAGGCCGACCGACCATTGCAGAATTCAGAGCATACATCGCAACCTGGTGCCTGTTGATGAAGTTCCCAACTAAAACTGGAGTGGGAATGGTTCGTGACGACCAGTTCACCGAAAAAGCTTGTTATATGGCAGAATTAAAGATGTTGCGCAATGGAGAAAATATGAAATCCAAGAGTGCTTCCCTTCTACCGAGGACGACTCGGAATAGCAAATAAAGAGTGTCGCCGAAGGAGTCACCTGATGACCTGCCCGAGGACATCGATCCTAGAGAGGATGAAGAACCAGGGTGCAAGAAAGCAATGCCTAATGAAGCAATTATAGACATTTAGATCGATAACGATGACCTGTCAAAGGTCTTTAAGATCATATCTCACTTGGATTCCTTCTAGACAAGGGAATTAACAAACTTTCTGAAAGAAAACCTAGATGTGTTTGCTTGGACCCACGCTGATATGTGTGGGATTTCCCCTTCAATAATGAGCCATTCACTAAGTATAAACCCAATGTATCCTTCTGTGAAACAAAAGAGGCGTATGCTGGGACCAGAGAGGTCGGCCGCCTTGAAAGAAGAAGTAGAGAAGTTAAGAGATAATGGGTTTGTCAAAAATTTGACATATCCTGATTGGATTTCAAACACCGTCCTGGTCAAGAAATTCAATGGGAAGTGGCGAATATGTATTGACTTTTCTAATCTAAACAAATGCCACCCAAAAGATAGCTTTCCACTCCCTAGAATTGACCAATTGGTAGACTCAACTGCGGGACACGAACTTCTCTCTTTTATGGATGCATATTCAGGGTACAACCAGATTCCCATGCATGTGCCAGATCAGGAACAAACCAGATTTATAACGGACTTGGGGTTGTACTGCTATGTGGTAATGCCTTTCGAATTAAATAATGCTGGAGCGACCTATCAATGCTTAGTGAATCAGATGTTTTACAACCAAATTGGGAAGACGATGGAAGTTTATGTGGATGACATGCTTGTGAAGTCAAGACGATCATCCGACCACACAACAGACCTAGCGGGGATGTTTAGTATCCTTCGACGATATGGAATGAAGCTTAATCCTTTGAAATGCTCATTCGGGATTGCATCAGAAAAAAATTTGGGCTTCATAGTTGGTTCCTGCGGAATCGAGATTAATCCCGATCATATTGCGGCAATCAGGAATATTAAAGAGCAGCGAAAGCTCAAAGATGTCCAAAGCTTAGCAGGAAAAGTTGCGGCATTAAGCAGGTATATTTCTAAGGCTACACACAAGTGTGCTTCTTTCTTTGATATAATGAAACGTGGGAAACGTAACTTCGAGTGGACCCCAGATTGCATAGAAGCTTTTCGAACCTACTGGATCTCTTAGAAAAACCTACGATATTGTCGAAACCAGTGGACCACAATGACTTGTTTGTATATTTGGTAGTGTCATCTCATGCCATTAGTTCATCTCTGGTCAAGGAAGACAAATTTCAAAGGCAAGTATATTATGTAAGCAAGAAGTTGGCGGTAGTTAGAGCGCAACTATCCGAAAATAGAGAAACTTGCCTATAGCCTACTGATTACTTCTAGAAAACTCCGCCATTATATCCAGGCTCATCCAATTGTTGTTTACACCGACCAACCGTCCGGTAGGTCCTGCAGCAGCCTGAAGCATCCGGACGTCTGCTCAAGTGGAATATCGAATTGAGCCAATTCGACTTAAACTTCCAACCTCGAAAATCGATAAGGGCGCAAGCATTAGCCGATTTTATCGTGGAATTCACGATCCATAAAGAGGATGTGTTAGATGAAATGGGCGGACCCTCAGAATAGAAGTTAGAACTTAGCCCCTGGAAACTATATACAATTGGTGCTAAAAATGATAAACGGTCTGACGCCGGAGTTATTTTGATTACTCGTGAAGGACGATCAATTTACTATGCTCTGCGATTAGAATTTTTTGCTACTAACAACGACTCCGAATACAACGCCCTGATTGTCAGGTTAAAACTTGCTAAGGATTTAGGAGTAGCGACGTTGAGCATTTTCTATGACTCTAAAATTTTCGTTTGCCAAGTTCGGAAAGAGTTTCAGGCGAAAGGACCTCGACTCATTGCGTACCTAGAAAGGGTAGAGGAGTTATTAGACAACTTAGAGCACTACAGCATAACCCATGTTCCGTTATAGAAAATCAGAAAGCGGATGGGTTAGCTAAGTTGGCAAGTTCTGATAACCCAGAAGAAATAGAGGTGGTCCCGATCGAGGTACTAGAATCTCCAAGCATTGAACAGATGAGAGTTGATCCAGTGGTTGAAACCGAACCGGAAAGAGAGTCATGGATGATGCTAATAAAGAACTTTCTACAAGACAGAACACTATAGAAAAAAAGAGTAAGAGACGAGCCGTAGTTCATAAAGATTCAAGGTATGTCATGCAAGACAAAGTTCTTTACCTTCAGGGATTCTCGATGCCCTTATTTCGATGTATAGCACATGACGACATCAAACGTGTGATAAGAGAAGTGCACGAGGGTGAATATGGAGATCACACCGAAGGACAAACATTGGCCAAGAAAATATTACGATATAGCTACTTCTGGCCTACCATAAATCTGGAAGCAACTGATTATTCATGACATTGCGATAGGTGCCAGGAATTTGCAAAGATTCCTAGAGCACCTCCTAGTCAACTTAAGTCAATGGTGAATCCATGGCCGTTCACCGTGTCAGGAATAGACATTACTGGAAGCCTGCCAATTGCCAAAGGTGGAGCGAAGTATGCAATCGTTATCGTAGATTAATTTACTAAATGGGCAAAGGTCGAACTATTAACTATGATCACGACAAAGCGGGTAATTAGCTTTGTTGTTAGAAACATAATCTGCCGATTTGGAATTCCTAAAGCCATCATAACCGACAATGGAACCCAGTTCAACAACATCGAATTCAAAGATTTCTGCCACAAATACAACATAGAAAAGAGATATACCATAAGCTCATCCGCAATCTAATGGAAAAGTCAAGGCAATAAACAAAATCATTAAGTCCATTCTAATGAAGAGATTGAAGCAGGAAAAAGCCATGTGGGTCGACGAATTGCCCTTAGCATTGTGAGCTTACCAAACGATTGGTCATAGCCCCTTTTCACTTTCATTCGGATCGGAAGCAGTCATTCCAGTGGAGTTAGAGGTTCCCTCTCATAGGACAACATATTATGATCCGATAAAGAACAGAGCGCTTCTTCCTGAGTCCTTGGACATGATCGGGGAAAAGAGAGATGAAGCAGACTTATGCGCCTCAAAGCACGACACTAAGTCGCTGGATATTATAACAGGAAGGTTCAATCCCAAACCTTTGAACCTGGAGACTTGGTTTTGAAACGTGTCTTCCCGACTCCTATGTTCCTGGGTATGAAATGGGAAAGACCATATGTCATTCAAAATAAACTTGACAAAGGATCTTTCAAGCTAACGACCATGGATGGCAATGAACTCCCCAGAGCGTGGAATGCCCAACACTTGTGGCACTATTTGACTTGAGATTGTACTGATTCTCTTGTTTTATAAAGTATGCAAAAAGGCATGACTTTCCTAGAACGGTCTAGTTAATATAAACAAAATATTATAAAGTGGATGTAGGCTATGATTTGGTCGAACCACTATAAAAATATTGTGTGTCATTTACCTTTTCTGCCTTTATTTCTTTATATCATGTGATTATTTTGCTCTGCGTTTGAAAAATAAGGATCAAACTAAAATAAAGAGCAAATATGCCGCTCAAACCAGCGAGATCCTACCCTTTGAAATACAATGTAGAAGGGAAGCTAAAACGGATGAGATGATCATCTACATGACTAACTCTAACTCTCGTGATCCGAGAGAGAGTATAAAGGATGGGAAGATGACGTCCACCACTCTAACTCTCACAATATGAGAGAGTATAAAGGACAGGAAGAAGACGTCCACAAGGTGTGATGGTGTACCATGATTGAAGCCGCCTTGACCACACTCTAACATGGACATATGATAGGAGAGTATAAAGGTGCTGAGAATTTTAAATGGAACAACAATACAAGCGTACAAATATGGTTCTGATGCAAGGCATGTACAACAAATTTTAAATGGCAATCAAAACAAGGCTTTTCAGGTTTAAGTGAACAACTACAGATTCATGAATATAATAGTGCATAAGGAACCAAACCAGGTGCAAATACAAAATGATCAGGAAGCTAGAGTAGTGTTGCAGCAAGCAAATTGCATGCACAAGGAATTGGCCCAAGTTCAGCCAAAGGTCAAAGCCATGGCTCAACATATAATACAATTTGGTGTTATAAAGAAGCAAACAAGAGGCATGAGCAAATACACAAATCTGGGAAGGCATGCAACAACTTCTAGTGAATAACACAGTTGCACTGGTTTGAATACAATGTGGAGCAAGGGTAGTAGCATATTCAAGCTCTAGTGAAACAACTCCAGTATGAAGCAAAAGTGCATGAGACAAATGTAGCACAGAAATTGAAGCAGTGTACAAGTTCAAGAAGGGTGAAAGTCGTGCCAAAGCATGAATCAAAATGAGCAAGAGCCAAGAGAACAGAATCTAAGAGGCATGCATAAACGCTTTTCAAAACAACATGAGTATTACACAACCATGAAACAAGTGCTTAGGCCAGAAACACATAGATATGCACAAGTACAATACTCAAGCAGGTCAAATATACACGAGCTCTTGTAATACTGCATGCAGATGTACAACATGGAGAATTCGAACAAACAAGTGTAACATTTTAAGGACTGGGTGCAGAATGATAATGCACATAAATCCGACAACGGAGCGAAAAAAGGCATAATGCTAATGATCTCAAATTGGGAAAGGTTTCAATCTTGGCAAAGGTAAATGTGGCACAAAAGGTTATTTCCAGAAAGTGATTGATTTTTTGCATTCTTGGTATAAGTGAAATTTTGCAAGTAAACATCTGGATAAAATGTATCAATCTTGCATGTATCCATCATAGCCAGTTATCAATGCAGTTTGAAATAACAATTTATTCCAAAAAATGCACAGTGGCTAAAATATGGCAAAATACATCAAGGAATGACTAGGAAAGAACCTATCAAAGTAATCAAGGTCGCATATTTGGAAAAGAATGAATTCATAGTTTGATATCTTTCCAGAAATTCGCATATATTTGTTCTTGGGGCATCAAAATCAAACTTTAGTTTCTAGAAAACAATCAGGGTCCATGCCTAATTCATCAAGCGATTCAATGCCATGGGAAATCAACATAATCAAGACCAAATCAATACGAGAAATCAGAGAGGTTAAAGGGTTTTGAACCCTGTATATATCACCACATCATCACAGGCATATAGTATCGAAAAACAACAAGCAGTTCATTCAAGCATCAAGAGAAATGAATCAAAAATACTCACATTTATTTTTTGATTGCAAGTCCAGATCAATTGTCCGAGAACAACAAAGAATCAGGAGCCATCAAAGTTTTATTTCAATTAGAAGATTTGTGATTCGATTTGGAGACGCAAAACCCAAGATTCAATTTTGGCCGCCATCACATAAAGAGGAAGCTTTATTTTTGAAGTATCAAAACAGAGAAGGGGGCCGGCAGATTAATTAACAAAGGGTTTTTTGGTTTTATTGTTTTTTAAGTTGTTTTAATTATTTTGTAATCGATTATTGTTTTCTAGTTTTCTCTAAAGTAGGGTTTATGAGTTATGGGTTTGTAATTCGGGGAACATCTAATTTTGGAAATAAAGATTAGTGCAGGTTTTGGGCGTAGGATTAGAACAGCTGGGAGCGGTTGTCGCAAGTTTACAGGGAAATTGTAAGCATAGAGATTGTTTTAATTCTAGTAGAAACCTTGGGGAATGCAGAAGTAGGCAAGAGTTTGCCGAAGATGGGTAAAATTTATGTCAATTACTTTCCGCACTTATTTATTCCGCAATGATCTGAGCTGTGATATTTTTATATTCCTCAAAATTACAGTAAACCCTATTCGCCTCCCCTCCAGGGTTAACCTAGATCCTACATTTAATTGGGTGTAAATGGCCTAAAACCATGTTAATTAGATTAATTAAATTACCTTGGGCTTAATTACTTATTACTTATTTTGGGCCCCTAATTAGTCATTCGTATAAGAGAGATCCAGAAATATTTTTGGTACTACGCAACTTTTTCTTTCCTCTTAGCTAGTTTCTCTTTCCCTCAAGCTTTCTTGAGAAAACAAGCATGGCTACTTCTTTATTCTCAAATTTAAAAATCCTATTCTAATTGCAAAAGGAGAGAACATATTCAATTCCCTGACTCTTTTAAAGAATCAGGTTCTAATCCATGGGATAATCTACTAATTTCTAAGTATCGGAAGGAAATTGAGTTACACTGATTGTTCTTGAGGTTGCATGTCTATAATTTCCTTTCAGCTAGATTCCTAGAGCCAAAAGCTCTTGATTTGCAAGCAATTCAAAGGGAAATTTTTTCCTAATCCAATCTAAGGTGAATCTGAGCTCACAATCTTGTAGTTTACAAAATTTTGAAAGTTTACTGTTGGTTTTTGTTTATCGTTGATGATAAAATACGTTTATTGTATCTTCATTTTCTTCTTTGAATTCTTGTTTGCAAAACTGAATTTGTCTAACTTTGAAAGCTTCGTTCTCTTTCATCCCCTAATAGTTTCATGCGAACTCAAATCCATTGTGTTATCTTATGTCTCTTGTTAATGCATGCAAAGTTTGATGTGAATCTGAAATCATCGTTGAAGATTGGAGACGAAGCAGGTTCAACCAGCTTCAGAATTGCTTTCACTGGGTTGACCCAGACCTTAGAGGGGCCAACCCCTAGGTCAACCGCGTCAAAAGCAAGGGTCGAACTGGTGGTCGACCCATGTAGTGGTTAGGGTGCAGGGATAATCCATGCTTTCTGGTGTTGCTATGTTGTCTTTTGCTCCCTTCTTGCCTTTGTTCTAGATGTTGTGAAGGGTTTTTAGATTATTTGTGCTGATGTTTGTGAATGGTGTTGGATGGCAATCAATTCTCCAACATGGAGTTGCTATATTAGCTTTTATTTGGGTATCTCGACATTATTTTGGATGAGATTCCACTATTAAATTGTGTAGTAGTTTGTTGTTCACACGCACGTTTTATAAGTTCTATAAAATGTTTTCTAGTGTTTTCCAAACTCAATAACTATTTATCATATACTTTTTAAACTATTTTAGGACTATCAATTCAATATTGTCCATGCTATAGAGGAAAGATTTTAAAGGAAGCATTTTCTAATATTTTCGAAAAACAGAGTTAAGACCGTTTTATAAACCAAGTATTTTTCTTACATAAAATACACACTTTTGCACGCTTCGAGAAGATGTATTTATGATTAAACGATATAACAAACCTCATGGTATAGAACACGATGGTGTATTTTATCGATTAATTACAAACCCGTCAAACCAAAGCAGTTGATTCGATGTTTGTGTTGATTGATGTTTTGGTGATTGATGTATTGATGTTTTCCGATGTGGAATCGTCGAGCGAATAGTAAACCAGTAGTGAGAACGTGTAGTATCGGACACACAGTTACCACCACTGGGTTACTAGCCCATAAGTCTGTGAAACATGGGTCGACACACCATTGCCTAGGTCGACATATAGGTCGACCTTGTTCATAGGAAGTTTCCAAAACTCAAATCTGAGCCCGATTGCAACTTTGCAGCATGATTTCATGACATAAACTTGGTCGGATCGACCTGAAATTTTGCAGTCATGACAACAACAAACTCAATTATGGATTTCAATAAGAATTACCCAATTTCATCATGGATTGATCAAGTTATAGCAACTCAAAGTAGCATATTTGAGCTATTTGCATAATAGGAGGAAAACTATGAACAGAGCTACGGATTTGCTATAGACAGTAAATCGATTCAACAAATAAAAGCTTAAAACAATCTAAACTAGAAAGCATGAGTCTACCGACCCACCTTAGGTGGATTATTGACTCAATTCTCATACTTTAAGCTTGCAAAGGAGGGGTTTTGAGCTCCTAAAGCTTGATGGACCATAATATACAAACACATGCATGCTTCTTGAGTGATTACAGAAAAAACTTTCCTTCTAGCAACACAAACAACAGAAAAGAGGGATGGCCGCATTTTGTTTTTAACGGATTGGCCCCTCTTCTACAGTTTCCTAAGGATTAACCCGGGTTTAAGTGGTTTAAACGAAAAAAGGCTATGGATTTTGCTTTTTTATAGTAAATGCTCAAGGAGGAAGAAAGAGGAATGTTTTTTTTCCTAAGAAGAAAAAAAATACGTACACCATATTCTTTAACCCCCCCCCTTTCCAGAATTTCCTTAACAAATTAGGGGTTAAAAACTTTATTTAAGCCTCTATTTGTAATGCTAGGCATAATTAAAGTAATTAATACACTTTGGCCTCACCTATTCATGTTTTTACACATGTCTACTTGTACAAATACACAAGTTAAATGACACAACTATTACAAACCCATGACATAATTTTATATTGTTTAATCTTTACAAATTATTGTACACACATGATACAATATTTTCTAAACCATTTAAACACCAATTTAATCACAAAGTATTAATGTAACCATGTTTCTAAAAATAATTGTTTTACCTTAAAACATATTTATATCTATACAAACAAAATTATACACTTCATTGATTTAAACAAATTAAATCAGGAAACTACACAAAACATTTCAAATGTTTAAGCACTAATTCACATTCAATAGTTATAGAATAGCAATCCGATTAATTCATCAATACTATTGTCAATGCCATAAACTCACATTTAACAACACATACAATATCTTTATTTTACTTCTTGACAAAATTCAACAATATATTATTCTTTAAAATTCACGATATTTTCCAACATGGTTTAAAACTCAGTCTTAATTTTAATTTGTCAAGAAAAACAACCTGCACTTAAAACACAAAATCAGTATTTTAACAATTATTCAGTTTAAAACAATTCAACACTAATATTGAAAATATATTCCTACTGAAATATTAATTCCAAATCAATATTGTATATTTTCAATATTCTCATTAATAATTCAGTTATGATTTATAACCACAAATTAGAAATTACTATTATATCAAAGAAATTTAATTTATTCGAAAAAACAAAATTCTGAAACACCGATTCTTAATTTTCCCGCTTTTAAATACTATACGAGTTGGGCTCCCGAACTTGTATTACATTCTTCTCAGATTAAAATATAGAAAATACACTATAATTTTTTTAGCCTGGATACTCAGAAACCTAGGTTGTTACACTCACAAATTTTTCTCGATCTTTATTAAACAATGGCACGTAGACCGATTTTTGAAGGAATAAACAAAATAAGTCAGATTAAGACATTTCTTTGAATAAACTAGTAAACTATGCACCAATCTAATAAATGAAGTAATCTTCTCATATTCCTTTAATTAGTTCCAATTAGTTTGTTCAATTATGTTGATTTCCATAAATTCTTCATTTGTTATACAAATACAATACCCATAATTATTATTTACAAGTTTCTTAGACATTCATTAAAGATATTATCGATATTTTAACTTGATATGTATTATCAGAGAGACTACTTCTTTCAAGTCCTACAAAAGTACAAGAAGTCTCAAAGATACACCAGTTTGAAAAGCCCAATAATGCATTCCTTTTCTTGGATTTCTAAATCCGCTAATTTGATCAAACTCAAGCTCTAAAACATTAATATTCAATCCACAAAGACACTAAAAATCAATTTTCAGTTGACCATTGAAGGAATAAATGTTCTTCTATAAAGTTGGAGGTGTTCATTATAATATATATGAATACTTTATATTGCCATTGAATTGGGAATGAAAGGTCAAATAAACCTATAGTGTGTTGATGCATGATTTGGTCAATCAAACCCCAAAACCCAAATTGTGTGTAATCCATAAGCCAATCACACATAATCTCAAAATCATAACAATTACAAATCATAGAATAATGCAGATAAGTAAAAGACACATCGAACCTATAGTGGCTTGACAATCGGGCCAACGTCCACTTGTTGTAATGTTATTGTCTATACTATACGATTACAACTACAGTTGTGTTTTACCTATGAAATTCAAGAAGAAAGCAAGTGAATCCCGAAACCAACAATATCTGGGCGTATGGGAGTCCAAGAGGTCTCCTAAAATGACCATCTAAAGGCCAATTTATAGGTGCTTAAGAATTTGGGTCATTTGGGAGTACTGGCATGAAAATAGGATCGTGCAGAAGACCTAGTCTGGGAGAGGAGACCAGATTAGCCTAATACATTATGTCTTAGATTGATACCGATCCAAATCTGACCCAGATCGGTACCAGATCTGGGTGGACCGATCCGGATACGTGCCCAGTTTCCAAAAGCCTCGCTCGATCACTCCATCTTTTGTAAAACCACGTATTGATCACTCCTTTTTAGCTGATCCACCTTTGAGTTCAAGAAGCCAATCCAATCACTAAAGTTATACCGATCAAAGATGTATACAATAACCATAACAACCTAAATACAATTGTAGGCAGTAATATAATTAACTAAATAGGCCTGCAAATTCTAATGTTCAAACCACAACCTATTATTTCATATTGGACAAAAACAATAAACAAATCTTGTAAAGTTTTAGGCATACATTTTAGATTTATTTCAAACAAACTAATCATGTAATTATAAACGATGTATATAAATTTCCCACTCACCTGAAAGATATCCAAATCTGAATCTAAATAAATCTTTAGCCTACAATTCCCAAAATCTCGCAGATCTACAATTATTCCAAAAAGGGGATTCTTTCAGATTTGTAGATATGCAAGAAAATAGGAAAGAGGGAAGAAATCTAAATGGAAGAAAGCCTATTCGCAGCACCATCTCTTTACATATGAATCTGATTCTAATCTTCTTCAATCTATGTTTGTTTTGTTTATATATATTTAGATTTGATTTAGAAGAGAATTGGAAGAAGAGGGAAATGACAGAGCTTCGCGACTGCCTTCAGAATTATGTGCAAAAGGATGGGGTCTAACCTTTTATTTATAGGGAGTAGAATGGTCCTAGACTGTTAGATTAGTTTTAATAAAGATCCGTCCGTAATTTAAAAAAAATTACCCTGAAAAACCTAGCCGTCACTAGGTAAATTCAACCAGAGGGGCCGACCTTCCCCCAAGTCGACTACCGGTCATCCGCTTTGGGTCGAGTTTCCCAGTGGGGCTGGGTTATAAATGGTATATATTTGTTATACATTCTATTGATTTATTTTCTGTCTATTTTCATATTCCGTCCGTAACTTTTTCATATGAACACCGTTCACAAAGTTCCAAACATGAAAGTTTACCAGAATTCCGTTACGAACGCAAGGTGCAAGTTTCGTGGTCAAATTCCATTGTTTGCGAAAATTCCATATATGGGGCCTAACTAAATAACTAATTTAATTATTGCCAAAATTCCGGGTTGTTACATAAGTTCATTCTCATTTAATTTCTAGCAACTTTGGGATTCCACCTTCATTGCTTGAGAAGACTCTGTACTTGTGATTTCTTGTAGCTGCCAAACATCTCATCGACCCTAGTGGTGATACCATTGAATTGACTAATGTAATCATCAGACTCAAAGAAGAAGTTACTATCCTTCATAATCAAATGGTCGACCTTGCGACTTCCAAAGTAGACGATGAAAAGAAAAGGATGTCAAAAAGGCTGTAAGGCAATAATTTCTAGGACTACTCAAGAGTAATAGATTTCCTTTGAGGAAGATAAGAAAGCATACATGCATCGAGTGTGCAAGAAAAATTCCAAATGCTGAAACTATCCGATATAGATATTGAAGTGACTAAGACAATGAGTCGTAGTAAGCCTTTTATAAACAAGTAGTGAGAAACAAAGCATCTTATCCAAATAAATTTCTATTATTAACGATGCCCGAGAGGAGGTATCAAATTTCTTAAAGTCTTCTCTTAATACTATCACCAGAATATCATCGGAGAAGGCCTAATATGTTTCATATCAAAATGGCATAAAAAATTATCCAGATATGGAATTCCCAACTTTTGATTATATCGAAGTGTTGAAGAGGAAATTTAGATCTATGACGGTAAGGATCCTTAATGAGGGAAAAGATGTGAAGGTTGCAGAGTTATTGGCTTTTGACAATCCTGCTATCAACAAGTTAGCTAAATCAGATAATGAAGAGGAATACACTAATCTGGAAAATGGTGATTCGTGACGGTGATGATAGACAAGACGAAGATGGATCTAGCGACAAGGAAGAGGATAAATATAATGAAGGTCCCTCCACTACTTAAGGTGGAGTAAGGGGCTTAAGATGCCAAAGTGATGGGTATTCCTAATTCACCAACAAAAGCGACTCCTTCTCAAGAGTAAATTTCTACAAAAGGAAAATCCAAGGAAAATCAGGAGGCCCTAGCGACATCAACCGCACTTCCTAAGGTATTATGCCTTTTGTTTACACATTCAAGTTTGTCTTATGTCAGTTAATTAACTCATAAACATTCTAGACTAGAATTAAGTCAAGATACTAACTTGAATCCTTTCTTGAGGAGAAACAAGCATAAACCAATCAGTTAAGTATGGAATTAGACAAATCAGCAAAAGAATATAACAAATTAACTGAAAAGTACCGTAGACATAACATTGAGGTTTTAAGCCTAAAGAAATACAAGGAAGAGGGAGTTGCCCATTATTTAAGGAAGAACGCCAACATCGGGGTCAGCTATTGAAAGAAAATGCTAGGCTTGTGACACTCTTTAGGATGTTGATTGAAGAAAGGGATATTTTGGTAAAGGCTCTCTATAAAGACCATGGCAGGAGTACAGTGGCGGACTTCCGCTATCAGGTAAATGCGTATGTGGGTTTACTTAGGCACTTCCGCAAGAGATACCTAAATGAGAAATTGTTTGATCCCTACAATGGATAATGTTTGAACCATCCCATAATACAACCTATTCCCTCTTCAAGTCGCACCACTCGCCCAAATAAGTGTAAATATTATAGGAAAAAGCTTGTTCCACAATATTACAAGAAATTTGTTTTGTATGAACCAGATAAGGATTAGTTATGTAATACTCACTTGGTTTATAACTTTTGTAAAATGGTAATTTCAGTGTTTAAATTAGCTTGTTTTACATATGTCATGCAGATGATAATAACCTTAATTACTAACTAGTCCAATCCCACTAGAGCTCTTGGGTAAATATGTAAAACTCAGAAGATAATTTAAGCAAAAGGCATTTGTTTTTTATATTCTTCCCTCAGATGGACATAGCTTCCTGAGAAATTTATAAGAGATTTATGCATAGTCACTACAAACATTTCAAGCAATAGGGGCACAACAATAGAGGCAAATCAAAGTATAACACCTCAATTAATAAATATCAAGGGCCCAATAATAAAATGTCCCAAACAAACGCTAATAATGGCAGATCGAACCGCCTTAGTTTCTTCCGCAATACTAGAGACCTTTGCAAGTGCCTTTTCTTCTGAAAATCAGGAAATTGATGAAGAGGGAAAAATTACCGCCTTAATTTTTTTTCAATTAGGAGAGATGAAACCCTTTCCGTACATGCCACATTAGAACTTAATTCCATCGGCTAATTCTTTTTTCTCCTTTGCAAATTTCTGGAGCGAACGAGAAAACCCTAGGTATATTTTTATTCTTTAATTTACTATGAGCCAGGATCCAAACTAGCGCTTCTTTTTTGATTCTTCATACTTCTATTTAGCTATTTTCTCATTGTTTAATTCGTTCTATTTCCGATTCCTGTTGGTGCTTCATCAAGACCCTGCTCATATATGCTTAATTATGTGCTATACTTCCCAATTAAATATAGTTTGATTTTTATTTTCTATGTTTGATTCTTTATGCATAGCTATACGTCTTTCTTATTTAATTTGCCTTATTTATTTTTCATGATTTGGTTGTTTGATTCTTTATTTGCAGCTTAAAGATGTAGTTTCCCCATAGATTTTAATAGAACAAATGAGTATGCCTAATTAATTGATTATTAGGTAGATCTTTCGTTTATGGTAACCTATGAATTTATTGATTTAAGAACACCGTTGATGAGTTCTCTAATTCATTAACTTTTTTTTCTGCATTGTCTGTTCAGCACATGTGTTTCAAATATAACAATTGATTTGGGTGGTTCATGAAGTTTTTTTTTTTTTCATTGAACGTGGACAGAATGAGGTATCATAGCTTGTGTTCAGCTGATTTTTGCTACCCTCATTATGACTTACATAATTGTGGATATGCAGTCGATTGTGTTATGACCAATCCTTTATTACCGAGAGAAATGTATGACAAACTTATCCTTGTGCTTAGATGTGATGTAGGACTAGAATATGCGACTTCATTGCCCCTAGGGTTTCAGTAGCTAAGGCATTATTATTGGTTTTATTTGCTTAGGTCTTTGTCGTAAATGGTCTGACTAGCGCCATGCAACCTCTAGCAAGCAGTAGCAGTATTATTGCTTAAGGAAAATTTTATTCGGAAGAGATTTGCTATGTTGTAATTGATTGTCGAATTTTCCTTACACTACAAAAAAAGGCAATTTTCCAACCGAAAATTCCCTACGCCATCTCTACACCGTGTAGGCACGGCGTAGGGAAGACGTAAAAATATGAAAAGGGGTAGGTATGGCATAGGGAATTCTTACTCATTACCTACGCCATTTAAACAAGTTGGAATTTAATTAAATAGGGTCTGAAACAAAGGTCCAATATACAACCGCACCCGTTCAATCCGCTGAAACTATCAACAATCGCTTCCCCCTATTTCCATTGCGTGTAATTTCAGATTAAAAAGGAAAAGGAAAACCCTAAAGCTTCTCCATCGCGCCTCCGCTTCAATCGGACGATCCCTACCATGAACAGCGTCGTCGCGCCGCCTTCTGCCTTCTCTACTCGCGCCGCCACCCCTCTGCCTCCCTCTCCTCTGTATCTTCGTAAAAGACCAGTTTTCAGCATAGCAGATAAAAAAAACTATCGATTTACCATGCCCTAAATTTGTAGTGGCTGCTATTTATCTTTTTACCTTGAATTGGGTATACTTGCAGTCCATTTTCAATTTTACACCAACGTAATTTCTTTTATCAACTTATTATGCTACGTGTTCAAACATTTACCTGGTATAGTTCCGGTTCCAGACCGGGTGAATTTTACTCAATTGCAAATCTGTGATATGATTGCATGTTTTTTTGGTAGCAAGAGTGTTGCTTTATTTAAACAGATTACTCTTATTGATATCGCCATGACCTCTAAAACCTAAGTCTAGAATATCATACGGCTGATCGGTCGAGCCAGTGGTCCATGACTCTTGGACTTTTTCTCTTAAATCTTATATGTGTAGTCTAATTTGGTAGATTAATCTGTGTTATTAGCATTTTTTTCCACTGTTAGACCTTTTCCCTCAAGTATTGATTCAGAGTTCAGATGTTGCACATTGAATAATTCTCTCATATGCAACTTAGATATAGTTTGTTTTTGATATAATTTTGTTTATGCATGTTGGCATCTCATTTTATTTTTTAAATGTTCAGGCGATCATATGAACGTTTGCATGAACAAGAATGGTTGTTTTGTTTGCCATAAACAATACTGCAAGTATGTTTCCATTTAAACAATACTGCAAGTATGTAGTTGTATACTGTACTTGCAATTTAATTTTCTTTTTTCATTTCAAGTTGCTTGCACAACAACTTCAAGTAGAAGAGCTAAGGGATAAAAATCAAGAAATGAGTGTCACTATTAGCAAACTACAAGAACAAATGAGTTTTGTGCAAGAGTTTTTACAAGGGTTGCAGCGAGAGCAAGAACCGCAGATATGACGTAGTTTATGAATTAATCTTATTTTGGTAGCGGGTTTGATATTCTATTTGTGTAAGGTACATTACACAATGTTTGAATTAGATGAAACGATCATGTTTGAGTTATGTAGCAACTTTATTTTATTGTTTGTTGGACATGATTTGTTTTAAATATATTTGTAGCAAGTTTATGGTAATTCGACCATGATATTCATTTTACATCAATGTTTTTATTGATATATATTGTTATGATTTTGCATATGTTTGGTTTTATTATAATTTTTGTGGTAGACGAAGAAAAATATAAAACAACCATATTGATTTTTGGTGTACGGATGCGTAGGGAATGCGTAGGGAAGGGGTAAGGATGCATATGAAACTTGACGTAGGGAATGCATATGTGACGGCCCGCCTCGCACCAGCCTGCATTTCCTCCAAGAGTGCGCTGTACACATGCCCGACTAGCACAAGACGGTCGTCAGAAGAAAGGAAAGAAGAGAATGAACTAATCAAAGAACCTGTAGAATGTCTCACAGCGCATGGGATAAAATATAATAATAACATACTTGACATAAAACAGGCGAGACAGTGCATAAGCTGATAACTAATAATCAATGTCAACATCAAAGCAGCGGAAATCCATATACAGCTTATTACAACTTTCCCAATTTTACTGTCTCTAACCAAAAGAAAGCTAAAATAGAAGATACACCAACAATGCCCAAGCAGTGATCTTCAACAACACAGGGAGAATATTATGTATATAGTACGTGGAAGCCTCCTGCTCGTCTCCGGACCATCTACCCGTGCATCACCAGCTAACCTGTCTCTAGTCTGCTCGTGTGAGCACCCAGAGTAATAAGAAGAGACATAAAACTCTGGGTCAGACATAAAGCCTGGTATGAGCGATAAGCATCTAAACAGGGAAATAACAGGTATACTAAACCATACCTGAACCTGGACCTGCAACCAAAGAGTTAGTACCACATACCGTACAATACTCCAAGGTGCCATAATAAATAGTGTAAGAATACGGGGGTGGGGTGTGCATGTCACAATGATAGCAAACAAATCATCCATAGCAACCATTCTCGCATCTCTCACTCAGTGCGTAAAGCGTACGGCATCTACCACTTTGAAACACTAGACAAACTGAGGCAACGACGAATCCCGTCTTGTAGAAACCCTGCTATGACCAAGCCAAACACTTGGAGTCATGACCAAACATTTCAATGACCCACTTCATTGGTCGTAGCCCTTGGTTCTACCAATGCCATAATGGCCCTGAATCCGCCTTCGTACCTCCTACCATAGTGGTCCAAAGCTATAGGTGTCGACAACTCCTTAGCACGCGTCCCGCAGCAAAGCCCAACCATGAAGTGAACTCGTTGATTCCCATCTGAATCTTAAGCTCGAACTTCTCATTTGGACTTCCTTTGCATCTCGGGTTTGATTGAATTGGAGTGGGTCTTCAGAAGAGTTGTCGTACATTAACAGTCCTAGAGTTCTGTTCGGTTCGGTAGTCATCACCATCATCGGTTCGGGTCGGTAGTCATCTTCTTCATCAGTTCGGGTCGGTAGTCATCTTCTTCATCGGTTCGGGTCGGTACTCCACTTCGGGTCGGTTGTCTCTGTTTGAGTTCGGTGGTTGCTCCCTTCTGAGTTCTCATGCCCGATCCTGTCCTTCTCCAATTGCCGATCCGCTCCGCCCCCTTAGCGTACTCCGATCCAATCCTCTCCAATCCGATCCACTCTCTAGTTTTGATCCGATCCGCTCCCTAGTTCCGATCCGATCCCCCTTGTCCACTCCAACTCTAAGCAATGGCCTTCCTTCCTGCCAAACTTCCTCCAGTGGCAAGTCCTCATCCAGTTCGAATTCCCTTGGTCGGTTCCCTAGTCCGATCCGACCCCTTTTCTCCGATCCGAACCGGTTCGGAACCTGCACACTTCTGCAACTTTCCAGCGAGCTTTTTACGCCATTCGACGACGTTTTCGAGCAATTTAACTATTCTAATCAATCATAAAACATACCATAGGGTCATAGCAACATGTAATAGCAACCACAAACAGCAAACAACAATTTAAATGAATCAAAATGAATCAAAAGTAGCTAAAACCTCACATTGGCCTATAATCCCTCTTAATCATGTTTAAGCATATGATTAACAAAACACATCGAAATTAACCCAAATTTTTAACAGAGCCTTAAAACATTATTTTAGAATTTTAAGAATTTTTCCAGAATTTATTTACGTATAAATTCGCTAATCTTCACTAATTACCCTTAATCACCGTAATTAGTGCAAAAACTATGCAAATCACTCACCTTGGCCACAAATGAAATTCTCAGAACTGAAACTCCTCTGATTTGGGGCGAATACTGATGTCTAACGGCGGCTCCAACCTTGCTTTGGTGCTTTTTCTCCTTAATTTGGTGTTGCTAAGCCTAATCTTCAATTAGAGAGTGATTTGGGGTGTTTTAGATGTAGGGAGCCATTACTAAGGTCTTCAAGGAGGTTTGTGGCGGCTCAAAACTGAAATGAAAGTGATAACCTAACCCTAATCAGACCTCCTAAACCTCTAAACCCGAAATTCCCCTTGGGCCTAGCTGCTAATCCCCCGTTTAAGCCCAACTAAGCTGTTTTTCACCATCTGAAACTTGTTTCAGCCATATCTCCCAAACGGTAAGTCCGTTTGGCTAATGTGACCACTCTACGGAAAGAGAAACCATCATCCGGAGCCAATGGAAGTGGTTTCAGGTCAAAATTCCTATCCAGTCAAAAGTTATGGCCAAAACAGTGCCAACTAGGGGTAAAATGGTCATTTAAAAATCGGGAAAAATCATGAACATGGGAAATGACCCCAATAGTCGTCTCCCAAAGTTACACGACCATACGACTTCGTATGTGAAAGAAATAAATATTCTACGATCCTATGATGCGCAGAATGCGGGTCGTTACACTCTCCCCCCCTTAAGAAATTTCGTCCCCGAAATTCCTTAACCCAAAACATACAAAGGATCCCGCATGCCTAACAACCACATATAACAAAAATCAAACATGCAAAACAAGCAAACAAGCCTATCCTAGCATGCGGAAAAACTAAATCGAAGTCAAAATCTTACCAGGCAAAGAGTTCAGGATAAGTCTTCCTAATGTTCTCCTCTGTCTCCCAAGTACAATCGTTCTCGTCCTCGCCCCACTGAACCTTGACTAGTTTCACCGCCTTCCTTCGAAGTTGCTTCATGTCGTGCTCGACAATACGGGCCGGCTTGCGGTTCCCAACCGTCTCGGGTTCTACTTCGAAGTCCTCTAACTGACCAGGTGAAATAGTCATATCTGAGTCGTGAACGAACTTCCTTAGTTGGGAAACATGAAATACGTTGTGAACTCCCGCCATCTTCTCCGGTAAGTCAATTCTATATGCCAAATTCCCGACTAGTTCAAGAACAGGGAATGGGCCAACAAACCTTGGTGCCAACTTGCCTCTCCTGCCAAATCGTATTACGCTCTTCAACGGAGAAATCTTGACAAACACCAAGTCGCCAACAGAGAATTTTAAGTCCCTTCGCCTCTTATCAGCATAACTCTTCTGTCTATCTTGGGCAGCCTTCATTCGTTGTTGAATGATCTTGATCTTATTCGACGTTTCTCTCACCACCTCTGGTCCAAGCATAAACTTCTCGCCAGTCTCTATCCAACATGATGGTGAGTTACACGGTCTTCCGTACAAAGCTTCAAACGGAGCCATACCGATACTGGATTGGTAACTATTATTATATGCAAACTCTACTAGATGCAAATGGTCATCCCATGATCCACCAAAGTCCAACATACATGCTCTCAAGAGATCTTCCAAAATACGATTCACCCTTTCCGTCTGACCGTCGGTCTGAGGATGATATGCGGTACTGAGATGTAATTCTGACCCTAGAGCCTCTTGTAAGCTCTTCCAAAACCCACTAGTGAACAACGGGTCTCGGTCGCTCACAATGCTTTTAGGTACTCCATGAAATCTCACTACCCACTTCATATACAATTCTGCTAACTTAGCTGTCGTTCTTGTCGATTTGACTGGTATAAACCTTGCACTTTTAGTCAGTCGGTCTACAATCACCCAAATGCTATCATATCCCGATCTAGTCCTTGGTAAACCATCGACGAAATCCATCGAGACTTGCTCCCATTTCCATTCGGGAGTTTCTAATGGCTGTAACAGACCACTAGGCTTCTTTTGCTCGGCTTTAACTAGCTGGCAATTCATGCACTTGGATATAAACTTCCCAACGTCTCTTTTCATTCCTTCCCAGTAGTAAGTCTGCTTCATATCTCGATACATCTTGTTACCACCGGGGTGTATAGTCAGTCTTGAGTGATGACATTCTCTAAGCACTTCGTCTCTCAATCCATTGACATTGGGTACAACGAGCTTTCTATTCCTTCTAAGCCATCTATCTTGATCAAGCCCATACTTGCTCACCTCCTCATCGACACCCATCTCTAACTTGGAGATGATTTCCAATAGGTTAGGATCGTCCCTCTGACTAGAGCCGATCCGCTCAATCAAAGTGGGTCTGATCGTCAAACTCGCTAACATTTCTGGATCCAATTCGCACTTTGGTCTGAAATCAAACCCCGCGATAAACTCCAGTTGCTTCCATTCAAGGAACATAGCCCCCAAGCTGGCATGTCTTCTACTCAATGCATCAGCCACCGCATTGCCCTTTCCTGGTGTGTATGCGATGTCAAAATCATAGGAAGCTAAGAACTCTAACCATCTCTGCTGACGGAGATTTAAATCCTTCTGGGAGAATAGATACTTTAACGACTTATGATCCGTAAATAGCTCAAACCTTTCTCCCAAGAGATAGTGTCTCCACATCTTTAACGCGAACACGATCGCTGCCAATTCTAAATCATGGGTAGGGTATCTTCTCTCGTGCGGTTTCAATTGCCGACTTGCATAAGCTACAACCCTACCGCCTTGCATCAATACAGCACCCAGTCCGGTACCACAGGCATCCGTGTATACCGTCATCTCTTCATCCCCCTTAGGAATGACTAACACTGGTGCGCTTGTCAACTTGTCCTTTAGACTCTTGAATGCATTCTCGCACCTTTCATCCCAGACAAAAGCTTGATTCTTCTTGGTCAACTGGGTCAATGGTGCTGCTATCTTGGAGAAACCTTGGATAAACTTACGATAATATCCAGCTAATCCCAAGAAACTTCTTACATCTGTTGCATTCTTGGGCGTAGGCCAATCTTGTACCGTAGCCACCTTTGCTGGGTCCACGGCAATACCACTCTCTGATACAACATGGCCCAAGAACCTCACTTCCCTCTTCCAGAAGTGACACTTAGAAAACTTTGCTTTCAATTGGTGTTTTCTCAACACCTCCATTGCTACTCTTAAATGTTCCTTGTGTTCTTCCTCTGTCCTCGAATAGACCAAAATATCATCGACGAACACAAGGACAAACTTATTCAACTGATCCCTGAATACCCTATTCATAAGATCCACAAAATATGCCGGGGCATTAGTCAGCCCAAATGGCATAACCAACCATTCATAAAATCCAGATGGCGTTCGAAATGCCGTTTTTGCTATACTCTCAGCTTCCACTCTAAGCTGATGAAAACCTGTCGCGAGATCCAACTGAGAAAATACTCTCGCGCCACTCAACTGATCAAACAAATCATCTATCCGCGGTAGAGGATACTTGTTCTTCCTCGTCACTTTATTCAACTCGCGGTAGTCTACACACAAACGAAGGGAACCATCCGCCTTGGTAGCAAACACAACTGGTGCTCCCCATTCAGAAACACTCCTTCTGATAAATCCCTTCTTCAAAAGATCGCTGACTTGCACCTCGAGCTCTCGCTGCTCCCTTGGTGCCATACGACGAAGTGGCATCACTATAGGCCTGGCATCTTTTACCAAATCAATACGAAACTCAATCTCTCGGTGTGGTGGGAGTCCGGTCACTTCTTCGAAAACATCCGGATACTGGCCAACCACGGGCAAACCTGACAACTCACTATGCGGAATGTCGAGGGAGTTTAGAAAACTAGCCAATACCCCCTTACTGGGTAGACCACCAAACACTATCCTCCGCCCATCATCCGCTCTAGCTGTCACCAACAAGCCCTCACAGTCTACCACCACCCCGTACCTTCGGAGCCAATCTACTCCCAAAATAATGCCAAACCCAGTAAAGCCCAAAACAAAGCAATCACAAACAAACATGCATCCATGACTCGATAGAACCACATTACGACAAATCATGCTAAGACTAGTCGAACCACCAATCGGGTTCGTCACTACTAAAGGCCTATCGACAATCTCGGGCTCCAATCCCAACCTATCTACCAGGTCACTAGATATGAAAGAACTGGAAGCTCCGGTATCAAACAAAACTCTAACGGGAACATCATAAATAGAAAGCATACCTTGAATGACGACACTCTTTCCCTTCTCCGCCGCAGTTGGGGCATTCGACGAAGAAGGAATAGCATTAAGAGCATATGCTTTCACCATTTGCTTTTCTTTAGGGGGCTGTGGACACTTGTCCTTGTGATGTCCCATTTGGCCACAGTTGAAGCACTTCCTATCCGCTGGCTTGGCCCGACAATTACTAGCATAATGGCCCTTCTTACCACAGCTGAAGCACTCAACATCTTGTTTATTCTTTTTCTTCTGGCCATCCTTAGTCTGACTCTGCTTTCTTTTATTCTGGGAACCACCCTTGCCTCCACCACTCGCTTGTGGTTTTGGCTCTTCTGCAGGTGCAACCTCAGTCTTCGACTTAGGGTAGAGACTCTCTGATCTTAATGCTTTCCCCACAATCGACTCAAACGTCTCATCGATGTGGTTAATAAGCCTTTCCCCTAAGTACTGATCCAACCCAGTTATGAATTTCTCATTCTTTTTCTCGGCAGTATCAATAAGAGATAACCCATACTTTGACAAAGTGTCGAATTCAGCAATATAATCAGAAACTGCCCTTCCATTCTGCTTAAGTTCCAAGAACCTCTTGAACAACACTGACTTCTGGGCCGCTGGAATGAACTTCTCGCTAAAGCGAGCCTTGAACTGAACCCAAGTAATCTGGTCTTCGGGAGTAGCTGCCTTTATAGCATTCCACCAATTCATTGCCCGCCCTTGCAGCTGACGGGACGCTAGCTTTCTCTTCATCGCATCCTCGATACCCAAATCCTCGAAGATACGTTCGCAACTATCCAACCAATCTTGAACATCCGTAGCCGACTCCGTTCCGTGGAACGGCTTCCCACCAAGGCTAGTATAATCCTTATTCAGCTTGGCGAAGTCGACTCTTGGCGCCTGCACTATTGGACCACCACCATCTCCACCATTGGGAGCTGCCCTCTGCACATCTCTAAGCATCTCTCTCATGAGGTCAGTAAACATCGTCCTCATGTCAGCAGCATTCCCATTATTGGTTCCCCTACCAGCACCTCTAGTATCTCGGCTCATCGTCAATCTGAAAAAGGAAATGATTAACGACTCCATAGTGGTGCTAGTGCAGTACGACTTCATCCTTATACTACTAATAGTATATATATATAGCTTTTGAAAATCAAAATAATTTCAAATACGCTCTCTCGTATACGTATATTATCTCTCCCTGATAACTTCCCTAGGTTAACTACGCAACCTAGAGCTCTGATACCAAGTGTGACGGCCCGCCTCGCACCAGCCTGCATTTCCTCCAAGAGTGCGCTGTACACATGCCCGACTAGCACAAGACGGTCGTCAGAAGAAAGGAAAGAAGAGAATGAACTAATCAAAGAACCTGTAGAATGTCTCACAGCGCATGGGATAAAATATAATAATAACATACTTGACATAAAACAGGCGAGACAGTGCATAAGCTGATAACTAATAATCAATGTCAACATCAAAGCAGCGGAAATCCATATACAGCTTATTACAACTTTCCCAATTTTACTGTCTCTAACCAAAAGAAAGCTAAAATAGAAGATACACCAACAATGCCCAAGCAGTGATCTTCAACAACACAGGGAGAATATTATGTATATAGTACGTGGAAGCCTCCTGCTCGTCTCCGGACCATCTACCCGTGCATCACCAGCTAACCTGTCTCTAGTCTGCTCGTGTGAGCACCCAGAGTAATAAGAAGAGACATAAAACTCTGGGTCAGACATAAAGCCTGGTATGAGCGATAAGCATCTAAACAGGGAAATAACAGGTATACTAAACCATACCTGAACCTGGACCTGCAACCAAAGAGTTAGTACCACATACCGTACAATACTCCAAGGTGCCATAATAAATAGTGTAAGAATACGGGGGTGGGGTGTGCATGTCACAATGATAGCAAACAAATCATCCATAGCAACCATTCTCGCATCTCTCACTCAGTGCGTAAAGCGTACGGCATCTACCACTTTGAAACACTAGACAAACTGAGGCAACGACGAATCCCGTCTTGTAGAAACCCTGCTATGACCAAGCCAAACACTTGGAGTCATGACCAAACATTTCAATGACCCACTTCATTGGTCGTAGCCCTTGGTTCTACCAATGCCATAATGACCCTGAATCCGCCTTCGTACCTCCTA
The DNA here is from genome assembly GCA_030737875.1 of Allium sativum. Classification (NCBI taxonomy): domain Eukaryota; kingdom Viridiplantae; phylum Streptophyta; class Magnoliopsida; order Asparagales; family Amaryllidaceae; genus Allium; species Allium sativum. Next base: position 752,043,377 of record CM060912.1, read on the forward strand.
CCATAGTGGTCCAAAGCTATAGGTGTCGACAACTCCTTAGCACGCGTCCCGCAGCAAAGCCCAACCATGAAGTGAACTCGTTGATTCCCATCTGAATCTTAAGCTCGAACTTCTCATTTGGACTTCCTTTGCATCTCGGGTTTGATTGAATTGGAGTGGGTCTTCAGAAGAGTTGTCGTACATTAACAGTCCTAGAGTTCTGTTCGGTTCGGTAGTCATCACCATCATCGGTTCGGGTCGGTAGTCATCTTCTTCATCAGTTCGGGTCGGTAGTCATCTTCTTCATCGGTTCGGGTCGGTACTCCACTTCGGGTCGGTTGTCTCTGTTTGAGTTCGGTGGTTGCTCCCTTCTGAGTTCTCATGCCCGATCCTGTCCTTCTCCAATTGCCGATCCGCTCCGCCCCCTTAGCGTACTCCGATCCAATCCTCTCCAATCCGATCCACTCTCTAGTTTTGATCCGATCCGCTCCCTAGTTCCGATCCGATCCCCCTTGTCCACTCCAACTCTAAGCAATGGCCTTCCTTCCTGCCAAACTTCCTCCAGTGGCAAGTCCTCATCCAGTTCGAATTCCCTTGGTCGGTTCCCTAGTCCGATCCGACCCCTTTTCTCCGATCCGAACCGGTTCGGAACCTGCACACTTCTGCAACTTTCCAGCGAGCTTTTTACGCCATTCGACGACGTTTTCGAGCAATTTAACTATTCTAATCAATCATAAAACATACCATAGGGTCATAGCAACATGTAATAGCAACCACAAACAGCAAACAACAATTTAAATGAATCAAAATGAATCAAAAGTAGCTAAAACCTCACATTGGCCTATAATCCCTCTTAATCATGTTTAAGCATATGATTAACAAAACACATCGAAATTAACCCAAATTTTTAACAGAGCCTTAAAACATTATTTTAGAATTTTAAGAATTTTTCCAGAATTTATTTACGTATAAATTCGCTAATCTTCACTAATTACCCTTAATCACCGTAATTAGTGCAAAAACTATGCAAATCACTCACCTTGGCCACAAATGAAATTCTCAGAACTGAAACTCCTCTGATTTGGGGCGAATACTGATGTCTAACGGCGGCTCCAACCTTGCTTTGGTGCTTTTTCTCCTTAATTTGGTGTTGCTAAGCCTAATCTTCAATTAGAGAGTGATTTGGGGTGTTTTAGATGTAGGGAGCCATTACTAAGGTCTTCAAGGAGGTTTGTGGCGGCTCAAAACTGAAATGAAAGTGATAACCTAACCCTAATCAGACCTCCTAAACCTCTAAACCCGAAATTCCCCTTGGGCCTAGCTGCTAATCCCCCGTTTAAGCCCAACTAAGCTGTTTTTCACCATCTGAAACTTGTTTCAGCCATATCTCCCAAACGGTAAGTCCGTTTGGCTAATGTGACCACTCTACGGAAAGAGAAACCATCATCCGGAGCCAATGGAAGTGGTTTCAGGTCAAAATTCCTATCCAGTCAAAAGTTATGGCCAAAACAGTGCCAACTAGGGGTAAAATGGTCATTTAAAAATCGGGAAAAATCATGAACATGGGAAATGACCCCAATAGTCGTCTCCCAAAGTTACACGACCATACGACTTCGTATGTGAAAGAAATAAATATTCTACGATCCTATGATGCGCAGAATGCGGGTCGTTACAGCATAGGAACTTGGCATAGGGATAGCGTAGGGAATTTAACGTATGGATGACATAGGGAATTTGGCGTAGGGATGGCATAGGGAACTTGGCGTAGGCATGTAGGCGTAGGGATGGCGTAGAGAAATATTTGCAACGAGCTGTTTTCTGACTTCCTTTTTAGCGTAGGGATGGCGTAGGGAAATTCGATTCCCTACGCCACCCCTACACCAAATTGGCGTATGGAATTCAGAATTATTTTGTAGTGTTAATCGTGTCGCTTCACTGTGCCAAGATGGGTGCACTTCCTGGTTTGCAGCTGGATATTTACTATGCACAGATAATGTCGATTTCTTGGGATTTATTTATTTTAACTAAAAATGAATACTTTACAGAATGCACTGACCAATGGGAAGAGTTTGAATCTGGATATGTTGTCGAGGAACATATTACTTTTAGACAGTACGTAGTGAGCATTCATGATCTTTTGATGGTTTCTCGATTTTATCCTACTCTATTTTGGGCAGTAAAACCAATTTTAGTTGAGTAAATATTATGTTGTGCAAGACTGGTTAAAATGACAAAATATTTTTAGTTTGAATTTAGAATAGTAGAACAAACCTAAATGTTTGTCTTGCAAGGTTTGTTTGCTTTGACTAATTACTTTTATGTTTGAATTATGGTTAACCTAAAAGAATCAACGGTGAAGATAGTTTCCTATGGAGCAATTGCAGTTCTAGGATAGTTCGCTGCGGTGCAATTGCAGTTTTATCTAAGCGGAACACTGTCACACTCACATCATATTTGGAAATAAATGCTCACAAGGGGAAATAGCCTAAGATATTAGTAGTACCCATTGAAAATAACAAAAGGGCAACATCGACTATTTATTTATTAAAATCTTGTTTTTTTGGAAATTAAATTTATCTTTAGGTTTGTTGAGGCGCTTAGCTCTTAAGGAATGTTGGTATTTATTGCAGGACAATTGATAATAAATGAATGAATGGATTAAACCTTGAAGTAGATAAATATGAAGGAGGTTGTTATTATTTCTCTTTGGTTATCCTTAGACGTTCATCCAGCATTTCATTATTAGATGGCTTAAAATTTTTGTTCTAAATAAGCTCACCAGTTAAGTACAATCAGTGCTAGAATTTCAGTGCTGATGGGGTGAACAAATATCAAAATATAGAGATGATTTACATAGGAAGATATTTCAAGTAGTAAATATGTGACTTTGAGTACTATGATTATTTCAACTCAAATAACACTTGGGTTTTTATTGTTATACGTATACACACACAATGGTAATATTTCTTTTTGCTTTATTTTAGCAGTCTCTAGTGGTTGGTATTCATGGTTTTTTTTAATCATTTTGGGTTAGTCTCTAGTGTTGCTTTGTTCTTTATATGTCACTTGGATTGACAGAAGATATTGCGAAAGGACGCGGGGGAAGAAAACTTGATCATGTAATATAGACTAGAATTAATGAGATAATGTATAGTTCAACAAATATGAGCGAGGTAGTGACTAAACTAGAAATTCCCTTTACGGTCTACAAAATCACACAAATGGTGAAAATGTCTGAAAATTAAGCAAACATGCAGTAAAAACCAACTAAATCACGTTGAATGTTTATGATCTTCAATGCTCTTTTTTGATTGTCTACTCCTTAATATATTATGGGATAAGTTGTTTGGTTGAAATGAAGTTCACATGACTTCTTTTATGTGAAACTATTTTGAAAACGAAATTTTCATCGGAAGCTAGGATTTTGGTGATAAGATGGAGAATGAATATTAATGAATGATGTAAATTAATTTTCCACCGGAAGAATGGTGCTTAAATTCTATTTAATGACTAGCCACTGTTAGCATTGTGTATGAGTTTGATTATTACATCCGCATTAAGTATTCACAAAGTAAAAATGATCCAATTATGCATTTCTTAATTTACGATGGTTTAGACTTTTTATTTGTTGCCTCTAACTTTAGGTTGTTTAGTCCGGTAACTCTCCTCCAGCGGTTTAATTTTTATATCATGCATACATTGTCAGTTAGTTGAATTTAACATCAAAGTCTTCAGTGTGTCCCTATCTAAATTTGATTGTATTATTTCTTCATTATGGTACAATTTCTAATGAATGTTTTTTATTCATGACATTTTAGTAGAGCTAGGCAATGAGCTGGTTGGTTCTAAACAATGAGGAAAAGTACACATCAGACAATAATGATCATCGTCCAAGTTCAGTGGATGATCCCTCAGCCTTGTCCGTGATATTGAGATAATAAACCGAAACCTTAAATATCATGAAGACGCACAGAAGGTACCTTCTTTCCATCTATCTTTTGAATACTTGATGTTTCTATGTAGATTTTTCTGTATGTCGTTTGATAATCATTCATGTTTGCTAATTTCATAAGGTACTTTCTTTCTTTCTTTCGTAGTTATGAATAATTATCAATGAAACTCACATGTTACGGGGATCTAGATATTGAAACTCAATATGAATGATTATCATTCAAAGATCATTTACTAAATGTTCTCATTGCAAAGAATATGAATGATTGTCAATGAAACTTAGTATAGAAACTTAATGCGTGCATGAGTGAATAAAAATCATAACTAGGATATGGATATTGAAATAGTAGCAGAATGTGAAGCTAGTGGTGTTAACAGTGTTTTTGTTCATCCTTTATTATCTTCTTATTACAATCTTCTGCAAAGTGATTTGATATAGATAGATTCTAAAATTTCTATGGTTTTTTGGGATTTTTGTTGTTGTATGGAATGCAATGTTTTGATCAACTTGTATAAACAACATGTGATTAATTAAGGATCATCAGAAGATGCCAGAATAAGCTGTTTGTTATAATTTATTAGAAACATCAAATATAACGATGTGTTGATCTCCTGTGTAACTTGTATCATGTTACATGTATAGTTATTTTCTTACTTGGAGTCGACAATGTTTTGATCAACTAATCTAAACTCAAAATTTCAATGGAAAAGAAAATCATACAAACAGGAATCTAGGATTTGCCACAGAATTGTGGATGATTTGCCAATATTTACAAATCGGTAGAAAAATTCCTTTAATAAAAAATGCATGAAAGCGCATGCACATTTTTTTTTTTTTTTTTTTTTTTAAGTTGTATGAAGGCCTGTAGCCAACTTCACGCGTACCTTCAAATAACTTGTCCACAGTCTGACCATGTCTTAAGGTTAACTCGAAGATAAAGTGTTTCTAGGAACTCTTTATGCTTATACAAAACAACATGATTCTTTGATCATGTGAAAACTCTCGGTTCTATCATCAAATATTAAACGAGGCATTTTAAATTAGCAGTAACTTTTGGCTTAAGCATTGGTCACCATTACGAAAATTGATCTATGTTTTGCTAACCTTTATCTTGGATTAGGATTTGTTGACTAAATCATTGTTCATCAAAGCAATTTTGTCATCTCTTATAATGGAAATATTAAACTAATTGAAAGGATCAAACAAAAAATATCACATAAGAGAAGTTAGAAAATATCATATTTAATAAAATTACAGATATTATTAAAAAAAATGTAGACCTATATGCCAAACTTTAAACTAAAAGAAACTACCATTGGAATGTCTAACTCATGGTTCAAGTACATGTCTCCATCTCTATGTTAAATGTACAAATCCTTTGCATTACGACTATCACTTGCTTATACCCACTCCACTGATATATCTGTTGCCTCTGTTGTTATGCCTTTCGACCTGGCCGATGCATTTGTCTGTTTGTACTGCACTTTTGGAGTTATTTCACACAAGTTTGACCTGTTGTACTTAATCCCCCTCACTCTTGCTGTTACTAATAGCCATTTTTCTTATCATGTTGCTTCACAAACTAGCCACCATGTAACCTCACCTACAACTGATGATTTTGATGTTGCACCTTCTTACATTTCACATGTTACTCATGCTGCTTCTATGTATCATAGTGGAGCACATTCAGATATTATGATGGTGCACATTTAGAAAAAAGAGAGAGCAAATATTAGCATTAAAAAATCACTTAGGCATAGTGATGCATGTTTCACTGTTTCATTCAACATTTCCAGTAATAGATAGTTCTTTAAACATAAGCTTGTGGTAAGAGTGAATCAATGTTTTCTCTTATAGAACACCTATGTTTGATCCAGCTGAACTTAACTCATTCCTCATTTCCATTTTAATGCCATATACAACCATTTATCAATATGCAAAGCACAAATTTTTCTTGTTCCAAATCCCACTTTGCATCCATCTGATTCTAACATTAAATATTAAGCGATTATATTAACAATAATGCCCTTTTGTTTTCAGGTTAGCAGATACAATGAATTGAATGTGGATTGAGCGCAGGACAATTTGAGGTTGAATAAGAGCATGCTAGCGCTGTAATGGATGTTGAACCAGTTGTCAAGGTCTTTTTTAAAAAACTTTTATTCATTATTTTTATGTATCAAACTAAACCAACTTGATGATTGATTGATGTATCTAAAGGTGTGTATTCTGTATAACATTTGCCTTTGAATGCTTTGTACAAAGATGTTTGTTAGATTTGCAATTTTGTACCAAATGATCATCGAAAATTAGCATATATCTTGCAAATGTTATTCTTACTCCTGTTTCAACATGATGCCTAGTGAATGACAATATTTTAGGTGTAATTTGATCGTTTGTTTCTATAATACAGTAAAATATATCTCTGAATGAATGGGGACACTGGTAATAAATTCAAGCTGTCTAAAAGGGGCAGTCATATGCGCCTGTAACATATATTAGTTAATAACTATATTTGAAGATAGAGGTGTTAATAAGTGCTTCAGATAATTGTTGAATTTTACTGTCCTATGTGGAAAACAAAACTATAGGGGCAAATTTAGTGTTTTATTTGCCTCCTTTTGTTATTAGCGACTCCATGTTCAGGGGCACATCTTAATCCGCCTCTCCTTTATTTAAGGGCAGATTAGTACAAATTTGTGCCCCTATTTAGATATATAAAGGCAACTATGTTTGCCCTATTATTTCTAATTTTGGTAGTGAGTTGCCTAGTTTTAGTTTGACTTTTTAAACGAGACAAGAGATGAAGGGTTAAATGAGGCCAGAAACTATTGTGTTAATCTATTGCGTGGCGAGTCTAATCTTCAAAGGACTCGAAAGGTATAGATTTATTTGTTTTGTTCTCTAGAAACGTTTTTTTGATATAGTAGTGAAACTATCATATATGTTACTTAAGAGATGAACTTTGTAACTTTTGATCGATTAAATGAGAAACTACTTTGCTTATTTAGGTTTTTTTATGTAATGACTCTGTATTTTACGTATCAAAGGATAGTAAAATAATTGTATTTAATTCATATAACGTCATTCCATTTTCATATTTTAAAATATGGTTATTTAGGATCTTGTATTCATATATGATTTTTACCGAATTATTTTGTGACCATTTTGCCTTAAGTATCTTGTTCTTGCAATAACTTTTGATGGAAGCAAAATTAAGTGTTATAAGTGGTCTCATTGCAGTAGAATGATAGTTTGACATTTCATAGAGTGATCTATAAGTGATTTGGCTAAGATGTTTGGGAGATGTGGCAGTTTTAAGTTTTTAAGACCATTGAATAATATTAGAGACAACTAGCCCATCAGACTAATGACTAACAGATATAAATAGGCGCAAAAGGAGATTAGCCTAATCTTTTCTCCTTGTTTTCCATCAGTTCAGAACTATGATCTACTTTAGTTCATCTTCTTAAACCCTAATCATACTCAAATCCACTCGTAATCTCTTCTAACCACCTAAAAGAGGTTAGATCTTCATAGTTCTGCACATTTTCTTCACTTAGAAGGCGTCTACATCCATTCCATGCTATTTTGGTTGATCTCACACAGATCTTCATGGGTTTGTTTATTTGGTGAGTGATTTTAATCTCTCAACCGACTATATTGCATTATATGTTTAGATTAGGGGTTTTAACACCTATATGTTTAAATCACCCATTATGATTATACTTGTTAATTTCAGATTTGAAAACCTTAGGCAGATAACCATCATTTTGGGAAGAACATAGAAGATAAACTTCATTCCAGATCTTTCCTTTTGCCACAATTCCTACAAGTGTGTTTTAGTTGAGTTTTGTTAATTTTGTACATGTTATTATGTGGGTGGACACTTGACTTATTATTGAGGTGTGCACAATTAGTATGTATTTAACTCGTTTTGGTCTAAGTACTGTATTTTTGCACACTTTAATACTACCTTGAAATCTAATTGATTGTGTAATAAATTACCCATTTTAGCTTTAGAAAAAAAGAAAGAATAATTTTGAATTTTTTATCATACCACAAAAGACATACGATATAATGCAAAACTAGAGTGTGTGAATTTGTGAGTTGAAGAAGTTTAAAACTGAGGAAGATGAAGGGTGATAAGAAATTAAGTGGAGGACGAAGAGTGATAAGTGAGGCTCATTTTGTTTTTCCACAATTTCAGGGTGTGGAAGACATTTTTAGGGGTGTTAATAGCCTAAGCCTACCCATTATTGATTTTGATAGTTACCCTCAATCCAAAAATCTGGTAATTACATACTCTGAAATTTGGAAAAGTTGAAGCTATCGATTAAGCGCTACTCGGTTCTTGCTTCCGGGTGTTAAACCCAGATCTAGTAAGTCAAAGCTACAATTGACTACTTGTTTGAGTGGTTTCTTTTGGAGGGTTAAACCTCTAAAAGCAACTGTATTAGATTATCGTTTTGGCAGATACACTGCTATCAGGAATCTGGGATGCGATGATACAATGAATTGCTTTATCATATAAAACTGGGTTGCTAGAATAATATAGAGCAAAATTTGATTGTACAGCTTAAACTACATTGCATCATTATAGATATAATATTAGCCGTCACCCAAAAAAAAAAAAAAAACACACCTTCCACCATAATACAGCCACCTTCTTTAAGCTTAACATAGGGATGGAATATTCTCCTGGTTCACTCCAGCTTTTTCATTCAAGCAGCAAGGTCTCGCTGCTTTGTAGTAGAAGAACGCCATTATCTTCGACCACTCCTCAGCTGTTCGAACCGCTATTTTAAACCATACAAATGTTCATGTCATACATACTATCAACTGAATTTCATAACTTACCCATAAATTTTATATTCTTTTACCTTTATCTCTATGCAATATCTTCCCTGCTTTAGTAAACAATATTTCTGGAAAGCCTGATACTCTGAGAGCAGATGCCAGTTTATCTTCAACCACAGCATCTATAGCTACACACTATGTGCAAATATATCAGTAAATTCAAAATGCCTGTGCAATTGCAAACATGCACATTGTCATGTATTAAAGAAACACTATTGTATCAATGGAGTATTACTCGTGGCGATGGCAACCCTGTATCCCAAAACATTTTCACAGCTCTTTCCAGCTCGATTCTCGCTTTCTCATTCTCACTGGGTCTAAAAATCCATTGCCAAATTAAACAATCAGAACAACTGTCTACTATACATTTGATATTTCCTGAAACAAGAAACTGACCTCTTATATCGATTATGAACAAGAATGACAAGCGGATTAAAATCCTTAAATACCGTATCCTCCCATTCACTTGACCTGATATCTCTAACGGGTTTGATATAGTCGTCATCTTGCCACACGATCTCGCTGTCGCTATCGTCTTCCTCGTCTTTTCCTTCTTTTTTCACGTTTTTAATGGTTATCTTGTTGAAGAACTGGTCAAAATTGAAACCACGTCCGTCGTCATCTTCGGGCCAGTTAGGATCCTCCTCTTCGACCACTAGTGGATAGTCTTCCAGAAGTTTTTTCATTTTTATCTTCCGTTGTACGGGGTCTGCTTCTTCTTGTGGATCCTCGACGTTATCCAGCATTTCACGTATTTTTCGCCTCATCTTCTCTCTTTCTTCTTTGTTCATTAGGTATGGTTCGTCTCCGGTATTGCTTGATTTGCACATAATATGGTTCTCATATCTTTTGAAAACGGATTTGGATGGAAAATGAGTTCCTTTTGCTGGAGTTTTTTGGTTAAGGCAAAACGTCGAGCAATTTGTGAGCAGTGTGAAATGGAGGAACATTCTGGAAAAAGTGGGCTAAAAGGGTAGCGGTTTTGGTTTGTTGGGCTTTATTTCAAATTAAAATTAAGAGATGACTGCTTTACCCAAACAGTATAAAAGACATACGTGGACATTTGTAGTAAGAAATTAGGACCCACCTGTCATTGAGAGGTTGAAACGTATATGACTAGAGTCTGCGTCAGTGGCGATAACTTTAAGCCCGGGTAAAGCAAGAGTCTTATCGTTAGCAAAAAAATTTGCTAGTTCTAGAAGGTCCGAGATTTAATCCATATTTAGATGATTAGCAGGCGTGTTTACTGTGTATAATTGGTGATTCCAGTTAGCTTATTTTGAGCGTGAAGGTCAAGTTAAACCGGTGGGACTATAAGTAACGGACAGATTTCTCCGCCCACTGGTATAGCATTTTGATTATACGTTGTCCTCTTTCTATTACAATCTACTTTCATTTGAAGGTTCAGAAAGGTAAATTTCAATTTGCTATGAAGTTTTGCTTTATTTGTTGAATTTGTTTGCTGGTTCGTCTAGATAGGTCTCTGATCTGTTATCCTCCAATCTATTTCATTTTGCTTCTTTTTTTTCTGAAAAAGATAAAACAAGATTCTTGCTATGAACTTACAGTGGTTTCTAGCCAGTTAGATTTGAATTTTAGAGCAATGTTGGTTATGATTTGAATGTTACCTTGTTCTTCTTGAAATTTCATTTCATTTCCGCTAATTTTGTAATAGTGGCAAGTTATATTCTAAATCAAAATTTGCTTAATAAAAGAACAAACTTCATAGGCATAAGCATTCTTAAAAACTACATATTCCTTTGTATATTATCTATTGAACGTCTAAATCCATTCTTAAAAGCAACCCTATAAATACCTGATGTTAAATCATATCAAAATTCAACAAAAATATATATTATGTACTTCAATTTCTTTTATTTTTAGCCAAATAAAGGAGCTCTAATTTTAACAAAAATGGGGTGAACCAATATAATGGGAGGGTATTGTCTAAGCACATATCAAAAATTAATTAACTTCTTCGTGAAAAGGTAATAACTTGATCATTCTTTTTTTACCTTTTACAGTCTTATTCTCATGGGTTATGAAAAGAAAGTCAATTAAGAGTAAGTAAAAATTTGTTTTAGATTTTTGAACTATGAGAATGGTGAATGTTCGAAAACTTTTGACCTTAGAACTAGAATGTAAGAGTAGGGTGTAAATGTGTCAGACCGGACAAGACGAAGGGGTGTTCTAGTTCTGTTCTATAAAGGATTCAGGCAGACACGGACCGCACACCATATAGCCTTGGACTGAGCCGGAAAACGGACCGTCCTATCCGATATAGCCTTGGATAATAGAAAAAAATCGAACATTTTTGATCGGACCGAACACTAGTGTGTCCTAGTCCTATCATAAGAGAATCGTATGGACATGGACCAGACACCATATAGCCTCGGACCTAGCCGAACAACGGACCGTCCTGTACGATATACAACCCTTAAGAGAGCTAAAATTATGAAGAGAGCTTTAATTACAAATATATTACAATTTGGTTTGAATAAATTCAGTAGTACTTTTTATGTTGTTATTGAAAGTAAATTCAAAATTAAAATCAATAAGAAGATTGATCGATAGGCAAAAAAGGATGAAAGTATTATATGATTATTATACTTGGTAAATGAAGAAATTGTATTTTAGTGTTGTAATATTGATTATTGACCAAAATATCTTGTTTTTTAAATTTTCCATTAAACACTACAGAGTTTTCAAACATAATAAATGTGGAAATGTCAAAATTTTACAGATCACCGAAAAATTTCATGTGTAAATTCTCAAATTTTCTTATATAAAGCAATGATTTAAGCTTTTATTTGTATAGAATCCCCCCCTCCCCCCCCCCCCCCCCCTCCAAAAAAAAAGTGAAAAACCCGGAATTTTGAATTTACAAAGGTTTAAATTGAGGGGAAGGCTTGGGAGCCCGAAATTGAGATGTCAGGCTTGTGCGGCTTTTGGCGAAATTCACGGGGACATGTTGGATGTATTTTTCTATTCGATCTGCAGCTGTTATTTTATTTTCGTACTCATTTTTTGACCATACTTTCGGGCCTTTTAACATTTCACTAAACTTGAGGTGCATTCTGAGGCAAGAGGTCGCCAAATATGGAGTCTGTTGAATTGAGTTCTCATGAAAGAGTTCAATGTTGGGTGTGATTTTGTTAAATTTAAGATTATGTTTATTTAATTAATATGCTTGATAATTATTATTTAGGGAATTATATAAATTAATGATAATTACTAAATTATAATTAATAACTAATATAATTGTTGGCTTTAGCTATTATTGTAGTAATGTAAAAATTTTAAATTGTTGGAAAACAATGGCTGAGTCGCGGACCAGGTCGCTTTCTTGACGACGATTCGGCGATCTGGTCGGTGGTGCAAAACCAGTTCGTACTCTCGCCGCCGCTTCTAGGATAAAACAGCCTCGTAGAACAGCAACTGATTTGCTTGCACAACAAATCAGTGCAGATTTGCACTTTCGAAATAAATAATTGCTCGAAAATTTCTGTAAGAATATTTTAATGGCGGAGGAGAAAAAAATATTTTTTTTTCTGTACTAATCTCGTCTACAACTGAAGATAATATATAGACGGAGATTAAGGTTAATCGAAAATACTGGACAGTAGGAGAAATTAGGATCTGCTGAAATACCGGGTCAAAATTTTACCGCTTCATGATAAAGTCGGCTCAGAAATATTTTTCATAAAAACGGTTTGAAAAAGTCAAGGTTTTCTGGTCTAAAAATATAAGTGTCTACACCACATAGCCAAGGCTCAAGCCCAAAACCGAACCGAACCGGGCCGGGTCGAGTCGGTCGCGCGCGCGTGTGTGGTGTTCATGATGCATGGTCTCCCTCCTCACAACAAAGCATGCATTGGGAGCCCAAGGCCCCAACATGACTTCTTAGAAACAAGTATAAATACTTGCATCTTTCTTATAATTCCATGATGTGGGACTATTCACATATAGGAGCCATCATACACTTATTTCTATATTTTAAATAATTCACATAAATTTCCAACAATCCCCCACTTGAATTTTTTAAAATATTATGAGCAGTTTCTAAAAACATAAGACTGTGCATAAACAAAGGTGTCATCCGACTTGAACCTTTGCATAGTGAATAAGATTCAGTTTTTACTAGAGTGACATGTAGTCTTGAACTCTATTCCTGACATCAAACCACACACAACCTTTTCTATAGTACAATCAAATAAGCCCGTGCGTTTATGGCCATGCACGTCTATCCCAGTTTAGTGAACGCTCTAGAAGTTCTGCCCAAAACTCCATAGGAAACGGTCATATTTCCACATTCACACAGGTGAGTCTATCAAGAGTACTCCTGAAGGTAGGTACTCCACTCCAAATAGAGTATAGATCTCATTAAGAGTTTCTATTAAGTCATCCTCTAATCACTTCAGGAATACATGCTTCTTAGTTTATTAAATAGCATGTTCTACTTCTATCACTACACAACTTGTTTTTACCCATTGAACCTATTTCTTGGGATCTCCAGTCATTTAGGTCGGGTTACCATTGTGCGTGATTCCACAATCTCAGGGCAATAGTCCCATTCTTTTAGAATTATTAAGGACTTTCTTTCTGGTCAGTCCTTTCGTCAAAGGATTTGCCAAATTATCATCACTTCATATGTGATGTCCTCTAACAATACTGTGCATACGACTGTCATTTCTTACCGTTGTATTATCGGTTCTGTTTTTCTTTCAATAGTCGTCAAATCTTTCATCACTATATATGTGATGTTCTTTTACAGTATTGTTCTTATGACGTCATTTTCTACCGTTGTTATAACGGTTCTATACTTTTTGTAATAGCCGCGGAACTATCACAATCGATTACACCACTGGTGTCTATCTTTCCCGTATAGGGATCTCAACTAGCAGATTTCTTTAGTTCTCTGCTTCTTCACTAGCTGTGGCTAGTGTTCTTATCTCAGTCACTATAGTATACTGAGTCAAGATATTCTGTTTCTTATATTTCCAAGAAACAGTTCTTCCAGCAATGCTAAATATATAGCACTGGTCGCAATAGAATCATCAGATAAAATATTCCAATCAGCATCGGAATATCCTTCAAGTACAGCTTGAAACTTTTCATAATGTAATCCAAGGTTCATGGTTCGTTTAAGGGATCTCATGACCCTTTCAATAGCATGTCAGTGCTCTATACTGGGTCTACTGGTAAATCTGCATAATAATCCCACGACATAGTCGATGTCGGGTCTATTACATTCAATGGCATACCGAAGGCTGCCAATGATGCTCGCAAAATCAGACTGTCTTACACCTTCATCAGTGTTCTTAAATAACTTTACACTGAGACCATATGGTGTATATGCAGGTTTATAGTCAAAATAATTGTATTTCTTTAGAGTATTCTCATTTTAATGAGATTGATCCAAAGAAAATCCCCTTTTTACTCGGTAATCTTAATACCAAAGATTACACTCACCTCACCTAGATCTTTCATATCAAAAATTGGCATTTAATAAGGATTTGACTGAGTATATGGCATGAATGTTTGACCCAAAGATGAGTAGGTCATCTACATAAAGGCATATAATAGTGCAAATGTCATTCTCAGATTTGTAATAAATGCATTTGTCACCTTCATTAACTTTAAAACCATGTGAAATGATTAAAGTTGTCAAATTTTTCATGTCATTGTTTAGGTGCTTGTTTTAAACCATATAATGATTTATCTAATTTGCATACTTTATGTTCTTGACCATTTACTACAAATCCTTCAGGCTGATCCATATAAATTTTTTCGTCTAATTCACCGTTCAAAAATGTGGTTTTCACGTCCATTTGGTGTATTAATAAAATATGAATAGAGGCAGGTGAGATTAATATCCGAATGGATGTAATTCTAGTTACAGGTGAAAAGTGTCGAAGAATTATATATTTTTTCTTTTTGTTTAAAACCTTTGGCTACTAGTCGTACTTTATATTTATCAATAGTGCTATCATGTTTTAATTTCTTTTTAAGTACTCATATACAGCCTATAGATTTACAACCAGGAGGTAAATCTATCAAATGCCAAGTCTTATTGGATTCCTGAGAATCCATCTCATCATTTATAGCCTCTTGCCAAAAAATCGGCATCTAAAGAAGATAAGGCCTCTTGAAGGTTTAAGGGATCCTCCTCTATAGTAAAAGCACAAAAATATGAACCAAAATCTTTTATGATTTTTGCTCTTTTCTTCTAGGTTCAGTTTCAGAACTTTTATTAAGTTTTACTTCTTCTAGGTTCAGTTTCAGAACTTTTATTAAGTTCTGTTCTAATAGGCATACTTGATGTGCCCCCACTATTCATTATTTTAAAAGGAAATTTCGTTTCATAAAAATTGACATCATTTGATTCAAATTATATTATGTGAATTTAGATCATAAATTCTGTATGCTTTACTACTAACAGCATAGCCTATAAATACACATTCGTATGCTCTACTTGCCAATTTTATTCTCTTAGGGTATGAAATGCGAACATATGATAGATAACCCCAAGTTCTAATGTATGACACATCGGATTTATAATTCTTTAAAATTTCATAAGGTGAAATTTTATTCTTAGATTTGGGGATTTTATTCAGAACATAACATACAGTCTATAAAATATCCCCCCACTAATGTTTTGCTGCACCAAAATTTAATAAAATGTCAATTACTAATTCGGTAAAGATCCTATTTTTTCAGCTTTACCGTTCATATCACGTGGCTAGGGTGCAATTCTCTTATGTACAACATATCACATAAAAAATCCAGAATATAATTTGATTCGTATTTTGTTCCTCTATCACTATGTAGTCTCTTAATTTTTCGTATTTGCTTGATTTCAATTTTGAATGTTTCAAACATATCGAATGCATCACATTTTTAAGAATCAATGTCTTTTCAATCATATGCTTAATTTTCATATTACCAGTCTCTATAGCTTTAGTGGTGCGAAGATCTCACAACACACTTTCTGATCATCAGCAACCGTGTGTATTGTGAATATATTACAATTATAGCAAACATGGCGAGAAACACCAATGTCTACCCACCAACCCTTTGATCCACCAAAAAGGTGAATCTCAGTAATCATAACCATTAGAGGCTCCTCAGTCAGGTTTGCCTGCGGTGCAGGGTATGGCATGTTCCGACACTTTCATGACATATGATCTGGTTTTCTACAGTTGTAATATAGAATAACTGTTCAGAATCATTCATTTGGGTTGGTTGCTGCTGTCATTTATGGTTTCCTTGCGGATTCCATTCTCTTATTTACTGACTGATTGTGGATGCTTACTATTGTCAAAGATGTTAATATGTTTGAAAAACATCCAACCAAAAATTGATTTTGGTAATGGATTATACTTGATGTTATGTGTCATTGCCTCCCTTATCTAAACAATAGTCCATGTAACAATCTTGTAGTTACAGACTAAATCTAGTTGATTGTCCAAAAGGCAAAGTTCAATAAGCCAAAATTATCAATCAAGTAAGTGAATCAAATACGAGACAACACAGAGAGCAAGCTAATGAAGGTTTTGTCTCTAAGGATGCAGTTACCAGTATATTGATCATATCCATTATTTATCATGGAAAAGAGGAACCGATATACAGATCTTAAGGTTCGGTTTTCTACTCCATTGCTATTTATTAATCAACTTAAACCGTTCAAGTGCTAAAAAGCCCCTTTCAAATTAATAACCTTGTAATATCTGGCCAAATGATGAATACACATTCCACATGATTCACTTACTTTGGGCAATGACTTACTGAAAGTAACAGCAACAGGTTTAAATTGAACAAGTTACTAGAGCACATTTGTTCATACCAATTCAAAATATGCTTCAAATTCATGTATCCCATAAACTGTCCTTAGAAAAAGCATTTGTACCCATTAAGTGTTCTAAATAGAACCTTTTTTTTTACATGCAAATTAAGTTGCAATCCTGAAGGGATTCAAAACTGAACTAGGCATATACAGTAAGAAAAAAAGAAGCTAACTAAATACCTGAATTTAAGGTATATTCTACATTTCTACGGGAACCATCAATGGCTATAGTCCAGTCAATAATTAAATGCCTCTGTAAGCTTGGACTCATTCAATGCACATAATGAATATATCACCATTGAAATTCTAACCTGAACGAGATAGTAGATAATACGCAACCATCAAGCACTCATTTATCAAATGCAACAGAATTTACCTGGAACTGATCTATTCCAGATTCAGGCAGCAGACACTGTGCTTCCCATCATCAAATTGAGCAATCGATGTAAACATTTGTTGGGAATTGCAACAGCATATAGAACAAATAATCATCTGACACGGATCCTCTCAAGCAAAATTGGTCTTCGCTGCTGTTGGTCATCTTCTCCTCCCGAACTGATGCGAACGGTAATTGGAGGACGAGAACAGAAAATCGTATTTGATGATGGAGGCCACCATTAATTCCCTGCAGCAGGCGGATGGAGTTGGGACGCGCCGTCTTTGGCCATGGTGACCTAGGATTAGGGTTTTATTTTGAGGGAAACGACCGACGTAGGGTTTCAGCAGATCCCAAAAAATTTCGCCAATTCCCATCTATAATTTATCGGTAACGGTGGTGGACGAGGCCATTGTTTCAAGTCGTCTTCAAATTGTTGGGAAACAATGACTGAATCGCGGTCCAGGTCGCTTTTTTGAAGACGATTCGGCGATCTGGTCGGTGGTGCAAAACCAGTTCGTACTCTCGTCGCCGCCTCTAGGATAAAACAGCCTCGTAGAACAGTAACTGATTTGCTTGCACAACAAATCAGTACAGATTTGCACTTTCGAAATAAATAACTGCTCGAAAATTTCTGTAAGAATATTTTAATGGCGGAGGAGAAAAAAAATATTTTTTTCTGTACTAATCTCGTCTACAACTGAAGATAATATATAGACGGGGGATTAGGGTTAATCGGATCTGCTGAAATACGGGTCAAAATTCTACCGCTTCATGATAAAGTCGGCTCAGAAATATTTTTCATAAAAACGGTTTGAAAAAGTCAAGGTTTTCTGATTCAAAAATATAAGTGTTTACACCACATAGCCAAGGCCCAAGCCCAAAACCGAACCGGGTCGGGTCGGGTCGGTCGGTCGTGCGCGCGTGTGTGGTGTTCATGATGCATGGTCTCCCTCCTCGCAACAAAGCATGCATTGGGAGCCCAAGGCCCCATCATGACTTCTTAGAAACAAGTATAAATATTTGCATCTTTCTTATAATCCCATGATGTGGGACTATTCACATATAGGAGTCATCGCACACTTATTTCTATATTTTAAATAATTCACATAAATTTCCAACATAAATTTTACATGAAATTCAAACACGATGTTGGGTAAATCTTACAAAAAATATTGTTTTATTTAATTATTTCTGCAATCTTTATTTCACTCTTGCTGCAATGCCGAATCCCTGGTTGAACTTGACTTTGGTGAATAATGCTAAAACGTGTGTTGAACATATGTGAATTCTAACGGACTCAACCTTATCTAACATTGATCACATTTCAAACTTTTGCATGATTATTTTGAATTTGATTTGAGCTTTTTGATTTTTAGCTGAATTTTGGCTTTCTTCTGGGATTTTGTTAGAAGTTTCATTTTCTATGCTTCAATTTTCAGAAGTGGCAAAGGAATGAGAAGCATTTATTTCTGAGCAATCAAATTTTGTTACTGAATCCCTGACGTAATCCCTACCTTTAGGACTCTCTAGCACCATTCATTTTCCGAATAATTAAACAGGCAATATTATCCATTTTCGTGTTTGTAAAGGAATTGTCAACTTGGTTTACATATTTATGCATCCTTTACATAATCGTCAAAAAAACCAAATAAGACTTTTTTCCTTAATGCTTTGAGTGATTATTTAAATAAGCACTTATTATGATGTTTTAAGGCCTCGAACTCATTACCTCGAGCACCTTTATCTAAAACTCTCTCTCTCCCTCTCTCCTCTCGGCTATATAACATAGATTTTAACATCGTCGTATTGGTGGTGAAGATGTTATATTAGTTGACAATATCATTTTGACTTTGAAGCTCCCCTTTTCCATTCATTAAGGTATATTGCTACTTTGTAAACTAGTTGCATGTGAAATCTTATTTTCTTGTAATTTACATTTGTTTTTCTTACATGCATAGGATTTCTTTAGTATATTGTCACTATAACATTGATGTCATTTTTTTTTTTGGGTGTAAATGTAAAATATCAGCAATATTCTTCTTTGTTACTGAAATGATTTTATATTTGCTTAGAAAGATTACCCGAGAACTTTAAATATGAAACAAATTAAAATAATAGGTCTATAGAATTTGCTTACAAACTTCAGTAATGCATTTACTAGCACTAATGAATTGGAAATTTAAAATAAAACAGCAACTACTAAGCCATTAATTCCAAATAAGTTGGGATTGACTAGATGTAGAGTCCAAAACCAAAAGACTAAGTCAATATAAATGTAATAATAGTAACAACAAAAGGTTTAAAGGTGGAAGCATAAAAATTGGAAATTTTAAATAATTAAAAAAATTGGAAAAAAAAATCTTTTTGGAAATTGTTTCATTTGAAAATGCCTTTAGTTTTCTAAAATTTTTCTTTTCAAAGCTTATTTGGAAATTAATATGGCTGTTTTCAGATTCTTTTGAGTGTTTTGAATTCTCTTTATTTATATCCTACGTTCTTTGTCAGAATTATTTAAAACAAAAAAAAACTTTACTTTAGAGAGTAAAGTCAGGTAACTCTACTGTCCGCCACGTAGTTTTTGTCAGAATTATGTGTATTTTAGCATAATATAAGATATGGATTTATTTTTATTAAGTTATTAGTTTATATTATGTGTAGCTAATGCATATTAATTGCTCAAAATTATTTATTATCGTGATATTTGTTGGTTTTACATACTTTTAAAATCAGTGGAATTGAACATAATCTATGTTGAAAGAAAAATTTCCATTTATTTTTGTTGATCTATCAATTTTTGATAGAGAAGATAATTATTTGATATTTGTTGATATCTGTGAATTTGGTCGAAAATTTATAATGCGGATAGAGGTATATCTGCATCCGAAATTGTTGGCAATGCAATTATTTTGAAAAAAAATTGGTTACGTTGAATTTTCCTGATTTCATTTTAAGAAAAGTTGAATTCTTGTAAACAAATTGAATTTTATTTTTTGAAAACTGATTTTTTTTTTTTTTTTTTTTTTTTTTTTTTTTGAGATTGTAAATAATTTTTCCAGGAATTTTTTTTCCATTTATTATTACTTTTTTTGGGTTTGGGACATTTGATTAGAGATTGAGAGGGAGATTTGAACACAGATTTAAGTGGATGTTTAATGTACAAGGACATGTCAAATTCTTTAGGAAAGCTGTGTGATATTATAATTTTGATAAATGTCTTGATGGTGACTACATACAATCAACCTTTTCAAATAAACTGCATTTTAATTTGTAGTTCCATACACCTTTTTCCCAAGTTATGACTACAAAAAAAAAAAAAATTGATTCAATATTTTATTCAAATATAATTTATTTCTTTTTTGTGAATCTCGACCTTTTACATTAGTTTTGAATCTCGTTATGTTTGAATAAAAAAATACTGATTATTGCTTGGTAAATTTGCAAATTTTGAACTAATACTAAACTGCTAAAATTTTCAGTTTAAACACCAAAACTAAGGTAGTGTTTGGTTTATTTTATGTTTTGAGTTTTGAGTTTTCAATGTTAATTTCGAAAAATGCGAAGATTTAAAGGATAACTGAGGTGACGAACTAAAGGCGAGGGGATGATGGAGGAGGTGGAGGGATGGTGGATAGACGAATTTGTTGTCGTTCTTCCGTTGTTTCTTAAAATGCGGAAAATAATAAAAAGTTGTTTTTTTGTTTTATGTGTTAACTTCATTTTGTAAAATGGTCGTTTTCCACGACATGTGTGTGTCGTTCGTATTTTTGTATGGACGAAAACCCAAAACTAAAAAATAGAAACCAAATGCACCTTAAAATTTAACCTTTTTCGGTTTGAATTTTAATATTTTTACTGTATATTAAAACAATTTTGTTTTATTTCTATTTTTAAAATATGTATGTTCTAATTATTATGGTCAAAATTTTGACTTAGGCTTCTCAAGAAAACACATTGCAAGAATAGACTTGATTTAAAACTAGTTGTAACCTCCTTCGCCTTGCCCAAAAAAACCTTCCTTTTGTTAACTAGTAAAATGTGGTTGCGCAAACAGAAATTTCGGTGGTTAAAAAAGAATCTATTTTTGCAATTAATTTTGAACGGTGCCTAATTTAGCGCAATATTTTTTTATTGGAAACCCAAATCAAAAATTTGTTCATATTGCAATATTTTTATGTTAAATGGCTAATTTTTCTTTTCATGCTTTAATTTTAAATCAAATTTTGAATATTAGAAGAAATCCACTAAATATTTCTTTTGGGGCATCTAGTTTCAAGAAAATATTGTAAAGGACAAATTGTTTGAAAATTTTAACCACAAGGACACGAGACTAAAAATTTATTTAAAAAGACAAAACAAAGGACATATTTATAAAGAAAAAAATTAAAAAAATAAGATTTTTTTAAATAAATAAATAAATATATATATATATATATATATTAGATTTTAGGTAGCAGTTTTGTGTGTTTGAAGGTATCAGTTTTTAGTTTACAACTTGTAGATAATTGAGGTGTTGGTCGATATAGGTGCAAAAAAATTTAGTGTATATAGCAATTCTTCAGATGAGAAAAATAAAAGAGAATCAGTCGAGCTTAGATAATATAATTCATTGTAAATAATAACCTGGAGTTAGAGCTGCAGGCATGAGTTGGCCCCAAACTTCATCTCCACATCTTTGTATACATGAACAACTCACTAACAAACCACCACTATACATTCATAAACAACCTCTCTTTGCAATCTCATTAGACATTTACTTAAACATCAAAATCTCAAATGCATCTACAATTTTATCGCACTACCAAATAGTTTAGCTTCTCTCTTCTGACAATGTTTCCATCCTCCACTGCCATTCTCTGTAAAAAAAAATATTACATGTAAAACTGGTGCCTACAAGCATACAAAACTGCTACCTATAAGCTGCAGGCTAAACACTGATATCTTCAGACACAAAACTGCTACCTATTAGCTGCAGAGAGCAAATTGCTATCTATAGACATACAAAACTGATACCTAAAACCTGCAAAAAAAAAATCTTTTTTTTTAAATGTCCTTTGTTTTGTTCTTTTGAATAAATTTGGACTATGTTTTGTCCTTTTGAATAAATTTTTAGTCTCTTGTCCTTGTGGCTAAAATTTTCAACCAGTTTATCCTTGTGTTAAAATAAGACTTATTTTGGAAAAAAAAATCCAACGACAACTAAGTTTACTAATTAGATCAAGAACAAAGCCAACTTTTTTTTTTTTTGAAACAGAAGCCAACTTATATTATGTCAACGTGAAGTTTACTTTAATTTTTCATCATTACTAAATTAATTAAAAACAATAAAAAATAGCCCTTAAAATTGGAGAATAAAAATGATGATAGATTTTCTAATAGTATGAGGGATTGTATATAAGATACAATTTTGTGATCTTATTCGTCGATCCATTGATTTACATTACAGTTCTTTATATAGATGGAGTACATGCGGTTAAAACAAGCAATAACAATTTCGCTTTAATAAGATATAAAGGAAAATAATATAAGAGGAAAGCATTAAGTGTATGAGTCAGCATGATCCATATTCTATGAATGTATGAGTCAGCATTATCCTTATCCTGCCTATGGCGCAGATATCATTAAGTGTATGAGTCAGCATGATCCATATCCTGTGAATGTATGAGTCAGCATAATCCTTATCCTATCTATGACGCTTATATTTACATAAATATACTTAACACTCCCCCTCAAGTTGGTGCATGTAAATCACAAATGCCCAGCTTGCGCAATAAAATTGTAAATTGCTGACGTCCAAGAGCTTTTGTCAATATATCTGCCAATTGATGACCCGTCGGAATATATGCCGTAGAAATATTGCCAGATTATAATTCATCACGAATAAAATGGCAATCAGCTTCAATATGCTTCGTTCGCTCGTGAAACACTGGATTCTTTGCAATATGAAGAGCAAACTGACTATCACAGAACAGTCGCATTGGCCTAGATTGTAATACACCGAGAGAACGTAACAACGATTTTAACCACTTAAGTTCACAAGTAGCAACTGCCGTAGCGCAATATTCTGCCTCTGCAGATGAACGTGTCACTGTAGGCTGCTTCTTTGTCTTCCAAGAAATAGGAGACCTACCAAGAAGAATATAATAATCTGACAATGATCGGCGAGTTCTGGGACACGCCGCCCAATATTGTTACAAAACGCATTCAGTTGCATATCACCAGGTTGTAACAAAATACCATGACCAGGACTTCCTTTAATATAACGCAATACATGAATAGGAGCATCCCAATGAGCAACATGTGGATTGCTAAGAAACTGAGCCAGAGTATGAACTGAGTAACTCAACTCTGGACGAGTGACAGATAAGTATACCAAACGACCAACCAAACGCCTATATTGATTTGGATGTTGATATGACTCTCCTTCAACATTAGCAAGACGATGATTTTGCTTCATTGGAGTATCAATACACTTACAACTCAACATTCCTGCTTCTGTTAGTATATCTAATGCATACTTTCTTTGAGAAAGAAATATCCCTTCATCACTACGAGCGACTTCAATGCCCAAGAAATATTTTAGCGGACCAAGATCTTTCATATGAAAACAAGAGCTCAAATATTGTTTGAATTGCAAAACCGCATTTTGAGAGGAACCTGCAATAATAAGATCATCCACATAGACAAGAACATACAACGAAATATTACCCCGTTGTTAAGTAAATGGGGAGTAATCTGCATATGATTAGGCAAAACCAAAACTTCTCAAAGCATCAGATAATTTAGCAAGCCATTGTCGACGAGCTTATCGTAGAGCATACAAAGACTTGCGTAACATGCATACCTTCTCTGAAATAGGACTATGGTACCTAGGAGGTAGTTGCATATATACTTCTTCTTTCAAATCACCATGAAGAAACGCATTACAAACAAATCCATCTGATGTAGCTTCCAATTTCATGCGACAGTAACAGATAAAAAAACACAAACCGTTACCATTTTGGCAACTGGGGCAAACGTCTCAATATAATCTACACCCTCGACTTGTCGATTTCCAAACACCACAAGACGTCATTTGAAACGTCCAATATCGCCATTAGCTCGATATTTGATTTTGTAGACCCATCCACTACTAATAGCCTTCTTTCCGGAAGGTAAGTCTTCTAAAGTCCATGTACCAGTACGTTCAAGTGCATCAATCTCCTCTTTCATAGCTTGTCTCCAATTTGAATCTTTGACGGCCTCTTTGAATGAAGTCGGCTCCTTACCTTTAGTAATTGCTGCCAAAAAAACTTTGTATCTCGCAGAAAAATTATTATAATCAACATAACAAGCTAGATTAAAGGGTTTACCTGAGGTACTTGATTGAGCATGCCTTGCAGAAGTAGCGGAGTCTATCTTATGAACAGTATAAGTCACAAAATCCTTTAATCTCGAAGACGGTTGGCGAGCTTGAAAACTTTTGCCGAGTTGTTCGCTCTCCCTTATTGAAGAATTCTCTCCTAAACGTAGAGGAATAGCAGTGTCATAAGGAACATTATCATAAAGTTTGTCACTGCTTGGGGACATTGGTTGCACAACACCATCATCATCCATCGGATTTATAGTCCTGTCATTCTCTTCTGTATCTTTGTCACTATTGACAACTCGAGTATCCTCTTCCAAAGGAGGCTGGTGCAGATAGGTCTCCCTTTGTGCATTATCATTATTACCCACAGTATCTGCAAATGGAAAAATATTCTTATAAAATTTTACATCTCGGCTAACAAACAATTTATGAGTTTCCAAATCATAAACTCGCCACCCTTTTTGGCAAAAAGGATATCCTACGAACATGCATTTTCTACTATGAGGTCCAAATTTGTCCTTTACATAAGGACGATTTGCAACATAACATAAGCACCCAAATACACGTATATCAGATAGGGGTGGTGGTTGCTTAAACAAAACTTCATACGGCGTTTTTTCGTCTTAAACTGGGGTAGGGGTCTTGTTAATTAGACGGACAGCAGCTAATACACATTCCCCCAAAATTCCATTGATAAATTAGCCTGAAATTTTAAAGCACGAGAACATTCAAAATATGCGGATGTTTGCGTTCCACCCTACTATTTTGCTGAAGTGTATCGACATAAGAAGTTTGATGTATCATACCATTCTTTGCATAAAAAGATTTCAAAACAAACTCTTGTCCATTATCACTTCTCAAAATTTTCACCTTTTTATTAAATTGAGTATTAATCATGACACAAAAATTTTGAATCAAATGACCAACCTCCTACTTTCCAGCCATTAAGTATATCCACACAGCACGAGAACAATCATCTACGATGGTCAAAAAATAATATGCACCACAACTTTATGCAGTATTATAAGGACCCCGAATGTCACGGTGAATAATATCAAATAAATCATTGGCTTTACTCATACTATTTAGAAAAGAAGTGCGGGTTTTTTTTTGCAAGATAACATACTTCACAATTATCAAAACAGTTCTTACTACTACCATCTACTCCAAGTAAAGGAAGCAAAACTTTTGATGAAGGGTGCTCCAAGCGTCGATGCCATAACACTGTCAAATCTGCTGCTGACACTTTATTTGCAGAAAACTATGATTTGAATAATAAAGATAGACTCCATTACTCTGCACGCCTGCTCCAATCAGGTTCCTCAAAGTGTGGTCCTGTATAATACATAGCTTGTTAGTGAATAAAATAATGAACTTTTGTTTTTTCAAAAGTTGAGACACAAACAGCAAATTACAAGTAAGAGCAGAGACAAATAATACATTTTTTAGGATCAATTTTTCATTAAGTTTTATTTGGCCTTCTTTAGTAGCATTTGTAACTTTTCCATTTGGTAAACCAACAGGAGAGGAAGATATATCATGCAAATGGGTGAACAATTCAATATTACCACACATGTGATTTGAGGCCCCAGTGTCGATGATCCATTGATCATCATAGAATTCCTTACCATGCAATTTTGAAGTAGAGGATGAGAATTTGTGTTGATTGAGAGTAGTCATCAAGATATTGAAATGTGCATCACTCAATGTAGGAACATATGCTCGATCACCATCGACAACCTCTTGTGCTACACCTTGGTTATTGCTACTCACATTTGCGGTGAAATTACCACTACGGCCACAACCTCTACCAAACTTGATTTCTTCCATAGCTTCAGCTTTCTATTACCAACAGTAGACGCTAAAAAAAATAGCAATTATTAGCAATCTCTAATTTAGGGAAGCTCTGATACCATGATAGATTTTCTAATAGTATGAGGGATTGTAGATAAGATACAATTTTGTAATCTTATTCATCAATCCATTGATTTACATTATAGTGCTTTATATAGATGGAATACATGCGGTTAAAACAAGCAATAACAATTTCGTTTTAATAAGATATAAAGAAAAAATTAATATATGAGGAAAGCATTAAGTCTATGAGTCAGCATGATTCATATCCTATGAATGTATGAGTCAGCATTATCCTTATCCTGCCTATGACGCAGATATCATTAAGTGTATGAGTCAGCATGATCCATATCCTGTGAATGTATGAGTCAGCATTATCCTTATCCTGCCTATGACGCAGATATTTACATAAATATACTTAACAAGTGATTTCAAAATTATTTTAGTTAATTAATGTTATTATAAAGATATAGAAATAAACAATTCGAAAAGCTAAATGGATATAGCTTTATAATGTAAAAATATAGCTTTATATGATATCATCGAAGCAATGAAGGCACAGAACTAAGTCATTTGAAATTTAATCTCATTTAGCACTCGATAAAAGCTATATGTAAAAAATGAAGCTATATGTGTTTAGTTTTTCATCCTGGATTTTTCGTATATTCTTGTATTCCATATTTTCAAAGCAAAAAACATTTCCTAATTAATTTTTTGTTTTTTAATCTTGTATTCAGAAGAAAACATTTTTGTAATTATTTTTTATTATTTATTGAATGTCGGTATGTGTCCTTAGTTTAAAATATTTGAATTTTTTCCAATTAAAAAATGAAAGTTGTTGTTGATGTAGATAATGAAAGTTGTTTGTCCTTGGATCTAATTTTTTTGTATGATGTCTCCTTGAAACAAATATTTACTTTTCTTTTAAACTTTAAAGTTGATCAAATACCCAAGTCTTTGACTTTTTTTATTGTTTTTGTTTGAAATATTATTATTTATTTTTTAATAAAAAAAATTGGTTTCCACATTTTATGTTGGACAAACAAATTTAGCTAGAGTTACCAACTTAGTTATCCAAATTTTACATTATCTTGTCATAACTAAAAAAAAAAAAAAAATCCTACACACCGGATCAAATGTGTTGAAGTACTATAGTCTCCTTCTGAACAGAAATATACAACGTATTTCATAGAAGAGCATTTAAATGTGATTTTTCTAAAGCAAAAACTAAAAAGTAAATTTACATGAGAAAAGAGATGTCTTTTAAGAGCTGTTCATTTACTTTTAGAAAGTGAATATTATTTTAGCTTTGATATACGTGTCTTGTGCAGTGGAGGTTTAGTCATAGTGCAGTAAAGACATAACTGGGGTTTATTGTTTAATTCACACGTAGGGTAATGCTTCAAATGGATTTTCACATGCTGAAAATGAATTTCACCAAATGTGAGTAAATTCAAGTTTTAGGCTTTTAGCTGGACTGTGTCACGGATATCTGCATATCGAGTGTAATGTCTATGTTTGATGTAGTAAATCATTGTATTCATTTATTTGTAGGTATGTCTTCCTCCGATAACCCTGAAATTAAGGATAGAGGCCATGAAGACGAGGTCGAGGTCAAAGATGAAGAGAAAGGTGGATTCATCGAGAAAGTCAAGGATTTCATCCATGATATAGGTGAAAAGATTGAGGAAGCAATAGGATTTGGAAAACCAACTGCAGATGTTACTGGTGTTCACCTCCCTAAAATCAATTTAAAGATGGCAGAATTTGTGGTTGACGTCTTAATAACAAACCCCAATCCTGTTCCAATTCCTCTTGTCGACATCAACTATTCAATCGAAAGTGATGGAAGGAAACTTGTCTCGGGACTGATCCCCGATGCTGGCACTATACATGCTCGTGGTTCTGAAACTGTTAAAATTCCCATTACATTGATCTATGATGACATAAAGAGCACTTACGAGGATATCAAACCCGGGAGCATCATCCCTTATCAAGTAAAGTTAGATCTTATAGTGGATGTACCTGTATTTGGGAATCTTACTTTGCCTTTGAAAAAGACCGGAGAAATTCCTGTACCATATAAGCCTGATGTCGATCTTGACAAGATTAAGTTTGAGAAGTTTTCACTCGAAGAAACTGTAGCGACACTCCACCTTTCTTTGGAGAACAAAAATGACTTTGATTTGGGGTTAAATGTGTTTGAGTATGAAATTTGGCTTTCTGATGTTAGCATTGTGAGTGCAGAACTAGCAAAAAGCAGAAGGCTTGAGAAGCATGCGATTACGAAAATGGAGATTCCGGTCACTTTTAGGCCTAAAGATTTTGGGTCTGCTGTCTGGGATATGATTCGAGGAAGGGGCACTGGCTATTCTATGAAAGGAAATATTGATGCCGATACTCCATTTGGACAGATGAAGTTGCCCTTTGTTAAAGAAGGAGGAACTACTCGTCTCAGAAAACGGGATGACAGTGATGATGAGGTACTACATTTCATGATAATATGATATCATTGTTTCTTTCAGGCGGATTACATCACATAGTTTGTAATTTGATATTAGTAACCAAGACATGCTTTTCTTTGATGTTTTAAAAAAGAATATTAAGTTTAATCTTCACTATTTTATATGTGAAGATTGTTAGAAGTAAGATCATTCTGACCAAAGCTATTACTAAAATATCACGTTAGGGAAAAAAAATGAACTTCTAAAGGGAAGCAAAATAATAACCATTTGATTTTCCCCTTGATAATTAAAATAACAATTTTACACTTTTTTCTATAAAGAAATTGAATAGGATTTAACTGGTAGGCTTCAAAAGATTATAACTTTCTAATTCTAACATCGAAACTGTTGGAACTTTAAACTTCTCTGGTAGAAAACATTATATTATTAATACTTCAAACCTGTAAAATTATATATTTTTGTACTCTTCTGTAAATTTGAAATTCACATGTGAATCTTTTATGTTCAATTTTTCCCCCTATATATATGGAAAAACGTTTAAGAGTATTTTGGCAAATAAATAATGTAAATTACTTTTAAGTCAGTGCTTGCATTCTCCCCACAGTAGTTATTTTTTCGAGTTCTGTGTTAATCGTTTCACTTACCCGGATGTACATTGCCTAATAACAAACATTTTTGCATCTTTTTTAATCCACGCATGAGGATATTTGAAAGAGTGCTTCCACTGTGTACAATAATTAATACCAGTCAACTTAACAAAAGGAACCCCCCCCCCCCCCCCCAAACCCCCCCAACCAAGAGTATGCGTTAGTTTTGAGTTATGCATACAAAGTAGAACATCTATCAAGTTAGTGTGCTTCACATTAGTTTCAGACGATTTGGTAGGCGTCGTTGCAATGTTCGAAAGTTCAGTTTTATGTTTTCAACTAACATAGATTATATGTTACAAGTGATGCTAAATGCACGCCCAACTTACTGTATTTTGCCTGCGCTTATTATAACACTTATATGTAATACATTGCCAACATAATGTGAAGTTCTTTTTGTTTTTTGCTCTTCTATCTGGTTCGGGTAAAAAAAGTATACTGGGATGCATTTAGCGCTTACAAGTACCATTGCATGTCAATGTAAGGTAACCAGGTAACCAACTTGGGAACACTAGTCTCTGATAATTTCCATTTCACGTGAAACATGTCGCCGTTCTATGTTATAATTTACCCCTATACGTCATCCGAATAAGGAAAAAAAAAAGTAGAAATTAATATCATGGGTCCAAATCCAAAATTATCAAATCAGGTGCAACAATGATGAACACATATCATATCACTTTGATTGTATTGTTCTAAATGTTAGTTACGACAATGAAAACAAAATTGCAAAAATGGACAATATTTTGAACATTCAAAATATATTATTTATTTTCAAGAAATACATTAATTTTCCAGGTATAAATCAAGGGATTTTAACAAAAATAAACGAGTTTAAGATCAAAATCAATTTGCATTATTATAACACAAGGAATTGCACAGTGACTGATAGTTTGCATTGCAATAATGCAAGTTACAACACTTAGCAGTTTATAATATATATTTTTAATTACATAACACAGCACATTTTTGAAAAAATAAATAAATGCAAAAGTATTAAATCATTTGCATTGTAAAGTGCAATGAAGCCACCTAATTAATAAAACATACATGGTTTTGAACATCTACCATTTTTGTCATTTATAATAAAGCCCGTCATCGGGTCTGGTTTGGTCTGGGTGTATTAAAACCTGGTCCTGTGCCCGATTACAATAATCAAAGTTCGAGCCTAACTAAACCCGACGCCGTAGGGTATTTCAAAACTAGACCCAATCCCGGCCCGTCGTTCTTTACAATCCCATTGGTCGATACCTGCACACCAAACTCATAGCATTTTTGTTAAAATTGTACTTCAAACATTTTTTGTTAAATTTATACAAGTAATTTTAAGATAAAATTGGGTAGTGATGTCGCCTACCTCACAACAAAAGTAAGCAAAAATTAGATCAGGCTTAAAATGGGCTTAGTACTGATAATACCACACTCAGCCATAATAGAAATCAAGTTGGGCTTGGATAGAACTCGGGTAGTCTGAGCAGAACCAGTATCCATATTAACGAGGCGGGTTCAGGTCAGGCTTGGACCGAACCCGTACCATTGACAGGTCTATTTATGATCATATATTTTTGGCTAGATCTATTTACACCTCAACTATTGTTTTTCCCACCTTACTATTTAAACAAAATCTATCACACCCCACATTTTGCTTTTCCCACCCCAAAATATACCGAAATTGCCATTTATTTTATCCTTTCAGAAAACATCTTAAGATTAATAATGGAATGAAAGAAAAGACGAAATCCAAAAACAACAAAACCGTAATTTGTAATTACTTTTTTATTTTATTTTCATTAATAACATGGCCTAAAAAAATTTATATTTCAGTTTAAATTAAAAAAGATTGAACTGTAAATCAAAGTTTAAAAAAAAGGATCTTAAGAAAAAAAAAACAACAAATTTAAAGTATAACATCATTTTCCTATAAATCATAATTGTCTTCTTCAATCAACTTTTTTATTCTTGTCTTATTTTACCATTTCACTATGATTAAAGTGCACAATAAAGTAAAATGATGAATATGTCAAATTTTATAACATATAAGGATAAATAAGTCATTTTATTTTTTAATTGTGTAGTGGGGTGGCAAAAGCAAAATGTGAGGTGTTAATAGAATTTGCCATATCTTTTCATGTGATGGCCTAGTACAAAAATTTTGAATGATAAATTTAAAATTATTGATTAACTTGCATTGTAATATCAAAAAATACGATGGTTCTTTTAATAAAACAAGGGCCGCCTTAGATTTTAGAGAGATGTAGGTTCTTACTAAAAGAGTTGGAAAATCTGAGAATAGACAATATGAAATGAGGGTGTAAACATAAATTATACTCTGAAATATGTCATTGGAGTTTCATATTATTATTTAAGACTTTACTCGTATGTCACATTAGAATTGCAAATATTTGTACAGAGATTGACCTTCTCGTTTGCCTTCTGACCTGAAGATTCAATCATTAATTACCTTGCCAAAAATTACAAACTTACTTGATCGCTTCTAAAAGTTGAATATTGCGAAATATGGCCAAAAAAAATAGGGAAAGTCTATGTAGACACATATGTTTAACACAAATTGAGGGGCACAAAATCTAAATCATAAGGCTACTACATGATTTGCGCTCCTCACATAAAGACAAATTAATCATGTGGCTCGTGGTCCAAAAAGTCTTAAGACTATTTACGTAATATGATGTTTTTTGTTTGAATCTGTTTTTATCACACAGTTGGAATTTTGTCCTTTTTACCAGCCAACTGAACAACTGATTAAATTCTTATGGTTATACAGGATTAGAGCTCCAAGGTGGTCTGCTTGAGTTTGCTTAGGTTTTGGAAGTGGCTGCAGTTTGCATTTGATCGGATTTATCAAAGTTTTCTATGCTGTTAATTTTTTTTTGAAGGAAAGTGATATTTGCTACTGGTATTTTGAGGAATGCTGTTGTTCAGGACTTGCATGAAACATTGTTCTTACATTTAACATGTGTTTTATACTTCATGGTTGATATTGGGTATTGAGAAAATCCATTCCTAATTCTGATCTTTCTTGTAACTGTTCAAAGCCTATCAAAATTAAGGACACCTTGTTAGGTAAATTTTTCCAGATATGATTCTTTTGTGAAGCCCTACTTCAACTTTAGGAAACAACTGGCATTCTTTGTGTTTTTATGCTATTAGAAGAGTTCAATGTATCATACATGATGTCTATGACGTTAACAATGGAGAGTAAATGCATATATAGCATCATGTAAACCACATATTATATAGTGCATTGCACCTTGCAAGAGAAATTGGGTCAGTGAGTTCACAAATCAATAAATATATGTTTTGCATCTCATTATCTATAATATATGTCGCACATGCATTCTGATTTCTAAATATCTCCATGTTTATCAAATGTATTGGGTCAAGTTTAAAATAATTATATACGTCCCCCTTTTTTCCATTTAAGGTTTTTGCGGTTATTTTATATGCTAAACATAATTTTTTTTTCCTCTATAATGCATCGTTCGTTACTTTATTAATGGTTGTATATTTACTTCCAAGATAATAATAACAAGGGTCCGTTCTTTTTTGAACCGAAAGGAGTACTTGGAGAAGGATGGGAAATAAGAATGTTCACAGAAGGAAATGCATTTCTTTTATGGAAATGGGCAACGCAAAAAGGATAAAGTTATTATTTTGTTGTTTGTTTATGTTATTATTTTTAAATACAGAGTACAAATTACAAAATACATAATACGACATATGAAATTATTAAAATTCATAGTTTATGCTTCGATATACGGATGCAGAAATAAAAAACATAACGAACTACATATTTCTTTTCAAATTATTAACAAGAATAATAAACTAACCAGGTGGTTGTTGTGGAATAATAAATTGGCGTTTATCAGTTCAAATGAAGTCGTCGTAGATCACATCTAACTCCCTAAACTGAGCAGGTGAGACACGTTTGTATTTGCGATACCTAATTGCAGCTGTATCTCATCATTCGTCAAATCCATCGACGGTGTCCTTCTACTAATTCCAGTAGCACCCCCCCCCCCCTCCTCTCCCCATGTAGGAATCTGCAGTAGCTTGTCTCACGAGTTCCAAACTTATTTTAAATTATCATATTTGTTTTTCATATGCCCAACGTTATAGCATAGGCCTGTTCGTTCGTTGAAAATAGCAGCAATCTGCTCGTACCAATGAGCAACACGATGGGGACGAGATTCGATGTTCTCGTA
This sequence comes from Allium sativum, assembly GCA_030737875.1. NCBI lineage: Eukaryota > Viridiplantae > Streptophyta > Magnoliopsida > Asparagales > Amaryllidaceae > Allium > Allium sativum. The sequence goes on from CM060912.1 coordinate 752,076,927, forward strand.
ACCTACGTTGATGAACGTGTTGGTTCTATCGACGTTCCAATTGATAATAGTGTGAGTGGATGAGATAGCGGAGTGGTTTTATATTCTACAAGAATATCGAAAAAAGTTTCAGAAAAAATTGAAAAAAATATGTATAGAAGATACGAAAATGAATAACACAAATATATTAAAACTTCCCTGAAATGATACTCGATAAAAGTTAGAAAAATTATAGAATTTTTTGTTTTGGGGTGAGAAATAAGGAGAAGAAGAGGTGGATTATATAAGAAAAGAGGAGAAACCAAATGTTGGTGATTCATCTTTCCAACGGCGTCGGACGCAAACGAAGAATTTTCAACGTTTGATTTGAATAGACAATTCAGTAGGATTCACGTTTAATATCGACCGCATCAGATGTGGACGCGAACTTGAACTGTCCAAGTTCAAAACTGAATGACACCTACTACTCCAAAATCCATTGGATTTCCTGTGTTTTTTCTTAACTATTCCATTCAATCAAATAAAAAAGTTGAAAATGCGTGTGCTAGAATTTCATAAATAGGTGAAGGTGACCAACTGACTATATTTCATGTGAATATAAATAGGATTCGAAAAGCATCGGTGCAGGTAAAAGATAAATTCGATGTCAAAAAAATAACAGTAAAAGGTGCAATGTAGAGGGACAGTATGTAAACGCTGTCCACCGTGAGTTTAGAGTTATAAAATAAAACCAGTAACGCTCCGTTATGTGACATTTTACAACACGCAAACCAACATCTCTGATTTATTCCTTGATCGTCGTCAGTTTAGCCTCTGTTTCACCTACGACTAAAGTATAACAAGTTTGTACAGACTGTCTTCAAGGTTTGTACAAAACTCTTGGTTTCCATTGGTGGAATTCTGAAAGGCCCGTTTGAAGCCCACTGATTTTCACCAATGAAAATCGGTGTTTTGTACATACTGTCGAAAACAGTGTATACAAAATCATACGGGGAGTAAAACCCGATCTTCTCCTGAGACAACCAATTAAAAAAGGGAATTTTGTGGATGTTTTGCAAGACATTTTTTTCCAAGAGAAAAAGGAAATTGTATATTATTTTGTTAGCAAAAATTCTAATATTTGAACTGATTTGCCTAATCGAGATGGAGAGCGTTGGACCTAGATGATATGCACCCGCTTGGTTTTACACCATGATAATTAGGACTGACAATGAATACTCGAAAAATCTGAAATTCGTCCGTGTACGTATCCAAAAAGCGGATAAATATCTGATATTCGAAAATACAGATTTGTACATGTAGACATCCGCATCTGAAATTTATATGTTCGGTTTTTGTTAAGTTTATGTTTAAAATTATTTGTATCTTAGTGCAATGAAAAATATTTGTTTATTGCTTTGTTAAGTTGATTGTTTATATTATAGTATTAACTGTTCAAATCTATATATTTTCATCATATTTGTTTATTTTTGACAATTTAGCAATCAATGAGATTGAAAATCATTTATGTTAAACTAAATTTTTCCGTTTATGCTACTTAATTTATCGATCATTAGCGGATAATATAATTATTCAATATCCGTCTATATCCACATATACGAATATCCAATATCCGAAAATCATTTCGAATGCAGATATGGATATGATACTATCCGCATTCGAAAGTACCCGTTGACCCCTTAATGATAATTGCATGCTTTACCCATGAGTAGCTAATAATTCATTTTTGTGTACATATGTTTTAGGAAAGGAATTGCATTTTAGGAAAAACAAATTTATTTCTATGGATATTTGTTTTCAAA